>OU343162.1:119951772-120440545 GCA_910595825.1 Philhelius pedissequus | reverse complement strand
GACAGACTGACAGACTGACAGACTGACAGACTGACAGACTGACAGACTGACAGACTGACAGACTGACAGACTGACAGACTGACAGACTGACAGACTGACAGACTGACAGACTGACAGACTGACAGACTGACAGACTGACAGACTGACAGACTGACAGACTGACAGACTGACAGACTGACAGACTGACAGACTGACAGACTGACAGACTGACAGACTGACAGACTGACAGACTGACAGACTGACAGACTGACAGACTGACAGACTGACAGACTGACAGACTGACAGACTGACAGACTGACAGACTGACAGACTGACAGACTGACAGACTGACAGACTGACAGACTGACAGACTGACAGACTGACAGACTGACAGACTGACAGACTGACAGACTGACAGACTGACAGACTGACAGACTGACAGACTGACAGACTGACAGACTGACAGACTGACAGACTGACAGACTGACAGACTGACAGACTGACAGACTGACAGACTGACAGACTGACAGACTGACAGACTGACAGACTGACAGACTGACAGACTGACAGACTGACAGACTGACAGACTGACAGACTGACAGACTGACAGACTGACAGACTGACAGACTGACAGACTGACAGACTGACAGACTGACAGACTGACAGACTGACAGACTGACAGACTGACAGACTGACAGACTGACAGACTGACAGACTGACAGACTGACAGACTGACAGACTGACAGACTGACAGACTGACAGACTGACAGACTGACAGACTGACAGACTGACAGACTGACAGACTGACAGACTGACAGACTGACAGACTGACAGACTGACAGACTGACAGACTGACAGACTGACAGACTGACAGACTGACAGACTGACAGACTGACAGACTGACAGACTGACAGACTGACAGACTGACAGACTGACAGACTGACAGACTGACAGACTGACAGACTGACAGACTGACAGACTGACAGACTGACAGACTGACAGACTGACAGACTGACAGACTGACAGACTGACAGACTGACAGACTGACAGACTGACAGACTGACAGACTGACAGACTGACAGACTGACAGACTGACAGACTGACAGACTGACAGACTGACAGACTGACAGACTGACAGACTGACAGACTGACAGACTGACAGACTGACAGACTGACAGACTGACAGACTGACAGACTGACAGACTGACAGACTGACAGACTGACAGACTGACAGACTGACAGACTGACAGACTGACAGACTGACAGACTGACAGACTGACAGACTGACAGACTGACAGACTGACAGACTGACAGACTGACAGACTGACAGACTGACAGACTGACAGACTGACAGACTGACAGACTGACAGACTGACAGACTGACAGACTGACAGACTGACAGACTGACAGACTGACAGACTGACAGACTGACAGACTGACAGACTGACAGACTGACAGACTGACAGACTGACAGACTGACAGACTGACAGACTGACAGACTGACAGACTGACAGACTGACAGACTGACAGACTGACAGACTGACAGACTGACAGACTGACAGACTGACAGACTGACAGACTGACAGACTGACAGACTGACAGACTGACAGACTGACAGACTGACAGACTGACAGACTGACAGACTGACAGACTGACAGACTGACAGACTGACAGACTGACAGACTGACAGACTGACAGACTGACAGACTGACAGACTGACAGACTGACAGACTGACAGACTGACAGACTGACAGACTGACAGACTGACAGACTGACAGACTGACAGACTGACAGACTGACAGACTGACAGACTGACAGACTGACAGACTGACAGACTGACAGACTGACAGACTGACAGACTGACAGACTGACAGACTGACAGACTGACAGACTGACAGACTGACAGACTGACAGACTGACAGACTGACAGACTGACAGACTGACAGACTGACAGACTGACAGACTGACAGACTGACAGACTGACAGACTGACAGACTGACAGACTGACAGACTGACAGACTGACAGACTGACAGACTGACAGACTGACAGACTGACAGACTGACAGACTGACAGACTGACAGACTGACAGACTGACAGACTGACAGACTGACAGACTGACAGACTGACAGACTGACAGACTGACAGACTGACAGACTGACAGACTGACAGACTGACAGACTGACAGACTGACAGACTGACAGACTGACAGACTGACAGACTGACAGACTGACAGACTGACAGACTGACAGACTGACAGACTGACAGACTGACAGACTGACAGACTGACAGACTGACAGACTGACAGACTGACAGACTGACAGACTGACAGACTGACAGACTGACAGACTGACAGACTGACAGACTGACAGACTGACAGACTGACAGACTGACAGACTGACAGACTGACAGACTGACAGACTGACAGACTGACAGACTGACAGACTGACAGACTGACAGACTGACAGACTGACAGACTGACAGACTGACAGACTGACAGACTGACAGACTGACAGACTGACAGACTGACAGACTGACAGACTGACAGACTGACAGACTGACAGACTGACAGACTGACAGACTGACAGACTGACAGACTGACAGACTGACAGACTGACAGACTGACAGACTGACAGACTGACAGACTGACAGACTGACAGACTGACAGACTGACAGACTGACAGACTGACAGACTGACAGACTGACAGACTGACAGACTGACAGACTGACAGACTGACAGACTGACAGACTGACAGACTGACAGACTGACAGACTGACAGACTGACAGACTGACAGACTGACAGACTGACAGACTGACAGACTGACAGACTGACAGACTGACAGACTGACAGACTGACAGACTGACAGACTGACAGACTGACAGACTGACAGACTGACAGACTGACAGACTGACAGACTGACAGACTGACAGACTGACAGACTGACAGACTGACAGACTGACAGACTGACAGACTGACAGACTGACAGACTGACAGACTGACAGACTGACAGACTGACAGACTGACAGACTGACAGACTGACAGACTGACAGACTGACAGACGACAGACTGACAGACTGACAGACTGACAGACTGACAGACTGACAGACTGACAGACTGACAGACTGACAGACTGACAGACTGACAGACTGACAGACTGACAGACTGACAGACTGACAGACAGACAGACTGACAGACTGACAGACTGACAGACTGACAGACTGACAGACTGACAGACTGACAGACTGACAGACTGACAGACTGACAGACTGACAGACTGACAGACTGACAGACTGACAGACTGACAGACTGACAGACTGACAGACTGACAGACTGACAGACTGACAGACTGACAGACTGACAGACTGACAGACTGACAGACTGACAGACTGACAGACTGACAGACTGACAGACTGACAGACTGACAGACTGACAGACTGACAGACTGACAGACTGACAGACTGACAGACTGACAGACTGACAGACTGACAGACTGACAGACTGACAGACTGACAGACTGACAGACTGACAGACTGACAGACTGACAGACTGACAGACTGACAGACTGACAGACTGACAGACTGACAGACTGACAGACTGACAGACTGACAGACTGACAGACTGACAGACTGACAGACTGACAGACTGACAGACTGACAGACTGACAGACTGACAGACTGACAGACTGACAGACTGACAGACTGACAGACTGACAGACTGACAGACTGACAGACTGACAGACTGACAGACTGACAGACTGACAGACTGACAGACTGACAGACTGACAGACTGACAGACTGACAGACTGACAGACTGACAGACTGACAGACTGACAGACTGACAGACTGACAGACTGACAGACTGACAGACTGACAGACTGACAGACTGACAGACTGACAGACTGACAGACTGACAGACTGACAGACTGACAGACTGCCAGACTGACAGACTGACAGACTGACAGACTGACAGACTGACAGACTGACAGACTGACAGACTGACAGACTGACAGACTGACAGACTGACAGACTGACAGACTGACAGACTGACAGACTGACAGACTGACAGACTGACAGACTGACAGACTGACAGGACTGACAGACTGACAGACTGACAGACTGACAGACTGACAGACTGACAGACTGACAGACTGACAGACAGACTGACAGACTGACAGACTGACAGACTGACAGACTGACAGACTGACAGACAGACTGACAGACTGACAGACTGACAGACCTGACTGACAGACTGACAGACTGACAGACTGACAGACTGACAGACTGACAGACTGACAGACTGACAGACTGACAGATGACAGACTGACAACTGACAGACTGACAGACTGACAGACTGACAGACTGACAGACTGACAGACTGACAGACTGACAGACTGACAGACTGACAGACTGACAGACTGACAGACTGACAGACTGACAGACTGACAGACTGACAGACTGACTGACTGACAGACTGACAGACTGACAGACTGACAGACTGACAGACTGACAGACTGACAGACTGACAGACTGACAGACTGACAGACTGACAGGACTGACAGACTGACAGACTGACAGACTGACAGACTGACAGACTGACAGACTGACAGACTGACAGACTGACAGACTGACAGACTGACAGACTGACAGACTGACAGACTGACAGACTGACAGACTGACAGACTGACAGACTGACAGACTGACAGACTGACAGACTGACTGACAGACTGACAGACTGACAGACTGACAGACTGACAGACTGACAGACTGACAGACTGACAGACTGACAGACTGACAGACTGACAGACTGACAGACTGACAGACTGACAGACTGACAGACTGACAGACTGACAGACTGACAGACTGACAGACTGACAGACTGACAGACTGACAGACTGACAGACTGACAGACTGACAGACTGACAGACTGACAGACTGACAGACTGACAGACTGACAGACTGACAGACTGACAGACTGACAGACTGACAGACTGACAGACTGACAGACTGACAGACTGACAGACTGACAGAAGACTGACAGACTGACAGACTGACAGACTGACAGACTGACAGACTGACAGACTGACAGACTGACAGACTGACAGACTGACAGACTGACAGACAAGACTGACAGACTGACAGACTGACAGACTGACAGACTGACAGACTGACAGACTGACAGACTGACAGACTGACAGACTGACAGACTGACAGACTGACAGACTGACAGACCTGACCAGACTGACAGACTGACAGACTGACAGACTGACTAGACAGACTGACAGACTGACAGACTGACAGACTGACAGACTGACAGACTGACAGACTGACAGACTGACAGACTGACAGACTGACAGACTGACAGACTGACAGACTGACAGACTGACAGACTGACAGACTGACAGACTGACAGACTGACAGACTGACAGACTGACAGACTGACAGACTGACAGACTGACTGACAGACTGACAGACTGACAGACTGACAGACTGACAGACTGACAGACTGACAGACTGAGACTGACAGACTGACAGACTGACAGACTGACAGACTGACAGGACTGACAGACTGACAGACTGACAGACTGACAGACTGACAGACTGACAGACTGACAGACTGACAGACTGACAGACTGACAGACTGACAGACTGACAGACTGACAGACTGACAGACTGACAGACTGACAGACTGACAGACAGACTGACAGACTGACAGACAGACTGACAGACTGACAGACTGACCAGACAGACTGACACAGACTGACAGACTGACAGACTGACAGACTGACAGACTGACAGACTGACAGACTGACAGACTGACAACTGACAGACTGACAGACTGACAGACTGACAGACTGACAGACTGACAGACTGACAGACTGACAGACAGACTGACAGACTGACAGACTGACAGACTGACAGACTGACAGACTGACAGACTGACAGACTGACAGACTGACAGACTGACAGACTGACAGACTGACAGACTGACAGACTGACAGACTGACAGACTGACAGACTGACAGACTGACAGACTGACAGACTGACAGACTGACAGACTGACAGACTGACAGACTGACAGACTGACAGACTGACAGACTGACAGACTGACAGACTGACAGACTGACAGACTGACAGACTGACAGACTGACAGACTGACAGACTGACAGACTGACAGACTGACAGACTGACAGACTGACAGACTGACAGACTGACAGACTGACAGACTGACAGACTGACAGACTGACAGACTGACAGACTGACAGACTGACAGACTGACAGACTGACAGACTGACAGACTGACAGACTGACAGACTGACAGACTGACAGACTGACAGACTGACAGACTGACAGACTGACAGACTGACAGACTGACAGACTGACAGACTGACAGACTGACAGACTGACAGACTGACAGACTGACAGACTGACAGACTGACAGACTGACAGACTGACAGACTGACAGACTGACAGACTGACAGACTGACAGACGACTGACTGACTGACAGACTGACAGACTGACAGACTGACAGACTGACAGACTGACAGACTGACAGACTGACAGACTGACAGACTGACAGACTGACAGACTGACAGACTGACAGACTGACAGACTGACAGACTGACAGACTGACAGACTGACAGACTGACAGACTGACAGACTGACAGACTGACAGACTGACAGACTGACAGACTGACAGACTGACAGACTGACAGACTGACAGACTGACAGACTGACAGACTGACAGACTGACAGACTGACAGACTGACAGACTGACAGACTGACAGACTGACAGACTGACAGACTGACAGACTGACAGACTGACAGACTGACAGACTGACAGACTGACAGACTGACAGACTGACAGACTGACAGACTGACAGACTGACAGACTGACAGACTGACAGACTGACAGACTGACAGACTGACAGACTGACAGACTGACAGACTGACAGACTGACAGACTGACAGACTGACAGACTGACAGACTGACAGACTGACAGACTGACAGACTGACAGACTGACAGACTGACAGACTGACAGACTGACAGACTGACAGACTGACAGACTGACAGACTGACAGACTGACAGACTGACAGACTGACAGACTGACAGACTGACAGACTGACAGACTGACAGACTGACAGACTGACAGACTGACAGACTGACAGACTGACAGACTGACAGACTGACAGACTGACAGACTGACAGACTGACAGACTGACAGACTGACAGACTGACAGACTGACAGACTGACAGACTGACAGACTGACAGACTGACAGACTGACAGACTGACAGACTGACAGACTGACAGACTGACAGACTGACAGACTGACAGACTGACAGACTGACAGACTGACAGACTGACAGACTGACAGACTGACAGACTGACAGACTGACAGACTGACAGACTGACAGACTGACAGACTGACAGACTGACAGACTGACAGACTGACAGACTGACAGACTGACAGACTGACAGACTGACAGACTGACAGACTGACAGACTGACAGACTGACAGACTGACAGACTGACAGACTGACAGACTGACAGACTGACAGACTGACAGACTGACAGACTGACAGACTGACAGACTGACAGACTGACAGACTGACAGACTGACAGACTGACAGACTGACAGACTGACAGACTGACAGACTGACAGACTGACAGACTGACAGACTGACAGACTGACAGACTGACAGACTGACAGACTGACAGACTGACAGACTGACAGACTGACAGACTGACAGACTGACAGACTGACAGACTGACAGACTGACAGACTGACAGACTGACAGACTGACAGACTGACAGACTGACAGACTGACAGACTGACAGACTGACAGACTGACAGACTGACAGACTGACAGACTGACAGACTGACAGACTGACAGACTGACAGACTGACAGACTGACAGACTGACAGACTGACAGACTGACAGACTGACAGACTGACAGACTGACAGACTGACAGACTGACAGACTGACAGACTGACAGACTGACAGACTGACAGACTGACAGACTGACAGACTGACAGACTGACAGACTGACAGACTGACAGACTGACAGACTGACAGACTGACAGACTGACAGACTGACAGACTGACAGACTGACAGACTGACAGACTGACAGACTGACAGACTGACAGACTGACAGACTGACAGACTGACAGACTGACAGACTGACAGACTGACAGACTGACAGACTGACAGACTGACAGACTGACAGACTGACAGACTGACAGACTGACAGACTGACAGACTGACAGACTGACAGACTGACAGACTGACAGACTGACAGACTGACAGACTGACAGACTGACAGACTGACAGACTGACAGACTGACAGACTGACAGACTGACAGACTGACAGACTGACAGACTGACAGACTGACAGACTGACAGACTGACAGACTGACAGACTGACAGACTGACAGACTGACAGACTGACAGACTGACAGACTGACAGACTGACAGACTGACAGACTGACAGACTGACAGACTGACAGACTGACAGACTGACAGACTGACAGACTGACAGACTGACAGACTGACAGACTGACAGACTGACAGACTGACAGACTGACAGACTGACAGACTGACAGACTGACAGACTGACAGACTGACAGACTGACAGACTGACAGACTGACAGACTGACAGACTGACAGACTGACAGACTGACAGACTGACAGACTGACAGACTGACAGACTGACAGACTGACAGACTGACAGACTGACAGACTGACAGACTGACAGACTGACAGACTGACAGACTGACAGACTGACAGACTGACAGACTGACAGACTGACAGACTGACAGACTGACAGACTGACAGACTGACAGACTGACAGACTGACAGACTGACAGACTGACAGACTGACAGACTGACAGACTGACAGACTGACAGACTGACAGACTGACAGACTGACAGACTGACAGACTGACAGACTGACAGACTGACAGACTGACAGACTGACAGACTGACAGACTGACAGACTGACAGACTGACAGACTGACAGACTGACAGACTGACAGACTGACAGACTGACAGACTGACAGACTGACAGACTGACAGACTGACAGACTGACAGACTGACAGACTGACAGACTGACAGACTGACAGACTGACAGACTGACAGACTGACAGACTGACAGACTGACAGACTGACAGACTGACAGACTGACAGACTGACAGACTGACAGACTGACTGACAGACTGACAGACTGACAGACTGACAGACTGACAGACTGACAGACTGACAGACTGACAGACTGACAGACTGACAGACTGACAGACTGACAGACTGACAGACTGACAGACTGACAGACTGACAGACTGACAGACTGACAGACTGACAGACTGACAGACTGACAGACTGACAGACTGACAGACTGACAGACTGACAGACTGACAGACTGACAGACTGACAGACTGACAGACTGACAGACTGACAGACTGACAGACTGACAGACTGACAGACTGACAGACTGACAGACTGACAGACTGACAGACTGACAGACTGACAGACTGACAGACTGACAGACTGACAGACTGACAGACTGACAGACTGACAGACTGACAGACTGACAGACTGACAGACTGACAGACTGACAGACTGACAGACTGACAGACTGACAGACTGACAGACTGACAGACTGACAGACTGACAGACTGACAGACTGACAGACTGACAGACTGACAGACTGACAGACTGACAGACTGACAGACTGACAGACTGACAGACTGACAGACTGACAGACTGACAGACTGACAGACTGACAGACTGACAGACTGACAGACTGACAGACTGACAGACTGACAGACTGACAGACTGACAGACTGACAGACTGACAGACTGACAGACTGACAGACTGACAGACTGACAGACTGACAGACTGACAGACTGACAGACTGACAGACTGACAGACTGACAGACTGACAGACTGACAGACTGACAGACTGACAGACTGACAGACTGACAGACTGACAGACTGACAGACTGACAGACTGACAGACTGACAGACTGACAGACTGACAGACTGACAGACTGACAGACTGACAGACTGACAGACTGACAGACTGACAGACTGACAGACTGACAGACTGACAGACTGACAGACTGACAGACTGACAGACTGACAGACTGACAGACTGACAGACTGACAGACTGACAGACTGACAGACTGACAGACTGACAGACTGACAGACTGACAGACTGACAGACTGACAGACTGACAGACTGACAGACTGACAGACTGACAGACTGACAGACTGACAGACTGACAGACTGACAGACTGACAGACTGACAGACTGACAGACTGACAGACTGACAGACTGACAGACTGACAGACTGACAGACTGACAGACTGACAGACTGACAGACTGACAGACTGACAGACTGACAGACTGACAGACTGACAGACTGACAGACTGACAGACTGACAGACTGACAGACTGACAGACTGACAGACTGACAGACTGACAGACTGACAGACTGACAGACTGACAGACTGACAGACTGACAGACTGACAGACTGACAGACTGACAGACTGACAGACTGACAGACTGACAGACTGACAGACTGACAGACTGACAGACTGACAGACTGACAGACTGACAGACTGACAGACTGACAGACTGACAGACTGACAGACTGACAGACTGACAGACTGACAGACTGACAGACTGACAGACTGACAGACTGACAGACTGACAGACTGACAGACTGACAGACTGACAGACTGACAGACTGACAGACTGACAGACTGACAGACTGACAGACTGACAGACTGACAGACTGACAGACTGACAGACTGACAGACTGACAGACTGACAGACTGACAGACTGACAGACTGACAGACTGACAGACTGACAGACTGACAGACTGACAGACTGACAGACTGACAGACTGACAGACTGACAGACTGACAGACTGACAGACTGACAGACTGACAGACTGACAGACTGACAGACTGACAGACTGACAGACTGACAGACTGACAGACTGACAGACTGACAGACTGACAGACTGACAGACTGACAGACTGACAGACTGACAGACTGACAGACTGACAGACTGACAGACTGACAGACTGACAGACTGACAGACTGACAGACTGACAGACTGACAGACTGACAGACTGACAGACTGACAGACTGACAGACTGACAGACTGACAGACTGACAGACTGACAGACTGACAGACTGACAGACTGACAGACTGACAGACTGACAGACTGACAGACTGACAGACTGACAGACTGACAGACTGACAGACTGACAGACTGACAGACTGACAGACTGACAGACTGACAGACTGACAGACTGACAGACTGACAGACTGACAGACTGACAGACTGACAGACTGACAGACTGACAGACTGACAGACTGACAGACTGACAGACTGACAGACTGACAGACTGACAGACTGACAGACTGACAGACTGACAGACTGACAGACTGACAGACTGACAGACTGACAGACTGACAGACTGACAGACTGACAGACTGACAGACTGACAGACTGACAGACTGACAGACTGACAGACTGACAGACTGACAGACTGACAGACTGACAGACTGACAGACTGACAGACTGACAGACTGACAGACTGACAGACTGACAGACTGACAGACTGACAGACTGACAGACTGACAGACTGACAGACTGACAGACTGACAGACTGACAGACTGACAGACTGACAGACTGACAGACTGACAGACTGACAGACTGACAGACTGACAGACTGACAGACTGACAGACTGACAGACTGACAGACTGACAGACTGACAGACTGACAGACTGACAGACTGACAGACTGACAGACTGACAGACTGACAGACTGACAGACTGACAGACTGACAGACTGACAGACTGACAGACTGACAGACTGACAGACTGACAGACTGACAGACTGACAGACTGACAGACTGACAGACTGACAGACTGACAGACTGACAGACTGACAGACTGACAGACTGACAGACTGACAGACTGACAGACTGACAGACTGACAGACTGACAGACTGACAGACTGACAGACTGACAGACTGACAGACTGACAGACTGACAGACTGACAGACTGACAGACTGACAGACTGACAGACTGACAGACTGACAGACTGACAGACTGACAGACTGACAGACTGACAGACTGACAGACTGACAGACTGACAGACTGACAGACTGACAGACTGACAGACTGACAGACTGACAGACTGACAGACTGACAGACTGACAGACTGACAGACTGACAGACTGACAGACTGACAGACTGACAGACTGACAGACTGACAGACTGACAGACTGACAGACTGACAGACTGACAGACTGACAGACTGACAGACTGACAGACTGACAGACTGACAGACTGACAGACTGACAGACTGACAGACTGACAGACTGACAGACTGACAGACTGACAGACTGACAGACTGACAGACTGACAGACTGACAGACTGACAGACTGACAGACTGACAGACTGACAGACTGACAGACTGACAGACTGACAGACTGACAGACTGACAGACTGACAGACTGACAGACTGACAGACTGACAGACTGACAGACTGACAGACTGACAGACTGACAGACTGACAGACTGACAGACTGACAGACTGACAGACTGACAGACTGACAGACTGACAGACTGACAGACTGACAGACTGACAGACTGACAGACTGACAGACTGACAGACTGACAGACTGACAGACTGACAGACTGACAGACTGACAGACTGACAGACTGACAGACTGACAGACTGACAGACTGACAGACTGACAGACTGACAGACTGACAGACTGACAGACTGACAGACTGACAGACTGACAGACTGACAGACTGACAGACTGACAGACTGACAGACTGACAGACTGACAGACTGACAGACTGACAGACTGACAGACTGACAGACTGACAGACTGACAGACTGACAGACTGACAGACTGACAGACTGACAGACAGACTGACAGACTGACAGACTGACAGACTGACAGACTGACAGACTGACAGACTGACAGACTGACAGACTGACAGACTGACAGACTGACAGACTGACAGACTGACAGACTGACAGACTGACAGACTGACAGACTGACAGACTGACAGACTGACAGACTGACAGACTGACAGACTGACAGACTGACAGACTGACAGACTGACAGACTGACAGACTGACAGACTGACAGACTGACAGACTGACAGACTGACAGACTGACAGACTGACAGACTGACAGACTGACAGACTGACAGACTGACAGACTGACAGACTGACAGACTGACAGACTGACAGACTGACAGACTGACAGACTGACAGACTGACAGACTGACAGACTGACAGACTGACAGACTGACAGACTGACAGACTGACAGACTGACAGACTGACAGACTGACAGACTGACAGACTGACAGACTGACAGACTGACAGACTGACAGACTGACAGACTGACAGACTGACAGACTGACAGACTGACAGACTGACAGACTGACAGACTGACAGACTGACAGACTGACAGACTGACAGACTGACAGACTGACAGACTGACAGACTGACAGACTGACAGACTGACAGACTGACAGACTGACAGACTGACAGACTGACAGACTGACAGACTGACAGACTGACAGACTGACAGACTGACAGACTGACAGACTGACAGACTGACAGACTGACAGACTGACAGACTGACAGACTGACAGACTGACAGACTGACAGACTGACAGACTGACAGACTGACAGACTGACAGACTGACAGACTGACAGACTGACAGACTGACAGACTGACAGACTGACAGACTGACAGACTGACAGACTGACAGACTGACAGACTGACAGACTGACAGACTGACAGACTGACAGACTGACAGACTGACAGACTGACAGACTGACAGACTGACAGACTGACAGACTGACAGACTGACAGACTGACAGACTGACAGACTGACAGACTGACAGACTGACAGACTGACAGACTGACAGACTGACAGACTGACAGACTGACAGACTGACAGACTGACAGACTGACAGACTGACAGACTGACAGACTGACAGACTGACAGACTGACAGACTGACAGACTGACAGACTGACAGACTGACAGACTGACAGACTGACAGACTGACAGACTGACAGACTGACAGACTGACAGACTGACAGACTGACAGACTGACAGACTGACAGACTGACAGACTGACAGACTGACAGACTGACAGACTGACAGACTGACAGACTGACAGACTGACAGACTGACAGACTGACAGACTGACAGACTGACAGACTGACAGACTGACAGACTGACAGACTGACAGACTGACAGACTGACAGACTGACAGACTGACAGACTGACAGACTGACAGACTGACAGACTGACAGACTGACAGACTGACAGACTGACAGACTGACAGACTGACAGACTGACAGACTGACAGA
This sequence comes from Philhelius pedissequus, assembly GCA_910595825.1. Classification (NCBI taxonomy): domain Eukaryota; kingdom Metazoa; phylum Arthropoda; class Insecta; order Diptera; family Syrphidae; genus Philhelius; species Philhelius pedissequus. The sequence goes on along the minus strand of OU343162.1, from coordinate 120,426,124 downwards.
CTGACACAGACTGACAGACTGACAGACTGACAGACTGACAGACTGACAGACTGACAGACTGACAGACTGACAGACTGACAGACTGACAGACTGACAGACTGACAGACTGACAGACTGACAGACTGACAGACTGACAGACTGACAGACTGACAGACTGACAGACTGACAGACTGACAGACTGACAGACTGACAGACTGACAGACTGACAGACTGACAGACTGACAGACTGACAGACTGACAGACTGACAGACTGACAGACTGACAGACTGACAGACTGACAGACTGACAGACTGACAGACTGACAGACTGACAGACTGACAGACTGACAGACTGACAGACTGACAGACTGACAGACTGACAGACTGACAGACTGACAGACTGACAGACTGACAGACTGACAGACTGACAGACTGACAGACTGACAGACTGACAGACTGACAGACTGACAGACTGACAGACTGACAGACTGACAGACTGACAGACTGACAGACTGACAGACTGACAGACTGACAGACTGACAGACTGACAGACTGACAGACTGACAGACTGACAGACTGACAGACTGACAGACTGACAGACTGACAGACTGACAGACTGACAGACTGACAGACTGACAGACTGACAGACTGACAGACTGACAGACTGACAGACTGACAGACTGACAGACTGACAGACTGACAGACTGACAGACTGACAGACTGACAGACTGACAGACTGACAGACTGACAGACTGACAGACTGACAGACTGACAGACTGACAGACTGACAGACTGACAGACTGACAGACTGACAGACTGACAGACTGACAGACTGACAGACTGACAGACTGACAGACTGACAGACTGACAGACTGACAGACTGACAGACTGACAGACTGACAGACTGACAGACTGACAGACTGACAGACTGACAGACTGACAGACTGACAGACTGACAGACTGACAGACTGACAGACTGACAGACTGACAGACTGACAGACTGACAGACTGACAGACTGACAGACTGACAGACTGACAGACTGACAGACTGACAGACTGACAGACTGACAGACTGACAGACTGACAGACTGACAGACTGACAGACTGACAGACTGACAGACTGACAGACTGACAGACTGACAGACTGACAGACTGACAGACTGACAGACTGACAGACTGACAGACTGACAGACTGACAGACTGACAGACTGACAGACTGACAGACTGACAGACTGACAGACTGACAGACTGACAGACTGACAGACTGACAGACTGACAGACTGACAGACTGACAGACTGACAGACTGACAGACTGACAGACTGACAGACTGACAGACTGACAGACTGACAGACTGACAGACTGACAGACTGACAGACTGACAGACTGACAGACTGACAGACTGACAGACTGACAGACTGACAGACTGACAGACTGACAGACTGACAGACTGACAGACTGACAGACTGACAGACTGACAGACTGACAGACTGACAGACTGACAGACTGACAGACTGACAGACTGACAGACTGACAGACTGACAGACTGACAGACTGACAGACTGACAGACTGACAGACTGACAGACTGACAGACTGACAGACTGACAGACTGACAGACTGACAGACTGACAGACTGACAGACTGACAGACTGACAGACTGACAGACTGACAGACTGACAGACTGACAGACTGACAGACTGACAGACTGACAGACTGACAGACTGACAGACTGACAGACTGACAGACTGACAGACTGACAGACTGACAGACTGACAGACTGACAGACTGACAGACTGACAGACTGACAGACTGACAGACTGACAGACTGACAGACTGACAGACTGACAGACTGACAGACTGACAGACTGACAGACTGACAGACTGACAGACTGACAGACTGACAGACTGACAGACTGACAGACTGACAGACTGACAGACTGACAGACTGACAGACTGACAGACTGACAGACTGACAGACTGACAGACTGACAGACTGACAGACTGACAGACTGACAGACTGACAGACTGACAGACTGACAGACTGACAGACTGACAGACTGACTGACAGACTGACTGACAGACTGACAGACTGACTGACAGACTGACAGACTGACAGACTGACAGACTGACAGACTGACAGACTGACAGACTGACAGACTGACAGACTGACAGACTGACAGACTGACAGACTGACAGACTGACAGACTGACAGACTGACAGACTGACAGACTGACAGACTGACAGACTGACAGACTGACAGACTGACAGACTGACAGACTGACAGACTGACAGACTGACAGACTGACAGACTGACAGACTGACAGACTGACAGACTGACAGACTGACAGACTGACAGACTGACAGACTGACAGACTGACAGACTGACAGACTGACAGACTGACAGACTGACAGACTGACAGACTGACAGACTGACAGACTGACAGACTGACAGACTGACAGACTGACAGACTGACAGACTGACAGACTGACAGACTGACAGACTGACAGACTGACAGACTGACAGACTGACAGACTGACAGACTGACAGACTGACAGACTGACAGACTGACAGACTGACAGACTGACAGACTGACAGACTGACAGACTGACAGACTGACAGACTGACAGACTGACAGACTGACAGACTGACAGACTGACAGACTGACAGACTGACAGACTGACAGACTGACAGACTGACAGACTGACAGACTGACCAGACTGACAGACTGACAGACTGACAGACTGACAGACTGCCATACTGACAGACTGACAGGACTGACAGACTGACAGACTGACCGACTGACAGACTGACAGACTGACAGACTGACAGACTGACAGACTGACAGACTGACAGACTGAAGACTGACAGACGACAGACTGACAGACAGACTGACAGACAGACTGACAGACTGACAGACTGACAGACTGACAGACTGACAGACTGACAGACTGACAGACTGACAGACTGACAGACTGACAGACTGACAGACTGGACAGACTGACAGACTGACAGACTGACAGACTGACAGACTGACAGACTGACAGACCTGACAGACTGAAGACTGACAGACTGACAGACTGACAGACTGACAGACTGACAGACTGACAGACTGACAGACTGACAGACTGACAGACTGACAGACTGAAGACTGACAGACTGACAGACTGACAGACTGACAGACTGACAGACTGACAGACTGACAGACTGACAGACTGACAGACTGACAGACTGACAGACTGACAGACTGACAGACTGACAGACTGACAGACTGACAGACTGACAGACTGACAGACTGACAGACTGACAGACTGACAGACTGACAGACTGACAGACTGACAGACTGACAGACTGACAGACTGACAGACTGACAGACTGACAGACTGACAGACTGACAGACTGACAGACTGACAGACTGACAGACTGACAGACTGACAGACTGACAGACTGACAGACTGACAGACTGACAGACTGACAGACTGACAGACTGACAGACTGACAGACTGACAGACTGACAGACTGACAGACTGACAGACTGACAGACTGACAGACTGACAGACTGACAGACTGACAGACTGACAGACTGACAGACTGACAGACTGACAGACTGACAGACTGACAGACTGACAGACTGACAGACTGACAGACTGACAGACTGACAGACTGACAGACTGACAGACTGACAGACTGACAGACTGACAGACTGACAGACTGGACAGACTGACAGACTGACAGACTGACAGACTGACAGACTGACAGACTGACAGACTGACAGATGACAGACTGACAGACTGACAGACTGACAGACTGACAGACTGACAGACTGACGACAGACTGACAGACTGACCAGACTGACAGACTGACAGACTGACAGACTGACAGACGACAGACTGACAGACTGACAGACTGACAGACTGACAGACTGACAGGGACTGACAGACTGACAGACTGACAGACTGACAGACTGACAGACTGACAGACTGACAGACTGACAGACTGACAGACTGACAGACTGACAGACTGACAGACTGAACAGACTGACAGACTGACAGACTGACAGACTGACAGACTGACAGACTGACAGACTGACAGACTGACAGACTGACAGACTGACAGACTGACAGACTGACAGACTGACAGACTGACAGACTGACAGACTGACAGACTGACAGACTGACAGACTGACAGACTGACAGACTGACAGACTGACAGACTGACAGACTGACAGACTGACAGACTGACAGACTGACAGACTGACAGACTGACAGACTGACAGACTGACAGACTGACAGACTGACAGACTGACAGACCTGACAGACTGACAGACTGACAGACTGACAGACTGACAGACTGACAGACTGACAGACTGACAGACTGACAGACTGACAGACTGACAGACTGACAGACTGCCAGACTGACAGACTGACAGACTGACAGACTGACAGACTGGACAGACTGACAGACTGACAGACTGACAGACTGACAGACTGACAGACTGACAGAACTGACAGACTGACAGACTGACAGACTGACAGACTGACAGACTGACAGACTGACAGACTGACAGACTGACAGACTGACAGACTGACAGACTGACAGACTGACAGACTGACAGACTGACAGACTGACAGACTGACAGACTGACAGACTGACAGACTGACAGACTGACAGACTGACAGACTGACAGACGACTGACAGACTGACAGACTGACAGATGACAGACTGACAGACTGACAGACTGACAGACTGACAGACTGACAGACTGACAGACTGACAGACTGACAGACTGACAGACTGACAGACTGACAGACTGACAGACTGACAGACTGACAGACTGACAGACTGACAGACTGACAGACTGACAGACTGACAGACTGACAGACTGACAGACTGACAGACTGACAGACTGACAGACTGACAGACTGACAGACTGACAGACTGACAGACTGACAGACTGACAGACTGACAGACTGACAGACTGACAGACTGACAGACTGACAGACTGACAGACTGACAGACTGACAGACTGACAGACTGACAGACTGACAGACTGACAGACTGACAGACTGACAGACTGACAGACTGACAGACTGACAGACTGACAGACTGACAGACTGACAGGACTGACAGACTGACAGACTGACAGACTGACAGACTGACAGACTGACAGACGACAGACTGACAGACTGACAGATGACAGACTGACAGGACTGACAGACTGACAGACTGACAGACTGACAGACTGACAGACTGACAGACTGACAGACTGACAGACCTGACAGACTGACAGACTGACAGACTGACAGACTGACAGACTGACAGACTGACAGACTGACAGACTGACAGACTGACAGACTGACAGACTGACAGACCTGACAGACTGACAGACTGACAGACTGCCGACTGACAGACTGACAGACTGACAGACTGACAGACTGACAGACTGACAGACTGACAGACTGACAGACTGACAGACTGACAGACTGACAGACTGACAGACTGACAGACTGACAGACTGACAGACTGACAGACTGACAGATGACAGACTGACATACTGACAGACTGACAGACTGACAGACTGACAGACTGACAGACTGACAGACTGACAGACTGACAGACTGACAAGACTGACAGACTGACAGACTGACAGACTGACAGACTGACAGACTGACAGACTGACAGACTGACAGACTGACAGACTGACAGACTGACAGACTGACAGACTGACAGAACTGACAGACTGACAGACTGACAGACTGACAGACTGACAGACTGACAGACTGACAGACTGACAGACTGACAGACTGACAGACTGACAGACTGACAGACTGACAGACTGACAGACTGACAGAACTGACAGACTGACAGACTGACAGACTGACAGACTGACAGACTGACAGACTGACAGACTGACAGACTGACAGACTGACAGACTGACAGACTGACAGACTGACAGACTGACAGACTGACAGACTGACAGACTGACAACTGACAGACTGACAGACTGACAGACTGACAGACTGACAGACTGACAGACTGACAGACTGACAGACTGACAGACTGACAGACTGACAGACTGACAGGACTGACAGACTGACAGACTGACAGACTGACAGACTGACAGACTGACAGACTGACAGACTGACAGACTGACAGATGACAGACTGACAGACTGACAGACTGACAGACTGACAGACTGACAGACCTGACAGACTGACAGACTGACAGACTGACAGACTGACAGACTGACAGACTGACAGACTGACAGACTGACAGACTGACAGACTGACAGACTGACAGACTGACAGACTGACAGACTGACAGATGACAGACTGACAGACTGACAGACTGACAGACTGACGCTGACAGACTGACAGACTGACAGACTGACAGACTGACAGACTGACAGACTGACAGACTGACAGACTGACAGACTGACAGACTGACAGACTGACAGACTGACAGACTGACAGATGACAGACTGACAGACTGACAGACTGACAGACTGACAGACTGACAGAACTGACAGACTGACAGATGACAGACTGACAGACTGACAGACTGACAGACGACTGACAGACTGACAGACTGACAGTATGACAGACTGACAGACTGACAGACTGACAGACTGACAGACTGACAGACTGACAGACTGACAGACTGACAGACTGACAGACTGACAGACTGACAGACTGACAGACTGACAGACTGACAGACTGACAGACTGACAGACTGACAGACTGACAGACTGACAGACTGACAGACTGACAGACTGACAGACTGACAGACTGACAGACTGACAGACTGACAGACTGACAAGACTGACAGACTGACAGACTGACAGACTGACAGACTGACAGACTGACAGACTGACAGACTGACAGACTGACAGACTGACAGACTGACAGACTGACAGACTGACAGACTGACAGACTGACAGACTGACAGACTGACAGACTGACAGACTGACAGACTGACAGACTGACAGACTGACAGACTGACAGACTGACAGACTGACAGACTGACAGACTGACAGACTGACAGACTGACAGACTGACAGACTGACAGACTGACAGACTGACAGACTGACAGACGACAGACCTGACAGACTGACAGAGACAGACAGACTGACAGACTGACAGACTGACAGACTGACAGACTGACAGACTGACAGACTGACAGACTGACAGACTGACAGACTGACAGACTGACAGACTGACAGACTGACAGACTGACAGACTGACAGACTGACAGACTGACAGACTGACAGACTGACAGACTGACAGACTGACAGACTGACAGACTGACAGACTGACAGACTGACAGACTGACAGACTGACAGACTGACACGACAGACTGACAGACTGACAGACTGACAGACTGACAGACTGACAGACTGACCAGACTGACAGATGACAGACTGACAGATGACAGACTGACAGACTGACAGACTGACGACTGACAGACTGACAGACTGACAGACTGACAGACTGACAGACTGACAGACTGACAGACTGACAGACTGACAGACTGAGCTGACAGACTGACAGACTGACAGATGACAGACTGACAGACTGACAGACTGACAGACTGACAGACTGACAGACTGACAGACTGACAGACTGACAGACTGACAGACTGACAGACTGACAGACTGACAGACTGACAGACTGACAGACTGACAGACTGACAGACTGACAGACTGACAGACTGACAGACTGACAGACTGACAGACTGACAGACTGACAGACTGACAGACTGACAGACTGACAGACTGACAGACTGACAGACTGACAGATGACAGACTGACGACTGACAGACTGACAGACTGACAGACTGACAGACTGACAGACTGACAGACTGACAGACTGACAGACTGACAGACTGACAGACTGACAGACTGACAGACTGAAGACTGACAGACTGACAGACTGACAGACTGACAGACTGACAGACTGACAGACTGACAGACTGACAGACTGACAGACTGACAGACTGACAGACTGACAGACTGACAGACTGACAGACTGACAGACTGACAGACTGACAGACTGACAGACTGACAGATGACAGACTGACAGACTGACAGACTGACAGACTGACAGACTGACAGACTGACAGACTGACAGACTGACAGACTGACAGACGACAGACTGACAGACTGACAGACTGACAGACTGACAGACTGACAGACTGACAGACTGACAGACTGACAGACTGACAGACTGACCAGACTGACAGACTGGACAGACTGACAGACTGACAGACTTGACAGACTGACAGCTGACAGACTGACAGACTTGCAGACTGAGACTGACAGACTGGACAGACTGACAGACTGACAGACTGACAGACTGACAGACTGACAGACTGACAGACTGACAGACTGACAGACTGACAGACTGACAGACTGACAGACTGACAGACTGACAGACTGACAGACTGACAGACTGACAGACTGACAGACTGACAGACTGACAGACTGACAGACTGACAGACTGACAGACTGACAGACTGACAGACTGACAGACTGACAGACTGACAGACTGACAGACTGACAGACTGACAGACTGACAGACTGACAGACTGACAGACTGACAGACTGACAGACTGACAGACTGACAGACTGACAGACTGACAGACTGACAGACTGACAGACTGACAGACTGACAGACTGACAGACTGACAGACTGACAGACTGACAGACTGACAGACTGACAGACTGACAGACTGACAGACTGACAGACTGACAGACTGACAGACTGACAGACTGACAGACTGACAGACTGACAGACTGACAGACTGACAGACTGACAGACTGACAGACTGACAGACTGACAGACTGACAGACTGACAGACTGACAGACTGACAGACTGACAGACTGACAGACTGACAGACTGACAGACTGACAGACTGACAGACTGACAGACTGACAGACTGACAGACTGACAGACTGACAGACTGACAGACTGACAGACTGACAGACTGACAGACTGACAGACTGACAGACTGACAGACTGACAGACTGACAGACTGACAGACTGACAGACTGACAGACTGACAGACTGACAGACTGACAGACTGACAGACTGACAGACTGACAGACTGACAGACTGACAGACTGACAGACTGACAGACTGACAGACTGACAGACTGACAGACTGACAGACTGACAGACTGACAGACTGACAGACTGACAGACTGACAGACTGACAGACTGACAGACTGACAGACTGACAGACTGACAGACTGACAGACTGACAGACTGACAGACTGACAGACTGACAGACTGACAGACTGACAGACTGACGAGACTGAGACAGACTGACAGACTGACAGACTGACAGACTGACAGACTGACAGACTGACAGACTGACAGACTGACAGACTGACAGACTGACAGACTGACAGACTGACAGACTGACAGACTGACAGACTGACAGACTGACAGACTGACAGACTGACAGACTGACAGACTGACAGACTGACAGACTGACAGACTGACAGACTGACAGACTGACAGACTGACAGACTGACAGACTGACAGACTGACAGACTGACAGACTGACAGACTGACAGACTGACAGACTGACAGACTGACAGACTGACAGACTGACAGACTGACAGACTGACAGACTGACAGACTGACAGACTGACAGACTGACAGACTGACAGACTGACAGACTGACAGACTGACAGACTGACAGACTGACAGACTGACAGACTGACAGACTGACAGACTGACAGACTGACAGACTGACAGACTGACAGACTGACAGACTGACAGACTGACAGACTGCAGACTGACAGACTGACAGACAGACTGACAGACTGACAGACTGACAGACTGACAGACTGACAGACTGACAGACTGACAGACTGACAGACTGACAGACTGACAGACTGACAGACTGACAGACTGACAGACTGACAGACTGACAGACTGACAGACTGACAGACTGACAGACTGACAGACTGACAGACTGACAGACTGACAGACTGACAGACTGACAGACTGACAGACTGACAGACTGACAGACTGACAGACTGACAGACTGACAGACTGACAGACTGACAGACTGACAGACTGACAGACTGACAGACTGACAGACTGACAGACTGACAGACTGACAGACTGACAGACTGACAGACTGACAGACTGACAGACTGACAGACTGACAGACTGACAGACTGACAGACTGACAGACTGACAGACTGACAGACTGACAGACTGACAGACTGACAGACTGACAGACTGACAGACTGACAGACTGACAGACTGACAGACTGACAGACTGACAGACTGACAGACTGACAGACTGACAGACTGACAGACTGACAGACTGACAGACTGACAGACTGACAGACTGACAGACTGACAGACTGACAGACTGACAGACTGACAGACTGACAGACTGACAGACTGACAGACTGACAGACTGACAGACTGACAGACTGACAGACTGACAGACTGACAGACTGACAGACTGACAGACTGACAGACTGACAGACTGACAGACTGACAGACTGACAGACTGACAGACTGACAGACTGACAGACTGACAGACTGACAGACTGACAGACTGACAGACTGACAGACTGACAGACTGACAGACTGACAGACTGACAGACTGACAGACTGACAGACTGACAGACTGACAGACTGACAGACTGACAGACTGACAGATGACAGACAGACTGACAGACTGACAGACTGACAGACTGACAGACTGACAGACTGACAGACTGACAGACTGACAGACTGACAGACTGACAGACTGACAGACTGACAGACTGACAGACTGACAGACTGACAGACTGACAGACTGACAGACTGACAGACTGACAGACTGACAGACTGACAGACTGACAGACTGACAGACTGACAGACTGACAGACTGACAGACTGACAGACTGACAGACTGACAGACTGACAGACTGACAGACTGACAGACTGACAGACTGACAGACTGACAGACTGACAGACTGACAGACTGACAGACTGACAGACTGACAGACTGACAGACTGACAGACTGACAGACTGACAGACTGACAGACTGACAGACTGACAGACTGACAGACTGACAGACTGACAGACAGACTGACAGACTGACAGACTGACAGACTGACAGACTGACAGACTGACAGACTGACAGACTGACAGACTGACAGACTGACAGACTGACAGACTGACAGACTGACAGACTGACAGACTGACAGACTGACAGACTGACAGACTGACAGACTGACAGACTGACAGACTGACAGACTGACAGACTGACAGACTGACAGACTGACAGACTGACAGACTGACAGACTGACAGACTGACAGACAGACTGACAGACTGACAGACTGACAGACTGACAGACTGACAGACTGACAGACTGACAGACTGACAGACTGACAGACTGACAGACTGACAGACTGACAGACTGACAGACTGACAGACTGACAGACTGACAGACTGACAGACTGACAGACTGACAGACAGACTGACAGACTGACAGACTGACAGACTGACAGACTGACAGACTGACAGACTGACAGACTGACAGACTGACAGACTGACAGACTGACAGACTGACAGACTGACAGACTGACAGACTGACAGACTGACAGACTGACAGACTGACAGACTGACAGACTGACAGACTGACAGACTGACAGACTGACAGACTGACAGACTGACAGACTGACAGACTGACAGACTGACAGACTGACAGACTGACAGACTGACAGACTGACAGACTGACAGACTGACAGAGACTGACAGACTGACAGACTGACAGACTGACAGACTGACAGACTGACAGACTGACAGACTGACAGACTGACAGACTGACAGACTGACAGACTGACAGACTGACAGACTGACAGACTGACAGACTGACAGACTGACAGACTGACAGACTGACAGACTGACAGACTGACAGACTGACAGACTGACAGACTGACAGACTGACAGACTGACAGACTGACAGACTGACAGACTGACAGACTGACAGACTGACAGACTGACAGACTGACAGACTGACAGACTGACAGACTGACAGACTGACAGACTGACAGACTGACAGACTGACAGACTGACAGACTGACAGACTGACAGGACTGACAGACTGACAGACTGACAGACTGACAGAGAAGACTGACAGACTGACAGACTGACAGACTGACAGACTGACAGACTGACAGACTGACAGACTGACAGACTGAAGACTGACAGACTGACTGACAGACTGACAGACTGACAGACTGACAGACTGACAGACTGACAGACTGACAGACTGACAGACTGACAGACTGACAGACTGACAGACTGACAGACTGACAGACTGACAGACTGACAGATGACAGACTGACAGACTGACAGACTGACAGACTGACAGACTGACAGACTGACAGACTGACAGACTGACAGACTGACAGACTGACAGACTGACAGACTGACAGACTGACAGACTGACAGACTGACAGACTGACAGACTGACAGACTGACAGACTGACAGACTGACAGACTGGACAGACTGACAGACTGACAGACTGACAGACTGACAGACTGACAGACTGACAGACTGACAGACTGACAGACTGACAGACTGACAGACTGACAGACTGACAGACTGACAGACTGACAGACTGACAGACTGACAGACTGACAGACTGACAGACTGACAGACTGACAGACTGACAGACTGACAGACTGACAGACTGACAGACTGACAGACTGACAGACTGACAGACTGACAGACTGACAGACTGACAGACTGACAGACTGACAGACTGACAGACTGACAGACTGACAGACTGACAGACTGACAGACTGACAGACTGACAGACTGACAGACTGACAGACTGACAGACTGACAGACTGACAGACTGACAGACTGACAGACTGACAGACTGACAGACTGACAGACTGACAGACTGACAGACTGACAGACTGACAGACTGACAGACTGACAGACTGACAGACTGACAGACTGACAGACTGACAGACTGACAGACTGACAGACTGACAGACTGACAGACTGACAGACTGACAGACTGACAGACTGACAGACTGACAGACTGACAGACTGACAGACTGACAGACTGACAGACTGACAGACTGACAGACTGACAGACTGACAGACTGACAGACTGACAGACTGACAGACTGACAGACTGACAGACTGACAGACTGACAGACTGACAGACTGACAGACTGACAGACTGACTGACAGACTGACAGACTGACAGACTGACAGACTGACAGACTGACAGACTGACAGACTGACAGACTGACAGACTGACAGACTGACAGACTGACAGACTGACAGACTGACAGACTGACAGACTGACAGACTGACAGACTGACAGACTGACAGACTGACAGACTGACAGACTGACAGACTGACAGACTGACAGACTGACAGACTGACAGACTGACAGACTGACAGACTGACAGACTGACAGACTGACAGACTGACAGACTGACAGACTGACAGACTGACAGACTGACAGACTGACAGACTGACAGACTGACAGACTGACAGACTGACAGACTGACAGACTGACAGACTGACAGACTGACAGACTGACAGACTGACAGACTGACAGACTGACAGACTGACAGACTGACAGACTGACAGACTGACAGACTGACAGACTGACAGACTGACAGACTGACAGACTGACAGACTGACAGACTGACAGACTGACAGACTGACAGACTGACAGACTGACAGACTGACAGACTGACAGACTGACAGACTGACAGACTGACAGACTGACAGACTGACAGACTGACAGACTGACAGACTGACAGACTGACAGACTGACAGACTGACAGACTGACAGACTGACAGACTGACAGACTGACAGACTGACAGACTGACAGACTGACAGACTGACAGACTGACAGACTGACAGACTGACAGACTGACAGACTGACAGACTGACAGACTGACAGACTGACAGACTGACAGACTGACAGACTGACAGACTGACAGACTGACAGACTGACAGACTGACAGACTGACAGACTGACAGACTGACAGACTGACAGACTGACAGACTGACAGACTGACAGACTGACAGACTGACAGACTGACAGACTGACAGACTGACAGACTGACAGACTGACAGACTGACAGACTGACAGACTGACAGACTGACAGACTGACAGACTGACAGACTGACAGACTGACAGACTGACAGACTGACAGACTGAGCAGACTGACAGACTGACAGACTGACAGACTGACAGACAGACTGACAGACTGACAGACTGACAGACTGACAGACTGACAGACTGACAGACTGACAGACTGACAGACTGACAGACTGACAGACTGACAGACTGACAGACTGACAGACTGACAGACTGACAGACTGACAGACTGACAGACTGACAGACTGACAGACTGACAGACTGACAGACTGACAGACTGACAGACTGACAGACTGACAGACTGACAGACTGACAGACTGACAGACTGACAGACTGACAGACTGACAGACTGACAGACTGACAGACTGACAGACTGACAGACTGACAGACTGACAGACTGACAGACTGACAGACTGACAGACTGACAGACTGACAGACTGACAGACTGACAGACTGACAGACTGACAGACTGACAGACTGACAGACTGACAGACTGACAGACTGACAGACTGACAGACTGACAGACTGACAGACTGACAGACTGACAGACTGACAGACTGACAGACTGACAGACTGACAGACTGACAGACTGACAGACTGACAGACTGACAGACTGACAGACTGACAGACTGACAGACTGACAGACTGACAGACTGACAGACTGACAGACTGACAGACTGACAGACTGACAGACTGACAGACTGACAGACTGACAGACTGACAGACTGACAGACTGACAGACTGACAGACTGACAGACTGACAGACTGACAGACTGACAGACTGACAGACTGACAGACTGACAGACTGACAGACTGACAGACTGACAGACTGACAGACTGACAGACTGACAGACTGACAGACTGACAGACTGACAGACTGACAGACTGACAGACTGACAGACTGACAGACTGACAGACTGACAGACTGACAGACTGACAGACTGACAGACTGACAGACTGACAGACTGACAGACTGACAGACTGACAGACTGACAGACTGACAGACTGACAGACTGACAGACTGACAGACTGACAGACTGACAGACTGACAGACTGACAGACTGACAGACTGACAGACTGACAGACTGACAGACTGACAGACTGACAGACTGACAGACTGACAGACTGACAGACTGACAGACTGACAGACTGACAGACTGACAGACTGACAGACAGACTGACAGACTGACAGACTGACAGACTGACAGACTGACAGACTGACAGACTGACAGACTGACAGACTGACAGACTGACAGACTGACAGACTGACAGACTGACAGACTGACAGACTGACAGACTGACAGACTGACAGACTGACAGACTGACAGACTGACAGACTGACAGACTGACAGACTGACAGACTGACAGACTGACAGACTGACAGACTGACAGACTGACAGACTGACAGACTGACAGACTGACAGACTGACAGACTGACAGACTGACAGACTGACAGACTGACAGACTGACAGACTGACAGACTGACAGACTGACAGACTGACAGACTGACAGACTGACAGACTGACAGACTGACAGACTGACAGACTGACAGACTGACAGACTGACAGACTGACAGACTGACAGACTGACAGACTGACAGACTGACAGACTGACAGACTGACAGACTGACAGACTGACAGACTGACAGACTGACAGACTGACAGACTGACAGACTGACAGACTGACAGACTGACAGACTGACAGACTGACAGACTGACAGACTGACAGACTGACAGACTGACAGACTGACAGACTGACAGACTGACAGACTGACAGACTGACAGACTGACAGACTGACAGACTGACAGACTGACAGACTGACAGACTGACAGACTGACAGACTGACAGACTGACAGACTGACAGACTGACAGACTGACAGACTGACAGACTGACAGACTGACAGACTGACAGACTGACAGACTGACAGACTGACAGACTGACAGACTGACAGACTGACAGACTGACAGACTGACAGACTGACAGACTGACAGACTGACAGACTGACAGACTGACAGACTGACAGACTGACAGACTGACAGACTGACAGACTGACAGACTGACAGACTGACAGACTGACAGACTGACAGACTGACAGACTGACAGACTGACAGACTGACAGACTGACAGACTGACAGACTGACAGACTGACAGACTGACAGACTGACAGACTGACAGACTGACAGACTGACAGACTGACAGACTGACAGACTGACAGACTGACAGACTGACAGACTGACAGACTGACAGACTGACAGACTGACAGACTGACAGACTGACAGACTGACAGACTGACAGACTGACAGACTGACAGACTGACAGACTGACAGACTGACAGACTGACAGACTGACAGACTGACAGACTGACAGACTGACAGACTGACAGACTGACAGACTGACAGACTGACAGACTGACAGACTGACAGACTGACAGACTGACAGACTGACAGACTGACAGACTGACAGACTGACAGACTGACAGACTGACAGACTGACAGACTGACAGACTGACAGACTGACAGACTGACAGACTGACAGACTGACAGACTGACAGACTGACAGACTGACAGACTGACAGACTGACAGACTGACAGACTGACAGACTGACAGACTGACAGACTGACAGACTGACAGACTGACAGACTGACAGACTGACAGACTGACAGACTGACAGACTGACAGACTGACAGACTGACAGACTGACAGACTGACAGACTGACAGACTGACAGACTGACAGACTGACAGACTGACAGACTGACAGACTGACAGACTGACAGACTGACAGACTGACAGACTGACAGACTGACAGACTGACAGACTGACAGACTGACAGACTGACAGACTGACAGACTGACAGACTGACAGACTGACAGACTGACAGACTGACAGACTGACAGACTGACAGACTGACAGACTGACAGACTGACAGACTGACAGACTGACAGACTGACAGACTGACAGACTGACAGACTGACAGACAGACTGACAGACTGACAGACTGACAGACTGACAGACTGACAGACTAGACTGACAGACTGACAGACTGACAGACTGACAGACTGACAGACTGACAGACTGACAGACTGACAGACTGACAGACTGACAGACTGACAGACTGACAGACTGACAGACTGACAGACTGACAGACTGACAGACTGACAGACTGACAGACTGACAGACTGACAGACTGACAGACTGACAGACTGACAGACTGACAGACTGACAGACTGACAGACTGACAGACTGACAGACTGACAGACTGACAGACTGACAGACTGACAGACTGACAGACTGACAGACTGACAGACTGACAGACTGACAGACTGACAGACTGACAGACTGACAGACTGACAGACTGACAGACTGACAGACTGACAGACTGACAGACTGACAGACTGACAGACTGACAGACTGACAGACTGACAGACTGACAGACTGACAGACTGACAGACTGACAGACTGACAGACTGACAGACTGACAGACTGACAGACTGACAGACTGACAGACTGACAGACTGACAGACTGACAGACTGACAGACTGACAGACTGACAGACTGACAGACTGACAGACTGACAGACTGACAGACTGACAGACTGACAGACTGACAGACTGACAGACTGACAGACTGACAGACTGACAGACTGACAGACTGACAGACTGACAGACTGACAGACTGACAGACTGACAGACTGACAGACTGACAGACTGACAGACTGACAGACTGACAGACTGACAGACTGACAGACTGACAGACTGACAGACTGACAGACTGACAGACTGACAGACTGACAGACTGACAGACTGACAGACTGACAGACTGACAGACTGACAGACTGACAGACTGACAGACTGACAGACTGACAGACTGACAGACTGACAGACTGACAGACTGACAGACTGACAGACTGACAGACTGACAGACTGACAGACTGACAGACTGACAGACTGACAGACTGACAGACTGACAGACTGACAGACTGACAGACTGACAGACTGACAGACTGACAGACTGACAGACTGACAGACTGACAGACTGACAGACTGACAGACTGACAGACTGACAGACTGACAGACTGACAGACTGACAGACTGACAGACTGACAGACTGACAGACTGACAGACTGACAGACTGACAGACTGACAGACTGACAGACTGACAGACTGACAGACTGACAGACTGACAGACTGACAGACTGACAGACTGACAGACTGACAGACTGACAGACTGACAGACTGACAGACTGACAGACTGACAGACTGACAGACTGACAGACTGACAGACTGACAGACTGACAGACTGACAGACTGACAGACTGACAGACTGACAGACTGACAGACTGACAGACTGACAGACTGACAGACTGACAGACTGACAGACTGACAGACTGACAGACTGACAGACTGACAGACTGACAGACTACAGACTGACAGACTGACAGACTGACAGACTGACAGACTGACAGACTGACAGACTGACAGACTGACAGACTGACAGACTGACAGACTGACAGACTGACAGACTGACAGACTGACAGACTGACAGACTGACAGACTGACAGACTGACAGACTGACAGACTGAAAGACTGACAGACTGACAGACTGACAGACTGACAGACTGACAGACTGACAGACTGACAGACTGACAGACTGACAGACTGACAGACTGACAGACTGACAGACTGACAGACTGACAGACTGACAGACTGACAGACTGACAGACTGACAGACTGACAGACTGACAGACAGACTGACAGACTGACAGACTGACAGACTGACAGACTGACAGACTGACAGACTGACAGACTGACAGACTGACAGACTGACAGACTGACAGACTGACAGACTGACAGACTGACAGACTGACAGACTGACAGACTGACAGACTGACAGACTGACAGACTGACAGACTGACAGACTGACAGACTGACAGACTGACAGACTGACAGACTGACAGACTGACAGACTGACAGACTGACAGACTGACAGACTGACAGACTGACAGACTGACAGACTGACAGACTGACAGACTGACAGACTGACAGACTGACAGACTGACAGACTGACAGACTGACAGACTGACAGACTGACAGACTGACAGACTGACAGACTGACAGACTGACAGACTGACAGACTGACAGACTGACAGACTGACAGACTGACAGACTGACAGACTGACAGACTGACAGACTGACAGACTGACAGACTGACAGACTGACAGACTGACAGACTGACAGACTGACAGACTGACAGACTGACAGACTGACAGACTGACAGACTGACAGACTGACAGACTGACAGACTGACAGACTGACAGACTGACAGACTGACAGACTGACAGACTGACAGACTGACAGACTGACAGACTGACAGACTGACAGACTGACAGACTGACAGACTGACAGACTGACAGACTGACAGACTGACAGACTGACAGACTGACAGACTGACAGACTGACAGACTGACAGACTGACAGACTGACAGACTGACAGACTGACAGACTGACAGACTGACAGACTGACAGACTGACAGACTGACAGACTGACAGACTGACAGACTGACAGACTGACAGACTGACAGACTGACAGACTGACAGACTGACAGACTGACAGACTGACAGACTGACAGACTGACAGACTGACAGACTGACAGACTGACAGACTGACAGACTGACAGACTGACAGACTGACAGACTGACAGACTGACAGACTGACAGACTGACAGACTGACAGACTGACAGACTGACAGACTGACAGACTGACAGACTGACAGACTGACAGACTGACAGACTGACAGACTGACAGACTGACAGACTGACAGACTGACAGACTGACAGACTGACAGACTGACAGACTGACAGACTGACAGACTGACAGACTGACAGACTGACAGACTGACAGACTGACAGACTGACAGACTGACAGACTGACAGACTGACAGACTGACAGACTGACAGACTGACAGACTGACAGACTGACAGACTGACAGACTGACAGACTGACAGACTGACAGACTGACAGACTGACAGACTGACAGACTGACAGACTGACAGACTGACAGACTGACAGACTGACAGACTGACAGACTGACAGACTGACAGACTGACAGACTGACAGACTGACAGACTGACAGACTGACAGACTGACAGACTGACAGACTGACAGACTGACAGACTGACAGACTGACAGACTGACAGACTGACAGACTGACAGACTGACAGACTGACAGACTGACAGACTGACAGACTGGACAGACTGACAGACTGACAGACTGACAGACTGACAGACTGACAGACTGACAGACTGACAGACTGACAGACTGACAGACTGACAGACTGACAGACTGACAGACTGACAGACTGACAGACTGACAGACTGACAGACTGACAGACTGACAGACTGACAGACTGACAGACTGACAGACTGACAGACTGACAGACTGATAGACTGACAGACTGACAGACTGACAGATTGACAGATTGACAGACTGACAGACTGAGAGACTGACAGATTGACAGATTGACAGACTGACATACTGACAGACTGACAGACTATGAAACAATCAAGTTACTAGTTAATCAAGCGTTCTTCAGGGGTACTTTATTTACACAAAAAATACAAATAACATTAATGGTTGATAAGTAAAGTAATAACACAATTATGAATACTCACTCAGACAAAATATGAAAAATAGTTAAAACATTTATATTACAGTAAAAAGTTAAATAAGCACTTCAAAGAATGAAGTTGAGTCTGTATGACTTGAACAAAGCACAAATTACATTTAGGAAGAAAGAAGAGAGCAATACACAGCAGAGATGTTTTGTGTGTCTTGTTTTCGATTCATGTTGTTTTTGTTGTTGAGAATGTGTAATGTTTCTAACGTGTATCGTTTTGAAACATGTTTCTCCGTCTGTAGGATTTCAACACCTTCAAAGTTTGGAGAATGGCCGTTTTTAATACAGTGACTGGCCAAAGCTGTCTTTTCGGAATTTTTAAGTTTAATGTCAGATTTGTGATTTGATATGCGTTGTCGAAGAAGTTGTTTTGTGGTTCCAATGTAACACAGGTTACAAGGTTCGTTTGTTTTTCCATTACAATTAATTTTGTAAATTACATCTGTTCGTTTGTCGTTATCAGGTTTCGTTTTTAGTTTTGTAAAACAATGGTCGAGTGTTTTGTTTGATTTAAAGGCAAGGCGAACATCTGTCAGATTTTTTGAAATGGATTTCTTGAAGTTGTCACTTGAAGTTGGGACGTAAACTATACTTTTGTGGTATGTGTTTGTCGGTTCTTCAGCATTATTTTTCGGTGGAATTTGCATTTTTTGTTTTGAAAGAAGACTACGAATTATGATGAAGGGATAACCGTTATCACTTAGTATTTTGGTGACTTTCTTCTCGTTGATGGCGTGGAATCGTACATCGCTTATTTTGAAAATTTTATTTATGAGGTTGGACGCGGTATTGATGATGATGTGTCTGGCTTGATGTGATCGAAAATTAATTAATCTACCAGACGCTGTTGGTTTTTGGTACCAACCGAACAGCAAACGATTTTCTTCACGATGGATTTTTACATCCAAAAACGGTATTGTTTTATTGTGTTCATTTTCAACAGTGAATTGAATTTTTGGATGGAATACGATGAGTGTCTTTAGTACTTTTTCTATGTTTCTTTTGTCCATGATCGCAAATATGTCATCAACATATTTTGACATCAAAACAGGCTTCTCTTCCATGTTAGTTAAACATTCCTCCAAGACATAGTCCAAAACTAGATCTGCAATCGTTGGAGATAAGAGGTTTCCCATAGGCATCCCAAAAATTTGTTTATAAATAACATCTTGATATTGAAGATAATTGTTTTCTTTGAGACAAAAGTCAAGAATCTCCAGAAATTTTTGTTGGGCCATATTTGTGTTTTTGCTTATTAAACACCATTTCTTTTTAACAATGCTGATGACAAATTGAATGGGAATGTTTGTAAATAATGACACTGCATCAAACGAGACTAATACATCATTCTGGCTTAGTTGTACATTTTTTGCTTTTTCAACAAATTCAAAAGAATTTTTGACAGAGTGGCTTGATTTTGTTGTCAAGCACTGTAAAATTTTGCCAACATATTTGGATAGTTCATAGCACGGTACATTCATGGATGACGTAATCGGGTGCAGAGGCATGTCTGCTTTATGAATTTTTGGTAAAGCCTAGTACGCTGCTGATGCGAAACGAAAAATCCCATACAAAAATAACACGACGAAATCATGAACGAAAAATTTCGCTCTAGTTTTTGTTTTCCAGTACGCTGCTGAACGACGAAATGTGTAATTTTAGTGGATAGCTGTACTAGATTTCTTAGTACAATTCTCCACTCTTTTCGTTCTCAATTTAATTGACCTGCACATTAATTGCTTGCGAAATTTTGACATTTCATTTTTTTTATTAAAAAAAAAATTCAAGCTCTTGTGTTGTTTATTTGATTTTTCTTTGGGTTTTCTCTAGTGTCTGGTTTTTCTGTTCATTTTCTGTATTAAATTATTCGAAATAAGTTCAATTCTAATTTTTGTATCAAAACCAATTTCAAAATCGACTAAACTAAATCTGCAAAATGGAAATGGTAAGTTGGAAAGTAGCACACCCTTCACATATCTTATCGGCGAACAAGATATAGCGGATCTTTATTTGGAGTGCTTATTATAACCAACTATCGACTTTTCTCATACCTAGCGCTAGTGCTTAGATTAAAAATAACCTATGTTCTTTTAAAATTAATTTATTTTAAGTGATTTCTAAATAAAAATATTATAAACAAGATTTAGTAGTTTGTTCTGCAATTAACTAACTGTCCATGTCACGATTTTTAAAATACATTTGTTACTCTGACTTTTAAATTCTATGCGACCTTTGACACCATATAAATATAAAAAAAACACTCACCTTTTCTAACTACATACTTTCAACACATAAATTAACTCAATTGCCACAAAGAAAAAATCAAATCGACCGCCCGCTACTGGCAGTACGAATATGAATTTCCGACCTGGTCGGGACAAGATGTATCCAGGCCGGAAGCCAAAGGTAAGCGGCCTTCCGCTGCACCAACGACAATAAAGGAAATCATCGTTACCACAATAATGTTTGGTTGCAAAAAGGCCATCTTAAACGATACCCACCTCTATTTAGAAAGCCTGTTTCCGATCTCATTGATTGGCGATTTTATACCATACCCAGAACTTATTTCTCAAGTTCAGACAATCTGTTTAATGTTTACTTCGTGAAAATCGGCACGGGATGGACATTGTTATTTAGTCTACAATTTCTGGTGATGACCTCGCTAGTCCTTTGTTGTGTTGCTAGAAAGAAGATAATGACAAATCACTTACCTCGCATTGACATCGCTACCTTCTTTTTCTTTTCTGGACGAAGTTTTTTAATGTAATTGAACTATCGTATGGCAGATGCCCTGCTCGTGGATTTGATAGCAAATCAAGCTGCTTGTAAGCTGGTCACTTGTCAATTGGATTTGACATATAAGGCCATGCGTTTATACTGTTCATTCGATTTTGGTATTAATTGAGGAAGCAAGACCTATAGTTAAAATGGGAATCGATCAAAGAGCATTCGCAGCGTAGCAGAGCGGTCAAGTACAAACCGACTAAGAAAACTCACTGATGAACAAGTGAAAATGCAACCCGTTCCAAAGATATATTCCAAAAGCTATTCACTGTTCTCTGGGAATATATAATCTGAAAATACTTTGGAGTGTATCTTTGGAAAGGGTTATCCTAAAAAATTGGTCGATACCTTTTTGTAATCTACTCTTGATACTCTCAAAATCAACATCAAAAGTTTAAGTTTATAAGTAGAAGGATTATTGCAAAAAATCACTCTTGAAATACGCATATTTAGAATGAGGTATGCGTATTCCTGGAGTTATTTTTTTTAATACAACTTCTTTGCAAAAAATGTTGATGCTTCCTTGGAAAGTATGAAGTGCTGATTCTAAAAAGATATCGCTCGCCTTTATTGGACAACACGTTCCAAAGATATAATTCATAAGCTATTCACTGTTCACCTTGAAATACATAATCTGAAACTACTTTGAAGTGTATCTTTGGAACGGGTTTTCCTAAAAAATTGGTTGATACCTTTTTGTAATCTACTCTTCATACTCTCAAAAATCAGCATCAAAAGTTTTTATGTAGAAGCCTTATTGCAAAAAATCACTCTTGAAATACGCATATATAGAATGATGTATGCGTATTCCTAGAGCTATTTTTTTAATACAACTTCTTTGCAAAAAATGTTGATGCTTCCTTTGAAAGTCTTTATTGGACAACATATCTTTGGAACGGGTTGTCCAATAAAGGCGAGCGATATCTTTTTAGAATCAGCACTTCATACTTTCAAAGGAAGCATCAACATTTTTTGCAAAGAAGTTGTATAAAAAAAATAACTCCAGGAATACGCATACATCATTCTAAATATGCGTATTTCAAGAGTGATTTTTTGCAATAAGGCTTCTACATAAAAACTTTTGATGCTAATTTTGAGAGTATCAAGAGTAGATTACAAAAAGGTATCAACCAAGTTTTTAGGATAACCCGTTCCAAAGATACACTTCAAAGTATTTTCAGATTATTTATTTCAAGGTGAACAGTGAATAGCTTTTGAAAT
This sequence comes from Philhelius pedissequus, assembly GCA_910595825.1. Classification (NCBI taxonomy): domain Eukaryota; kingdom Metazoa; phylum Arthropoda; class Insecta; order Diptera; family Syrphidae; genus Philhelius; species Philhelius pedissequus. The sequence continues at coordinate 120,401,310 of OU343162.1, read as the reverse complement.
ATATCTTTGGAACGGGTTGTCCAATAAAGGCGAGCGATATCTTTTTTGAATCAAAACTTAATACTTTGAAAGGAAGCAGTAACCAAACCAAAAGTAGTTTTGTTACCAAATTACTTTTAGATGTATTTTTTTGTCACCAAATTTCCTTTACATATAATTTTTTTGAAATAATTCTTGGATTTGAAAATGGTATCCGGAATTAGTAAGAAACCATAAATTAGAACTCATAACCGTTTACACCATCCCAATGAAGGACGTAGTTTTCGAATTATAGAGTGGTTTACCTCCCTATTTCATTGATTTTCTTAAAATTGATAGAAATTTCATCAAATCGGCAGATAAACCAGTTAATAAGTCCCAAAGTATTTGCTTAATTTCCATCATTTAAACGGTTCTGAGTTTTATTTTAAATCCTCTATGTGTAACAAGAACAATTTTTAAATCCAAGAATTATATCAAACAAATTACATCTAAAAGTAATTTGGCGACAAAATATTTTCCATCTAAAAATAATTTGGTGACAAAATTACTTTTTTTTTACAACCTGTCAATTGATTTTGACAGCTTACAGAACTCTCCGCAAATATTTTTCCGCTGTGGTTTTCGTTAGCATTTCGCTCTCCTAGTTGAGACCACCGAAAAATTTCGTTTCGCATCAGCAGCGTACTAGGCTTAAGCCGTAAATGGATGGAAGCTGTGCGGTGTACGTGGTCATCTTTGCTTTCTCTCTATCATCAATGTAATTGTTGCTTTTAAGCCATTTGACTAAGTCATTATTACGCGTTTGAAGTGTTGTTGTTGGATTATTCCTTATTGTTCTGCAGGTGTTACGGTCAGACAATAATTCATGCATCCTCTGCTCATAATCTATGCGTTTCATGGCGACTGTGACGTTGCCTTTGTCAGCTGGTACAATGACAATATTTTTGTGCTGCTTGAGGATTTTAATTGTTAATTTGTTTACATAGAGAACATATTTTGCGAATCGATCGTTCTTTTGATGACGTATGAACGAGTTTAACATGTTACTGTATTGTGCTATCGATTGTTCTTGTTGTCTTTCGTCTTGTATGCCTCGAATTATTTTTTCTCCATCGGCTATAAGTTGAAAGAGATGAAAACTGTGTTTATCAATTGGAAGCGTGAACTTTTTGCCAAGTGATAAAAGCCATTTAACCTCTAAGGGAAATTGAATATCTGTTCGGTTTTCAAACCATTTCTTATGTATTTGAATGTTAATTTTTTTCCATAGTAATGATTTGAGTGTCTATCTTTTGTGTGTTAGATTGTTGTATTTTATTATAAATTTCTCTGTGGACTTGTTTTTGTTTATTGGTGAATTATTTGTATTCATTTTCTGATAGATTTTCTTTAATAAGCGATGTACGATTCCACGCCATCAACGAGAAGAAAGTCACCAAAATTCTAAGTGATAACGGTTATCCCTTCATCATAATTCGTATCGTCTTTCAAAACAAAATATGCAAATTCCACCGAAAAATAATGCTGAAGAACCGACAAACACATACCACAAAAGTATAGTTTACGTCCCAACTTCAAGTGACAACTTCAAGAAATCCATTTCAAAAAATCTGACAGATGTTCGCCTTGCCTTTAAATCAAACACAACACTCGACCATTGTTTAACAAAACTAAAAACGAAACCTGATAAGGACAAACGAACAGATGTAATTTACAAAATTAATTGTAATGGAAAAACAAACGAACCTTGTAACCTGTGTTACACTGGAACCACAAAACAACTTCTTCGATAACGCATATCAAATCACAAATCTGACATTAAACTTAAAAATTCCGAAAAGACAGCTTTGGCCAGTCACAGTATTAAAAACGGCCATTCTCCAAACTTTGAAGGCGTTGAAATCCTACAGACGGAGAAACACGTTAGAAACATTACACATTCTCAACAACAAAAACAACTTGAATCGAAAACAAGGCACAAAACATATCTGCTGTGTATTGCTCTCTTTCTTCCTAAATGTAATTTGTGCTTTGTTCAAGTAATACAGACTCAACTTCATTCTTTGAAGTGCTTATTTAACTTTTTACTGTAATATAAATGTTTTAACTATTTTTCATATTTTGTCTAAGTGAGTATTCATAATTGTGTTATTACTTTACTTATCAACCACTAATGTTATTTGTATTTTTTGTGTAAATAAAGTACCCCTGAAGAAGGCAGCAACCCCTGCTGAAACGTTGGGAAAGCTAATGTAACTTCCCGCTTCCAATTGATAAACACAGTTTTCCTCTCTTTCAACTTATAGCCGATGGAGAAGAAGTAATTCGAGGCATACAAGACGAAATACAACAAGAGCAAACGAGAGCACAATACAGTAACATGTTAAACTCGTTCATACGTCATCAGAAGAACGATCGATTCGCAAAATATGTTCTCTATGTAAACAAATTAACAATTAAAATCCTCAAGCAGCACAAAAATATTGTCATTGTACCAGCTGACAAAGGCAACGTCACAGTCGCCATGAAATGCATAGGTTATGAGGAGAGGATGCATGAATTTTTGTCTGACCGTAACACCTGCAGAACAATAAGGAATAATCCAACAACAACACTTCAAACGCGTAATAATGACTTAGTCAAATGGCTTAAAAACAACAATTACATTCATGATAGAGAGAAAGCAAAGATGACCACGTACACCGCACAGCTTCCATCCATTTACGGCTTAAGCCTAGTACGCTGCTGATGCGAAACGAAATTTTTCGGTGGTCTCAACTAGGAGAGCGAAATTTACAGCTTACAAAAATTCATAAAGCAGACATGCTTCTGCGCCCGATTACGTCATCTATGAATGTACCGTGCTATGAACTATCCAAATATGTTGGCAAAATTTTACAGTGTGTAACAACAAAATCAAGCCATACTGTCAAAAATTCTTTTGAATTTGTTGAAAAAGCAAAAAATGTAAAACTAAGGCAGAATGATTTATTAGTCTCGTTTGATGCAGTGTCATTATTTACAAACATTCCCATTCAATTAGCAATCAGCATTGTTAAAAAGAAATGGTGTTTAATAAGCAAAAACACAAATATGGCCCAACAAAAATTTCTGGAGATTCTTGACTTTTGTCTCAAAGAAAACAATTATCTTCAATATCAAGATGTTATTTATAAACAAATGTTTGGGATGCCTATGGGAAACCCCTAATCTCCAACGATTGCAGATCTAGTTTTGGACTATGTCTTGGAGGAATGTTTAACTAACATGGAAGAGAAGCCTGTTTTCATGTCAAAATATGTTGATGACATATTTGCGATCATGGACAAAAGAAACAAAGAAAAAGTACTAAAGACACTCAACGGATTCCATCCAAAAATTCAATTCACTGTTGAAAACGAACACAACAAAACAATACCGTTTTTGGATGTAAAAATCCATCGCGAAGAAAATCGTTTGCTGTTCGATTGGTACCAAAAACCAACAGCGTCTGGTAGATTAATTAATTATCGATCAAATCAAGCAAGACACATCATCATCAATACTGCATCCAACCTGATAAATAAAATTTTCAAAATAAGCGATGTACGATTCCACGCCATCAACGAAAAGAAAGTCACCAAAATACTAAGTGATAACGGTTATCCTTTCATCATAATTCGTAGTCTTCTTTCAAAACAAAAAATGCAAATTCCACTGAAAAATAATGCTGAAGAACCGACAAACACATACCACAAAAGTATAGTTTACGTCCCAACTTTAAGTGACAACTTCAAGAAATCCATTTCAAAAAATCTGACAGATGTTCGCCTTGCCATTAAATCAAACAAAACACTCGACCATTGTTTTACAAAACTAAAAACGAAACCTGATAAGGACAAACGAACGGGTATAATTTACAAAATTAATTGTAATGGAAAAACAAACGAACCTTGTAACCTGTATTACATTGGAACCACAAAACAACTTCTTCGACAACGCGTATCAAATCACAAATCTGACATTAAACTTAAAAATTCCGAAAAGACAGCTTCGGCCAGTCACAGTATTAAAAACGGCCATTCTCCAAACTTTGAAGACGTTGAAATCATACAGACGGAGAAACATGTTTCAAAACGATACACGTTAGAAACATTACACATTCTCAAGAACAAAAACAACATGAATCGAAAACAAGACACACAAAACATCTCTGCTGTGTATTGCTCTCTTCTTTCTTCCTTAATGTAATTTGTGCCTTGTTCAAGTCATACAGACTCAACTTCATTCTTTGAAGTGCTTATTTAAGTTTTTACTGTAATATAAATGTTTTAACTATTTTTCTTATTTTGTCTAAGTGAGTATTCATAATTGTGTTATTACTTTACTTATCACCCATTAATGTTATTTTTATTTTTTGTGTAAATAAAGGACCCCTGAAGAAGGCAGCAACCCCTGCCGAAACGTTGGGAAAGCTAATGTAACTTGATTGTTTCATTGCGAAAATTACAGCGACCAAAAAAGCCGAAGAAAAACTACATTTCCACTTTGCAGTACTAAATCCACAAATTGGTCAAAAAATCAACTTTATTATAATAGGATCAAGAATGAAATTCCTATACGGAACAATGGACGACGATGATCGTCTAGAAATTGAAAAACAAATTAAAGTTATTGAAACAAATACCCACCTCGCAATTACAAACTTAAATCAATAAATAATAATTAATGACCATTTCAACAATCAAATTAGAACCTTTACAGAAGCATTCATTTTTAAGTCAAACAAATATCTGAAGCCATTAAGAATTTTAACAAAGCAAACGAAGATCTAGAAAGAAATTTTCTTAAATTCAAACTCGAAATGGAAATGAAAGAAAATATTAGATACATCTTAAAGGATATAGAAAATATAAAAGAAATTATATTAGAGTTGGTAGTCATCGACCAAAAAATAGTGCGTCTTAGAGCGACACGATAGCATCTAACTGATGAGCCCAACTATCGTGTCCGGGCGAAACGCATTTGGGAATAAAGGTCATAAAATATTTCAATTTGACTTAAACCCACACAGTCCACTAAACCAAAAACAAAAATAATATGTAGGTATTATTTGCGTTTTCTTCTATTTATTTACCACTAGCCAGACCACAGGCGTAACATACATATATTTCTGGGTGCATGAATTTGACCAAATTCCCCTAGAAAAATATAATTTTCAGTATGTATGTGCTGAAAATTTTATTAGAGTTGGTAGTTATCGACCAAAAAATAGTGCGTCTTAGAGCGACACGATAGCATCTAACTGATGAGCCCAACTATCGTGTCCGGGCGAAACGCATTTTGGACTAAAGGTCATAAAATATTTCAATTTGACTTAAACCCACACAGTCCACTAAACCAAAAACAAAAATAATATGTAGGTATTATTTGCGTTTTCTTCTATTTATTTACCACTAGCCAGACCACAGGCGTAACATACATATATTTCTGGGTGCATGAATTTGACCAAATTCCCCTAGAAAAATATAATTTTCAGTATGTATGTGCTGAAAATTTTATTAGAGTTGGTAGTCATCGACCAAAAAATAGTGCGTCTTAGAGCGACACGATAGCATCTAACTGATGAGCCCAACTATCGTGTCCGGGCGAAACGCATTTTGGACTAAAGGTCATAAAATATTTCAATTTAAAAGAAATTATATTAACCTTAAAATTAGGAGTCCTAAGTAGAGATATATTAACGGAAAAAGAAATAATTGAAAACAACGTCAAATTAGAAACCCTTGAAAAAATAAAACTAAATCTTGCTCTTTATAATAAAAACATAATTTTTGTCATAGAAATTCCAAACTTTTCTGATGAAGTTTACGAACAAATATATGTTCAACCAATACCAAACGTTGATAAAAACTTTCAACTAAAAATAAATCAAAACTTGTATTTAGCAAAAGGAAAAGAAATTTATAATAATACATACCTTAAGAAATATTTGAAATCAATAAATGACCACTGCATAAAACATATTTATGAAAACAAAATGAAATGTAATCTGGTTGAAAATAATAATGAAGTTGTATTAGAAATAGGAAACAATAATATTTTAATTATTAATTCTGAGATTGAAAAAATTAATCACAACTGTAATAGTCAAGAAATAACAATCAAAGGAAATTATCTGATATCTTTAGAAAATTGTTACGTAGAAATTAAAAATAAAACCTATAAAAGAAAGGAGTATAAAAATGAAATACTGCTACCAAATACTATATTAAATATTAATTATACAAAAATAAATTACTTTTGAAAAAATCCATTTCCAAAATATAGAAAACATAAAAGAAATTAAAGAATTAAAACTAGCTCATAAAGAATCAAAAACAACTTTATACCTTATAATTGCAATAATAATTTTATTGATCATTATATACATAACTTTGAAATACAAAAAGAACAAAACTAAAATAAATGTAAATCTTCCAAGTGTCGCTTTCCGTCCCATAGAAGAATCTTTGGGGGGAGGAATTATAACAGAGATTGCTTGTACGCCTCCACAAAATAATTTATATTTTAAATTCAATCTCAAATAATACGATCAAATTACAAACAAAAACATTAAACAAAATAATTTAGATTTTAAATTCAATCGCAAATAATACGATCGAATTACAAACAAAGATAAAAAGACAAAGAACTGTAAATCTGTTGAGTAGACATTAATGTATTATAAAAAGGTTTGCCTGACAAAGGAAACGTTTAGTTTTAAGACAACCACGTATAGCCGACGATTTCCCCCGCCCAACGGTAAGGGATCTAACGCTTAATAAAGAAACATATTTAAATTAAAAAACGGATAGTTTTATTTTTACCCTGTTCGAAAGAACAGTAGGAGTGTTTTTTTATTGTTAATCTTATACTCGAATATAAATTATGTATATATAATACTGGTTTTGGAATATTTAATTACATTCCTAAATTTTATGTGACTAAATTTAGTTTTTTTTTTCAAAACAATTAATATTGATTTTGTTTTTTTTCAGTGTACTTTAAAAATTAATTAATTAATTAAATTTGTGAATTAATAAAATAACTGTTAAATTTGAATATTAATTTCATAAGTTCTGCTGGTGTATGTGCTATATTTTTCGTTGGAAATCTTATTTATAAACTGATAGTTTACTTGTCAAATTAACAATTGGAGCTACCTATATATTTGTTTATCACTTCTTGTGCGTGTTTTGTGAAATAATTTATAGAGATTTTTCTACACTTTACTGTTCCGATGTAAGACAAGAACAAGCAAATAAATAAATAAAACGCATTCGAATTTTTCCTACACACTTTGGCTTATATCTCACTCTAACCCTTCTTCTATGGCACGTTCCAACACAAAAATAAAAAAAGTGATCGATTTTCTCACCCTTAATGAAATATGTAGGTACCTAAAAGCATTAACAAACATTACCTATCGTAAAAAAACAAGAATCTATTGTACCTACATAATTAATTGCGCAAAAGAATCAGGCAAACTTCGAAAAAATGAGCCAACAAAAATATATAGGTATGTACAAGTTAATACATACGTTTGTATGTAATACGCAATATTCAGCCAAATAACGATCCCACCATGCAGTGACCCTGAACTTCCATCAAGTAGGTATACGCGTTGACAAAAAAAATGGGCTTACATACATAGCTACTGTCCTTTTTTATATGACTTCTTTTTTTGCCTCATTCTAAAGAAAGATAACAAAAACCAACAAAATCAAAAAAAACAATACCTAGGAGTGATGGTACGCAAAAAAATTCAAGAAAACTAAATATATGACAGCGAATACCTACCCTTTTTTATACTTGCCAAAAGTTGAACCAATAAACAAATTCTGCTATATAGGTACGATTGACTACGTCACACTCATATCAGGGTACCATGACCTTGCACATTATATACCTACCTACTAGAAACAAACATTATTTCTATTATTTATCAAACTTTCGGAATTGGCCGAAGAGAGCTTATAGCAAGCTCAGTCTTCCGACCAATGGTTTGCCAACACAGAAAACTGTGTTACACCACCGGCTCATAATTTAGTGCAGTGTTAGTTGTTAGTAGGCAAACTCTATTACAAAAACACTTACACAAGTACAAAATGAAAATATAAACAAATAATATTACGTCTAAAACAAAACAAGAACATAATATGAAACAAAAACATTTGAGAGCGTGGAGCACTGGTTTTGAGTAGATTTTTTTAATTTTACTGATATTATAATCAAAAATATTTTAATTCCAATTTAAAAGTCTACCCATACTTGTCAAGGGCTCATGCATCCCATAGTTGGTCCTATGTGTTGTGACTTAAATCAAGTCAAGGCCACGCAGATTATAACCTCCTCCCCGATAATTACAAGAAACTGAGCATAGTAGTTCTGGTGCATCTGTGACGCCAGTTATTATTTGGTGGAAGAATACAAAAACATTGTAAGTTCTTCTTTGTGCAAGTGTTTGCATTTGAAGAATAGATAAACGTTGGTCATAAGGAAGGGCATTAGAAGGATCACTCCATTGAAGCCCTTTCAATGCGAAACGAATAAAGTTTCTTTGAATAGATTCTAATCTCTCAATATGAATATCGTAAAAAGTAGTCCAAACCTGCGATGCATACTCAAGATGGGGACGAACCAAGCAGTTGTATAAAGCACGGGTAACATTCGGATCAACAAATTATTTGGACCAACGCTTCATAAAACCTTACATTGAATTGGCTTTGTTAACGATAATATTAATATAAGCAGAAAAGTCTAAATTGGGCTTAACGAGAACTCCAAGGTCCCTTACAGTTATACCACGAGTTAAAATGTGCCGTGAGATAACATAGTCTTGAGAAGAAGGAGAACGTTTTTTCGAAAATGTCATTGTTTGACATTTTGTCGGGTTAAGATTCAAACTGTTCTTTTCACACCACAAGGCAAAGTGGTTAATATCATCATGTAATAGAGTTCGATCCTTTGATATATTTTAATAAATATTCATATCGTCTGCAAAGATAAGAATTTCGCAATTGCGTACACAAAGAGGAGCATCATTAATAGCCAATGTAAAGAGTAATGGTCCAAGGTGGCTTCCCTGCGGAACAAGTGAATTGGCAATAAATGGTCATGAGTAAGAATTTCTGAATTTGACTTAATATAACCTATCTTCAAGATACGAGGATATCCACTTGATGAAAGATGGAGGAAAGCCGTATGAATTAAATTAAAACTTGTAATCTCATGAGATAATTGATCAAAAGCTTTCGAAAAGTCTGTGTATACACAATCAACTTCTTGACCGCTTTTTAGGGAGTTTAATCATTTATTCAAAAATACAACTAGATTAGTAACAGTAGAACGTTTCTGCATAAAACCATGTTGTTGGTTGCAGATAATATTTTTACATATAAATGTCAAACTATCACATACAACTTGTTCGAACAACTTTGGAATGCAAGAAAGTTTAGAAATTGGTCTATAGTTGATAATATTTTTTTTGGCTCCCTTTTTAAATACTGGGTTTATAAATGCATTCTTCCAAACTGAAGGAAATTTACCTAATTTCAAAGATAGTTCAAAAATATTTCTCAGAGTAAGAGCTAAAATGGACCTACATTTTTTTAATACAGCAGGTGGTATGCCATCAGGTCCAATAGAATAGTGCTCTTTTAAATGTGAAAAAAGCTCAAAATTTTTTCACGCTCTATTGTAATATTGTTCAATGATACCTGAGGACAATTTCGTAAAAAATGAAAATAGTTTCCGTCAACAACTACAGGTGAATCAATGAAGGATTGGCTAAAATTACTTGCAAATCCCTCACAGATTTCAGAAGTTGTACTCAAGATTACGTCATTATACATGAGATTAACTGGATATCTGTCGCATTTCTTTTTAGAATTTATAAATTTCCAGAAGTTTTTCGGGTCTAACTTCAAAGAACGCCCCATGGTTTCCAGATATTCGCTATAGAGTTCGAAAGAGAGTTTTTTGAATTCTTCAAAAAGGGAAATGTAAACTACTTGATTCTCTGCCGTCATGAACCTAGTGTATTTTTTCCAAGCCTTATTTCTTTTGTTTCGGATACATTTCAGTTCTTTTGTGAACCAAGGATGACAAGAAGAATTAGAGGGAATAGATCTTTTTTTTTGGAACTGTTTCATTAATGCATCTCATTAAAATAGAAAAGAAGCTTGCGATAGTTGAGTCAAGATCATTAGAAATCGGTAAATGTTCTAAACCGGAATTTATTAAACTATCCAAGAGCAGTTGAAAATCAACTTTGCGAAAGTCAAAAGTATTGCAGCAGTCATGAGGATTACTATTTTTTATTAAGTGACCACTCAAGTCAAGAAAAATGTCAAGAGGCGGGTGATAACGATCTATGTTAGATAAAGCTGAGGTAGATTCTACCACTACTGTACTAACGGCGTCAGATGAGAAAACGAGGTCAATTTGTCTATTTTTAAAATTTTGTATAGAGCTAACTTGATGTAAATTTGTAGAGATAATATTATCCAACATTTGGAGCTCCTGTTGGGATGAACTTGTGGAAGCTTCAAAATAGGATTCGTCATCAGAGGGAACAAATTCAATGTGAGGAAGATTAAAATCCCCTAATAGAAGGATCGAGTTCTAAAGAGAGTTGAGTGTATACTGACACAGGACTTTTAGGTGGAATATAAACATTTAAAACAAATAAGACTAAAGATTCCTTAGTTATTTTGACGCACAACAGTTCAATTGTCATATTGAATGGGAAGACTATTTGTGTTGAGCAGAAATTACTTCTAACAACAATAAGTACTCCGCCACCAACTGAATTTGTAATATCTACATGACTATCCTTTCGGTAATTTAAGAACTCGTTATCAAAAAGTTCCGTGTTTAATATTGAGGCATTAAGCCAAGTCTCAGTCAGGGCGAAAAGATCGAATGGCAAAGGTAGGGAATTAAATTATTTACAGCAAAGAATATAAAAATAACGATCATAATAACGTAATAACTGAATTATATAATTAAAAGTGTTTTGACCAATTCGATATGTTCAATTTTAAAATTTGAAGATTTCACTTCTTCGGCTTTTTTGGTCGTGATAATTTATTAATGAAAGATATTCATTAGTTTTCCCAACGTTTCGACTGAGTTTTCAGTCTTCTTCAGGGGCACTTTATTAGCCATGAAACAAAAATAAGAGAAACATTCGTATGTTTACATTTAGTTGTTAAGATTTTACACTTACAATTATATGAACGAAACTATTTTATCAAATTACATATATATATATAAAAATTTAAAAAATAATGACAGTTTTGTAATTGAATATTTAAATTAAAGCACTTCTTCTTAGTTAGAAGTTAAGTCAACAACTGTTTAATAAAATTTTCTTTTAAAGGAGCAACAAAACTATTGATGTATGCATGTATGTATCGCAGTTATTTAGAGACTAGGGAACAGTACACCGACGAGATACACTGTGTATCCTGCTTCCTGTTCATGTTATTTTTGTTATTAAAAATGTGCAAAGTTTCTAACCTATATCGTTTCGATGTATGTTTTTCCATTTGAAGAATTTGCACATTTTTAAAGTCTGGAGCATGACTTTTTTCTAAGCTGTGACTAGCAAGAGCTGTTTTCTGAGAACTTTTGGACTTGATATCAGATTTGTGATTTGAGATCCTTTGTTTCAAAAGCTGCTTGGTAGTGCCAATGTAACATAGTTCACAATTTTCTCTTTCGTTGCCTAGGCAATTGATCTTATATACAACGTCTGTACTTTGATCCTTTTCACTTTTCTTGTTAAGTTTTGTAAACAGTGTGTTAAGTGTTTGGTTGGATTTGTAAGCAACATTGACATCTTTAGCTTTGCTAGCGATGGTTTTCTTAAAACTTTCAGCAAGTTTCGGCACGTAAACCATACTTTTGAAATAACCTGCTCCTTCATGTTTATTGCTTTGTTGGTGATTGGTTTGGTGTTGTGCTATTAATTCGCGAATCATATCTAGCGGATACCCATTATCAATTAGGATTTTTGTTATTTTCTCTTTGTTGGCGGGATGGAATTTCTTTTCACTAATCGTAAGGACTTTCTTAATAAGGTTGGAAGCCGTATTGACTTTAATATGTTTAGCTTGATTTGATCGAAAAGAAGACCTGAAGAAGACTGAAAACTCAGTCGAAAGGTTGGAAAAACTAATGAATATCTTTCATTAATAAATTATCACAACCAAAAAAAAGCCGAAGAAGTGAAATCTTCAAATTTTAAAATTGAACTGAATTATAACAATATTTAACAATAATAAAATGAATAAGTTCATCCAAACTTGATACTTAACTTTTTGGTTGAAACGTAAGAAACAGGTAAAGCAATAAAACAAAATACAGTAAAATAATGTAAATAATGGAAATTAAAAGTTAAAGCGTTCAAAATGATTTTCCGCTATTAATGCCAAAACAAGAAGTCAACATAATTATGATTTGATAAACTAGGGTGGGATTGTTTTACGTTTTGTTTTAATTGTTTGTTTATGTACTTTTCTTTTATTAGTACTCGTATGTACAGTATTTTTTTATTTTTTACAATAATATGATCGTTAAATCGTGGGGCTAATTTGTTTTTTCGATCATCTAACTCGTATACAATTTTATCAGGTTTAAAGTCCAGTGGATCTTCTCTTTTCTTATTTTATTTAGTTTTATTTAGTTTAGCAATTAAATATTGTTTGTTTTTATGACTTTGTTCGTGTATGAACTTGGTCAAATTTTCATAGTCTTATGTGATTAATCAAATAATCCTGTTCTGTGTTCTTAGTAATTTTTTTCAAAAATGGTTCGTTCTTATTAATGTGTCCTGAAAGTAATTCAAATGGTGTAAGTTTTGTAACGGAGTGTATTGAATTATTGTATATTATAATTGCCTCATCAACAATTTCAGCAATTGGTTTTTGTTTGTTTTGTGATTGAATGATGCGTATAATTTCTGTGAGTGTAGGATGTAATCGTTCTATTGGAGAGTTACCATTTGAGCTTTTTGCACAAATTGTATGGTGGTCGATATTATAAATATTCAGAAAGTCTTTAAACAGAGTTGAAATAAATTCACTACCATTGTCTGTAACAATTTTACTGGGAATACCATGGTGCGAAAAAAAATGTCTTAATGATTTCACTACGTTGATACTATTACGACTCGAAAGTAAATATGCACATGCAAATTTGGAAAATTTTTTCTATAATTGTTAAAAAGTGTTCCTTGCTGACGAAATATATATCTAGATGAACAATTTGAAGTGGTTTTGATGGTCTTTCAGTTTCTGCGTATTTTAATTTTACTCCTTTTCGGTCATATTTAAGTTTGTGACATATTTCACAACTATTTATTATTTGTGTGATTGTATTTTTCATATTGGGAAAATATGATTCTCTTTTTAAATGTGATAAAGTCTCTGTTATCTCTCTATGATGAGAATTATTGTGATAATCTCTTATCAATTCTTGTTGTTTGTCAATATCAATTATGTCTTTTAGGATAGTTTTACACCTAACTAATTTAATAGTGGAATTGGAAAAATATTGCGAAAATACAGCTTGAACAGATCGAAAAGTCTCATCGTCAGTTAATATTGCAGTTAGTTTTTAGGGCTCATGTAATTTTCAAAAATAAATATAATCTATATTCGTTGGATCGCAATATTCAATAGTATATCTTCTTTTTTTTTAAAGAGTTTGTTTTTAGTAGTTTTTAGTTTTTTCCGTTTTTAATTTTTAAGTATGACTATTTGATTTATGAATTCATTAACAGGTCGTTCAGAAATAGGAATTCCATCGTTTATATTTTCAAAACCTGAATGAACTGTTGAAATACTCCCTGAATCATCAATATTGTTTTCAATGGATATAGAATCTAAATTGGCATGGGTTTCCTTTGTATTTATTTGAATTCGAGACAGAGCATCGGCATTCATATTTTGTTGACCTTTTTTGTAAATAATGGAATATTCAAATTCCTCAAGCTTAAGTCTCCAACGTACCAGCTTCGAATTTGGTTCTTTCAGAGAGAAGACCCAAGTAAATGGCTTATGGTCTGTCACGATTTGAAATTTCTTACCATATAGGTAGGGTCGAAAATAATTCGTAGCCCAAAGTATTGCCAAACATTCTGTTTCGATAGTGCTGTAAACTTGTTCAGATTCCGACAAAGTCCTACTTGCGTAACAAATTGGTTTGTCTAAACCAATTAAGCCTTGTGAAAGCACAGCACCTATTGCAAAATTGCTTGCATCTGTTGTAAGGTTGAAAGGCTTACAAAACTCTGGGTATTGAAGTACTGGATCGTTGCATAGTTACATTTTAGAGGTCTCAAAACAATTCCCATACTCGGAACTTAAGACAATTTTTTCTCATTTTCGTAAACATTGAGCCATTGGTTTAGTTAAATTCGCAAAATCCTTTATAAATTTTCGGTAGTAGCCTAGAAGACCCAGGAAAGATTTAATTTCCTTCACTGTCTTAGGCAAGGGTAATTTTTGGATAACTTGAATTTTATCAGGGTTGGGTTCTATTCCATCTGATGTGACAATATGCCCAAGAAAAGATACTTCTTTACAAAAAGGTCTGATTTCAAAAGTTGAATCTTAAAATTGGCACTTTTAAGCCTTTCAAATACTGCTTTAAGGCTTTCAACGTGTTCTTGAAGAGATGTGGAATAAATGATAATATCATCCATATACACCAAACATATTTCACCTATAAGTCCTCTGAAGACGTGATCCATAACGCAGTGTCCTAGGGGCATTTTTCAAGCCAAAGGACATCCTAACAAACTCGTAATGCCCGTTGTCAACAGAGAAAGCTGTTTTAGCAATATCTTCGGATTTGACTTCTATCTGGTGAAATCCAGAAGCAAGGTCAATAGTGGTGAAGTAAACTCATTTTCCGAGTTTGTCCAAAATTTCGCTTAGGTTCGGAAAAGGGTACTTATCATCAATAGTTTTTTCATTTAGCTTGCGATAATCGACAACCAATCGCCACATTTCCTTTCCATTTTGATTCTTTTTTTGGAACTATCCAAATTGAAGAACAGTAAGGAGAAAAACTTGGACGAATAATATTTTGATCAAGCATTTGAGTGATTTGTTTTTGAACCTCATCTCTTAACGCATAACGATACCTGTAAGATTTACTATGCACGGGTATACCATCTCTAGTTCTTATCTCATGTTTTATTTCATTAGAAAATGTTAAATTTTGTCCCTCATAAAAAAATATATCAATGTAGTTGTTGATTAACTTTCGCAATAATTGTTTTTCTTCCTTATTCAAATGATCAGTATTTAAAGTATGTATAGTATTTTCTATATTTTGTATGTTTTCACAAAAACTTCTAATAGTAAAACTATTGCATTCTATACAAGAATGGTTGTTTAAACTTATTGTTTTTATAGGTTGTTCAACGACAAATGTTTGTTCAATAGCAGAGTTGTTAATGACTTCCATGTATGAAAACCAGTCTTTTGATTTATACCTTCTGGTATTATTAAATTATTTTGAATAATTGTCGGTCTAACATAAATGGTTCTTGATTCAATGTCGACAGGTAAATAACATATCTTTTTGCTAAACGCTGGAATAACATAGGTTCTAGAAATTAAATTTTGTTTGAATTGTATTGGAATTTTTGTATTACTTGTTTCTAAAAATGAGTTTTTCAAGTCAATTTTCATACCGAAATTTTTCATTGTGTCTGTGCCAAAAAGACAATCAAAATATTCATCAAACTCGAAAACTAAAAACGATACACTTGTTTTAGAATTTAGCTCCGGCAAACTACTTAATGTAATTTTTCTGTCAACAAAATATGATTTAAAAACAGTTTTAATTTCTTTAGGTTTTATGGGTAAAGGATCCTTTGAAGGATCTGTTGCTCCCAGTATCGATTAAAAATTTAAGTCTATTGCCATTTAAACTAGAAATCGTGACAAAAGGAAGAACGTTTGAATTAAAATTGTTCAGATTTATGTAGCCAATAGATTTTCCGAGGCAGGAAGACGAAAATTTTGGTCATCTATTTCAGCGTTAAAAGATTGATTAGAGTTTTAAATTCTAAATTTCCAAACTGTTGCTTAGGTTGATTTAATGGTAAAATAATTTTAGAATTTTGGATGTCAGGATCAAAGCTCTCAACATTGAACACTTGGTTTTGTTGTTGAGGAAAATTGTTTGATCTAAAAGATCTACTTGAATTTCTGTTCGTATTTCCACTAGATAACTCCATAGGAATTGTATTGGAAGTCTGTGTGGAACCGTAATTTTGATTATTGTTAGTTCTGTAAAAATTTGGTGAAGTCATTGTATATAGATATTAATAGTACTATCATGACGACGAAATTCATCCAGCCTGCAATAAGTTCTACTACTCATCATGGGTTCCACTACCAAATCGGAGGTTATGTAGTGTTGGTGTGTTATGAAAATGCGTATGAAGGGAAATAGTGTGATAATAAATTGATAAGAGAAATATTTATATACAAAATTTATTATAAGTTAGAGGAGAAAAGGAAAACAATTTATTTCATAGGTTTTTTTGTTTTTTTTTATGAGGATTTTTTTGTTGAGTAGGAGCTGGTTGTGTGTGTGTTTTTTTTTCTCTACAAGATAGAATGAAAATTGTTTGATGGCTGTAGGGAATATTTAAATATTCAGGTATATACTTGTGTGCAACGGTCACTACTCAGTAAAATAAACTTTTTTACCAAATGAACAAATATGATAATAATTTAAGAGTTAAGATTTGAGATTTCTGTTAATCGTTGTGCAAAAAAAAAATGTTCTTGTGACAATTTTTTTAAAATTTTATATACATTTTTTTTTGATTTTGAAAAAAAAATTTTTTTGAAAATTCAGATTTGATTTGAGTAATTTCGTAATAAATCGAGTTGGCGAATTTTCAAACAAGAATTGTTTATTAATAGGTATTATATACTTTTTCAAGGCGTTTTGTACTTATTTTTTTTAAATGAGTATTCAACAATATATATATACATTTGAAAATATTATTTAAAAAAATCTTCAAACCATTTAATATTTATTTGCAAAATATTGTTTTTTTTTTACAAAATCCAAAAAAATTAAATAAAATTTAATAACACATTTTTTTTTGAAAATTCTTGTATAATTTTGGTATACAATAGTGTTTAAACCTTCTAGGAGCTTCTGCGTAAAAAAATTTAAAAAAATCAGATTAACCGTTTCCGAGAAAATCGAAAACCAAAAAAAAAATGGTTCTACTAGAGGTATCAAAAAAAACAATTTTTTTTCAAAAAAAAAAATTATTAAATTAAATTGAACTCATTTTGTTTTTTATAAAAATCGTTGGAGCCGTTTTTGAGAAAAATAAGACTTGTTTTTGGCCAAAAAAAATGTATGGGAGCTATTGTTATTTGCCGTATTAAAAAAAGTCAAAAAAAACGTGTGGGCATATTAACGAAAAAACAATATGTACCAAGTTTGAAGACAATCTATCAAAGCGGTTAGGCTGTAGACACGAGGACAGACAGACAGACGGAATTAGGCATTTCAAAGCGTTTAGGCTGTAGACACGAGGACAGACAGACAGACTGACAGACAGACGGGATTAGGCGACTCACTTATTTGGTGTTCTCTATGATCGTAATGTCATGTTTGATTGTTAGAAAAAAAATTTTTTTTTGAGAAAAATAATATTTACCTTTTTGGTCAAAAAGAAAGTATGGCAGCTAGGTAGGTACTTTCATTTTTCGTCTTAAAAAAGCTGAAAAAATGTTTATGAAAAAAACGTTTAGGCTGTAAACCCGAGGACAGTCTGACAGAGAGACCGAATTGCGGACCAAGTTTTTCGTCTTCGCTATCATCGTAATGTCAAGTTTGATCAAAATCTCGAGTTCGATTTTTTTACGAATTCATTACTTGCAATATAGTACCTACATATATAATATCGCTTGTCAAAAAAAATACTACCTAGGTATACCTACTTTATTTCCTAATAAAACTGTCTGGAGAAAAAATTAAATTATTCTCAATAGATATTATATTTGAAAAAGAACAAAAAGTACCTATGTACATACATTCATATGTATGTAGGTGGGTATCTGGGTACACATGTACCTACATAAACAAAGCATATTGAAATATCTCAACATTGCTTTGTTATTTTCGCATAGAAAAAGTGAAAAGTAGCAACGTTGCTACAATTCAAAATCCTAAAATCCACCAAATATCTAAAATTTGAAAGAAAAATTTAAAATAAATTCTATAATAACCTATACATACATGTATATCCATACACATTCTTACTTCAAATTCATGTACACGCCAATAGCCTTAATATAATTTATTTATACCCACCATATTTTGAAGGTTGCCATGGCAAAAACAGCTCATTCGGTTTTCTCCCTTGCCCTCTATATTGTTGTCAGAACTAATAAGTTTCGACCGTCTCCCTTGCTTTTTTTCGTATTTGCCTCCACATTTACTTCTTCCACATCAACAATTCAATATCAATAAAAAAGATACTAGCGCCCTCATCGACGGAACTACTAGCTAAAAAATTCTGTCTCATAGTAGTACTATAGGTTTCATATACAAAGGTGAAGTGTTATTTGAACGAATCCCAGAATTATAAGAATATTCATTTGAAGTTTTTGTGTATTTTGTATTTATTGGATTTGTTGATATATATTGTGTCTGTGCTTGTGAGTTAAAAAATGATTTAATTTGTTGATTGTGTCTTAATTGTATACTATTATTTGAAGAATTTATATTTGTTGGTGAGTTTACGTATGTATTTGGTTTTCTGTAATGTGTTCTTTTTGTTAGTATATTCGTCCGCGTATTAAAATTTTGATAATATGTAGAATTTTGTTCTTCCAAACAATATTTAAAAGCTTCGGACAACAATTTTGGACGCATGGCCCTAATTGTGGAGCCCAACATTTCTCCTAAGCCTGTCCAAAAAGTATTTAAACACATATCATTATATAAAGTTTTTTTTATATACTATAACGGCTGTATATTTTTCATGAATTTTAACATGATTTATCATAGTAGAAAGTATTTTTATAACTTTGGAATAAAATTCCTCGACACTATTCTGGTTCTGTCTCATGAAGGTCTCTTATTAAACTTGTTTCATTTCTTTTATCAGAATAGTGAAGAATTAAATTATCTTTAATTTCTTCCCAATCTAAAGAAGTACCGTACATATTTAAAATTTCATTAGCTTGACCAATTATTTTATTTCGTATAGCACGTAAAACAATCCTAGCATAGTTGTAATTTACCTCTAGCATGAGGCTTGAAATCTCTTCGACGTTGTTTATAAAATCATAAAGCAATCAAGGATTCCCATCAAAAGTAGGAATGTCCTTAACATCGTCAGGAATTCTGAACGCATCAAAAACATTGGCGGCATTTTGATTCTCAGTCATGTCTATAATCTTTTCAACAATTCCCTATTTTAAAATATTCCCAAATTGATAGAAAATTATAATGCTTTAACGCTTTAACTTCCTTTAAAAGATGTGTCGATGCAATACGCGGATATTGTATTTTTTTTTAAATTTAATTGAATAACCAAAAAGTAAAATCAAATTTAGACTCACCTGATTAATTTGTTTTATTTCTTGATAAAACCATAGATACTATAATAAACTGCTTTTATTCAAAGTCCAATAAATATTCCCGTATATGGTTGATAAATTCGTCTTCTTGTTGTATTTTGAATCTTATAACTTCATGATTCTATTTGGTTTCTTAAATATTTTGAAGTAATTCTGTTGTATATGTGTATTCCCAGGAAAATGTTTAAGTTTTGTTAAAACTGCTTTTATTTTTCTTCCAGATATTTCTTCAAATAAAAGAAAAAAAATTGATCAAATTTCACCTTCTGTTTACTTCTCGAAGTTCAATTTCTTGTTTTATTTCCTTTAGTAGGTTCCCTAATGTATTTTTTATTTATATTAGCTTTCAAATATATGCATTCCGGTAGACTGCACCAGCTAAATTTCGAATTTATTACATTTAATAAAAGGTTCAATGTTTTATTTAGATTGGTTTAACAATAATGGGTTTCTCTTTGTTTAAAATGGGAATTTAATAATTAACAATCTTTTTTCATAATCAAAACGAAACTGAACTAATTTTACTTTTCTAATTTACAAAATAATAAAAACAAAGTTAATATGATATTTGCTTCCATAATAGAAGTTTTTTAGAGCAAAGTGCTTATTTGAGAGGCGTTACTATAACTCGCGCCGCTGACGTTGCAGTAGAATTCTTGGGAAATACAAGCTTCTTTGCGTGCGTTTGCAAATAAATTTGTTGTTAAAAAATCACAAAAATTACCTATTTTCTAAAATTATTTTTTTTTTGTAAATTGAATCTGATCAAATATAAAAAAAAATAAATAAATATTTAATATGCTTTTCCTCTTTCAAAAAGCGAGTGGTAAGTTGGTTATTTTGAACTAATATTTCAAGTAATACGAGAATAACAAAATTAACACAAAATTAAAAAAAAATAAAATAAGTAAACTATACATTGAAACAAAAAAATATATATATAAATACAAACTAGTTGCCATGGCTTTGTAAAAAGGTGTAATGTGCGACATTTTGAGGTTTTTTACTTACCAAAGCTTTCAATAAAAAAAAAAGTTTATCGTTCTTTTGCAACTATAAAACAATAAACATAAGATCTATAAATCTTCTTAAATTAGGCGTGTTTTTTTCTTCAAACGATGAGTAGGATTAACAATTTGCATACTAAATCCAACAACAACTAATCCCCGGGGGTGCTTAGCTTAAACCCACAGAATTCTCGGGGCTTAGTTATTGGGGAGGATAAAAACTGTGATACCAAAAACTTTTTCACTAAGTTATCGATAAAATGTATAGAAACTTCAAAACTGACCATTTGACATGTCAAATAATTATCAATTTTGTTTGGTTTGGTTGAGCTTTTGGTCTAAGTATGTCAGTTGTTTTCCTGACGACCATGTCAACCTAACCTAACCTACCTTTTAATATACATTCCGCAATACAACACCAAATCAATTTTAACATTTTCCGCTTTTGTATTGCCTCTATGGTGTCGTAGATTTTTTCCACCTCGCCATGAGCACAACCTTCCACAGCGATTTTCATTTTTGCGTTTATTTTTATTATAGGTATATTAAAACTTGACTGTGAAATTATTATTAAATGAAAAAGCATTTCCTGAAGTTGATATTCGTTCAATTAACAAGAATTGAATGAACTACAAAACAAAGGTTTCTCTGAGAAAATTGTTTTCGGCTGCGTTTTGTTGTACACGGGAGCAACCCAATACAGATTCTCTGCTACATCCTAGGCATACTTCAATCTTATTGATCGTCGTCCGCTCTTGCTCAGACCTGTATTCCTAATGACATAGGAACTGAGCGTCCCGTCCCGAATAAGCAACTCGCTTACAATGCGCATTATTTTGTTTATTCGTTGTCATATTTATCGGTATACTAGTTTCACTCAATCACATGTTGTTAGTGCTACGCCTAAACAGCATGTAATGAGTAAAGCAGCAACTCCTTGTATGACATTTATTTTAGAATTGGTTTTTAATGGAAAAATAAGAGGACATAGACTACGGAAGGGATCGAACCTGTGACCATGAGGTTGACAGTCGAACACACAACTATCGCGCCACGGCCACCCCTAAATTAATTAATTATCTTTTGAACTGTAGAGGTTGTCTAACAATTTGTAAGCGCCCGACCAATATTTACATAGGCAACTCAGCCTTAATTCCTCTTTCCGAATTCTCCAACTCGAAATCAGTCTTCATGATAGTAGGGTAGACTGGGTACGGTTGAGACAATTTCGTTTATATCGTCCATAATATGGAATTCTGTAAGCCGAGCGATGAAGAAGGCATGTTCAATGAAAAAGCGGGTTTCCTTCTACCATTAGGGTGTGCCTTTTAAGTGATCAGTGCATTCCTTTTTGTAAAACATGCAATTAAAAATAAAATCGTACCCATACCAGGGGCGGTACACTTGACTTGAATTTGAGAGATGGGATTATTTCCCAATGCTTTCAATCACACACGCTTGTGCTGATATACTTATTTTTAATAATTCAAGTTTAGTTTATCACTTCCAATTGATTGGGCAGACGATTGAGAATTTATTTGAATTATCTACAACCATATGAGATTTTAGGATATTATTTTCGCGGATGATATTCATATTACATAAAGTTTAAATTTTTCTTAACTTACCGCGTTAAATGTTAGAAATATTTTCAATTTCTTTTTCTTATTCCCGAAGTTTCGAAGAAGTTTCAAACTTCGTGGTCACGGGACCGTGAAGTGACCACGAAGTTTGAAACTTCTTCGAAACGTCGGGAAAAAGAAATTGAAAATATTTCTAACAAACAGCAAAATTCAGCTTTGTCGGAATTCTTTCGAATTAACATCATTTTTTATCTAATTTTCCTAGACAATTGTGAATTTGATATTTTTTGTATGTTTTCAAAGTATTTATTTTAGTTATTAAAAAAAGGGTATTATAAACTCAAAAGAGATTTTTTATTGGGACTCATTTATTTTCAAAATGACTAATTTTTTTTAGATTCTTGGACTTATTAAACCTGTAGTAACATTGCTCAATACTCTACTTTCAATAGAAACACATTTTTACAAAAAAAACAAACAGCACAAGAATATTTACTTTTGGTTATCTATATATCTATATATATATTGATAATAAAGAAGTTGGGAAATCAATTAAAAGACAAAATGACCGAAGAAGATATCAAACACGAAGTAGAAAATATTTGCAAGATTATACCCAATCACTTAGCTGGCGAATGTAACAACTTATTGAAAAATATGAAGATCTTATTATTGTGATGGTGCAAACAGTTTCGCCGAAACAAATATCGTCAAATAGAACAACGACTGTTAGCAGCACACCACTGTTTTTTTTTTGTGATTACTCTGTGATAATAAACAGCATGAAAACCTATCGAAGGACAATAAAACCGCAGAGGATATACAAAAATTATTAGAAACTGTTTGTAATATATTGCCATACCCAGTGAATTGTCCATCGAGTTGGTCGGTGTGTTACTGCTGGACGAACTGGTACAGCTTGTTAAGTTTCAATTAACCAATGGAACAAATAACTTCGAACACACACAATAACAACTAAAGAAACCCCTCAAGCAGCCGTGAAAGCCAGCATAAAAATCAAGTAATTCGTGTTCCCGGTCAACAACTAATACAAATGCCTGACGGCAAATTAGATGTGCTAAAAACAACAACAGGTAAAATATAAAATAAAAATTCATTAAATATACATGTAAACTATAAAAATGTTCTTTTCCAGTGAACGCCAATAAGAGTTCAGCTGCAGTAAAAAGCTCATCGGCAGTGAATAACAAAACAACTAATACCTCATTTCTTCCTACGACTACAGTCCAGCAGTAGTAAAACAAATGGTTAATAGAGAAATTCGAAGGTAAAATTACTACCATAGAATATTAATTTTATTTTGCATATCTATATTTGTATATACATATATATGTATACATATTTTTAGATAACTATTGCATCGACATCGCAAGCCGTTAAAAATAATTCCCAGGTCCTGTTTCACAAACTGTGCACAAAATTCTTACAACTGGCGGACATATTGTGCAAGCAACCAATCATGCAGCAACTGATTGTGCAACCAGGCCAAACATTTCTCGTTGGTCAGAATGCTCAGGCCAAAAAGTTTTAATATCTTCACGTACACAAAAAAAATATCCAACCTGTTCGTACACAAGCCATACAAACTGTTACACAAGCAACTCTCCATCAAGTGGTATTAAATTCTCTACCGACGCAAAAAGTTATTCAACAAATTGTTAATACAAGTAATCAATAAAATGGTGGTCAAAGAATAATAATACGCCCGGGACAAACTATTGTTACCCAAAGATCAGTACCTCAGTCCTCGTTGATGCAAGGATTACAGCAGCAAATAACAAAATCAGCACAGCCCCAACAACAGCAATAAATGCAACAACAACAGCAAATTGGTACCCATACACAATCTCCGCAATTCCCTAAATTGAAAACACAGAATCAGACTATAAATCAACAAATTCAACAGTAATAACAACGTCAACAGTAACAACAACTCCAACAACATCAACAACAACAGCAGCAGCAATAGAATCAGGTTCAGAATATTGAATGCAATCCACAGCCAAAACAACAGCAACTTGTGGTTCAACATTCAGCATTATCTCAACAATTACCCCAGCATAAGCTTCAAGTTGCTAATATTAATGGCCCACATTATAAGGACTTTTGGAAATAATCGAGAACAAATTGCGGCCATAGAAATGCCCACATTTTATTTTGAAAACCCGTCATTTCGGTACCAGGAATTGGTTTAAAAAAATGTTTGTTCTAAATTTTTTTAATAAACCGCTCCAACGATTTTAATTATTTTTTTTCATATATTCATATTTGTCCAAGAATTCGAATGATGTCTTTTCCTAAGTCACTATATCATTTATGGAGGCTCCCTATCTATATATAGATTTATGTGTTTAAGAGTCATGAATGACATATCTCATGTAACTTGCTATCCTTCATTACATACAGCTGCGGTAAAAAAAATAGCACCATTACGAGAACTACATTTCAATTCAATTCAATTCCATTTATTTGAAAATGGTGTACAAATAAGACGTAGTTTTAATAGTACATAAGCTAATGTAATTAAGCGGATAAAGAAGTTAAAAATATTAACAAGTAAAAGAACTAAAAATGATAATTTAGTTTTTATTTTTTTTTTAAATTGCTGTTTAATATGTAAGTTAATTAAAATTCAAAAACAAAGCTTTTTTAAACCTTACTGTTCCTATAATTTGCGTTATCATTATAGGCACAGAATTCCATAGATGGCAGAAACAAAGAAAAGTCTAAACGAATTTAAATAATTTGAGGAATGTGTTATGAGGTTCAAAGTTCGGGCAACACGCTCAAAACAATGCTTACTAAACAGATATGGTGGTGTTTTACAATTAATTATCTTATGTAAAAATAAGCAACATCTTGAATCAAGAAATTGCTTGAACCTACACCCAAGGACAAGTTTATGGTATTGGGAAACGTGGTCCGATCTTCTCAAACCATAAGGGTACATTACCATATCATTAAAAGGAACAACTAGTTTCTGCATGGAGTGTGAATCAGGTCTACAGTAAACCACAGCAGCGTAGTCAATGACAGGCAGTAACAAGGACTTGATAAGCCTCAGCTTAGTGTCAGTCAAGGTAGAGAAAAGATTTAGCTTTCTGAAACCACCATAAATGCGGCCGATAGAGAGATTAACATGATCAATAGCTGTTACTATTTTAACGCCAGAGATATACAATAGAGAGATGTGATAGTTCAAGCAATGACATAATAATAGTAGAAGCTGTAAATATTTTTCTATTCACTCACTTAAAGAAGTTAAAATGAAACTTGTACCAGTGGTGCTATTTTTTTTACCGGCACTGTATGTACACACATACATATTTAGGGTTCATCTATGTGTGTGTGTAACACCTTCATAATTTACATATAGTTAAAATACCTAGTCGAGCTAAATTTCACTGTCACTGAATTCCTATATATGTAGGCTTCCCATATACCTATGCATATTATTGCTGTAAAAATAGTGTACCTTGCACCTATCATATGAGTTATGTGCTGTGCAAGTTATAATCACACATCCCAATATAAAGCCAAGATGATATTATAAAATCAGTTTTTAAGTTTGCACCGAATCGAACGGAACAATTTTGTTCTCGATGAAAAATAAACTTAACCTTTTTTAAAACGTATAAAGGAAAAAGAAAGTATTAATTGGCGCCCAACAACGTGGGGCAAGTTTTAAATAAAAAACTCAACAAAACCATAAGGTTCGTTTCTAAAGAATAAGTTTAATAAAGTTATTTCGGAAAAATAAGTTCAGAGAAATTTTTTTTCCTATCATTAAAAATAGTCCGGTAAGAAATAAATCAAATAAAAATTATTGGTGAAAAAGAAAAGCTATATTAAAAGTTACACAAGAAAAATAAAAATTATTGGTGAAAACGAAAAGCAATATTTAAAGTTACGCGAGAAAAATAAAAAAATATATAAAAATATTCAATGAAAAAAATGTGTCGCGAGTGCCAGTGTTAAATAATAAGGAATTAAAAGTCCGCACCAATAACAAAATAAAACGCGGAAATTTATTAGATACTAACTGGGGACAGGATAATTCCGAAAAGGAATTAAAAGAACAAAAAAGCAAAAGTGAAAAATAATTATGTAATTTAGAAATTTAGAAATCAACAGTGAAAGTAGTAAACAATAGTGAATGCTCATTTAAAAGAAAAAAGTGAAGAAACTTTAAAATTTGTACATTGAAAAAAACAACATTAGAAGAAGCTGTTAAAATAAAAAGTAGAAAATATCAATAAAAGGACCCGCCTACATAAAAGGAATAATAAGAAATTTTATATTGAAATATATTTCATCATATAGAGAATAATTTAGTTTAAAAAATTTTACAATTCTCAAGAGTAAACAAATTAAAATACAAAATTATTGTTGCATATTAAAAAGAAATATTTATTTAAAGTGGAAGACTTAATAATAAAATTTAATAAAATGGCGACGAATAATGAAGACATTATTTCTCGCATTTTTGTAGCAAAAACAGCTTCTTTACGTAGTGAAATAGAAAGTCTCAAAAATCAACTTTCGGATTTGACCACGAATACAAACGTCACGGAACATAAGACACAAACCATTGACGAACACATAAATTGTGTTGAATCCTTAGATGTGATTAAATCATTGCCTGAATTTACTGGTGATGAAAATTCATATGTAAGCTGGAGAGAAGCAGCTAATAATTCAATGACTCTCTACACGAGAGGAAGTCTCAAATACTTTGCAGCCTTAACCATATTAAGGAATAAAATCACAAAGAAAGCTAATGATACCCTTACGAACCACGGTACGGTTCTAAATTTTGATGCGATTTTGAGTCATCTCGATTTCGCATATGTTGATAAACGTCCAATCCATATGATTGAACAACAATTAAGTACTTTGAGACAAGGTTCCTCATCCTTAATTGAATATTATAATTTGGTCGATACAAAATTGACACTATTAATAAATAAAACTATTATGACACATGGTCAAGACAGTTTAACCAAGGAGCTCAATGAAGCTCACCGTAAGAATGCCTGACGTGTTTTTATCACAGGACTTAACGCTCTATTGAGCAACATAATATTTTCTCTTAGTCCTAATGATTTACCCAGCGCTCTTGCTAAAGCGCAAGAATTAGAATGTAACAACCAAAGAGCCCAGTTCGCTCTTAATTTCAATAAAAATATGCATTATAACGATAGTACCAATAATAGTGCAAATAACAATAACCTACGATTTCCTAAAAGATCTGTTTAGGAAACTAATCCAAACCATAATCGCCAATAAAATCAACATTCGTCACCAATGACACTTGGCAGTTCAAATACATATGAAAATGCCTAGCCATAATAATTAGCATAACAATAATTGGCGATCTAATAATAACAATAATAACAATAATGTAGGACAACGTTCGAATCCTTTTAGGCAAAACCAAAATAATTATAATAACAATTTTCAAAGAAGTTCATATGTAGATAAGAGTCCACATAGTGTTCAAAATAGTGGACAGCAACCACCAGTTAAGAATCAAAAAATAAATTATATAAATGAGGAGGCTTTTTTAGGCGATCGCCGTGTCAATTACCCTTCATCCTCAGAAATCACCTAACAGAACCAAAGCAACTAAAAATTTTGATTGTCACGGGAGCAACAAGTTGCTATTGAAGACCCAATATTCTACAAGATAGACAAGAATGGTCAATAAAAAAGAGAATTCATACAATAAATGGTTATTCAATTATAATGCATTATTAAATAGCATATATGTATATTTGACAGGGACATCGTATTTTATGAAATTGAAAATTTAGAAAGTGATTTATTGATAGGATATATGTTATTAAAAGAAGCTTCAATAGAGCTAGATTTTGAAAATGGTGTTTTAATGTATAATAATAAGAGGAAAAAAATATTCTTATCCAAAGATTTAAATGATCCAAATTTAAAAAATAAACAATCAGAATTAAATAATACAAGGGAATCAGAAGATTCCGAAAGCACACTAAAAGTTGAATGAGTAATTAGGGAAAATAGTGAACATATTGAAGAATTAAAAAAATGTATAACTAAAAAGATTGAAAGGATACATTCTGATATAAATTTTAATTCACTTTTCCGAACAGATGTAAAGGCAGAAATAAGGACCACAGTCGATTCTCCTATATGGAGCAGACAATACCCATACCCACTGTCAGTTAACACATTTGTTAATAACGAAATTAGAGATTTATTAAAAGCAGGGAATATTCGTCAAAGTAGGAGTCCATATAATTCACCGATTTGGGTTGTTCCAAAAAAAGGCACCAATGAAGATGGTAGTCAAAAATTGAGAATGGTTTTAGATTATAAAAAATTAAATGAAAAAACGATATCAGATAGATATCCTATACCCGAGAGTAATGTTATATTGTCAAATTTAGGGAAAGCAGAATATTTCTCTACGATAGATTTAGAATAAGCTTTCATCAAATACAAATGAAAGAATCAGATATTGAAAAAACGGCATTTAGCATTAATAATGGAAAATATTTATTTTTGAGAATGCCATTTGGCTTAAAAACGCTCCTAGTATTTTGCAAAGAGCTATGGACGATATATTGCGTGAATATATAGGTAAAGTATGTCATGTATATATGGATGACATAATAGTATACTCTAAGAATTTAACTGAACATACTAAACAGTTAAATGAAATTGTAGATATATTAAAAAGAGCCAATATGACGATTTCCAGAGAAATCGAAATTTTATGCAAAAGAAACAGAATTTTCAGGTTACATAGTTGCTCATAATGCTAACAGACCCGAATAAGATAGCCACAATAAATGATTTCCCATTACCAAGAACATTACGTCAATTAAGAAGTTTTCTAGGCATGACTGGTTACTACCGTAAGTTTGTTAAAAATTACGCTTTAGTAACAAAACCTTTAACTAAATATGTAGCCGGAGAAAACGGTAGAATATCAAAAAATTCGTCCAAAAAGACAGACATAAATCTAGATGAAGAAGCCATTTTGGCTTGTAGAATTTTAAAAAATCTTTTAATAAACAAAATTGAATTAGTTCAACCAGAATATAATAAAAAATTTATATTAACAACTGATGCTTGTAACAATGCTATAGCAGGTGTTTTAACTCAGGAAGGAAAACCTATAATCTTCATTTCGAAAACGTTAAATAAAACGGAACCAAACTATGCTACCAATGAAAAAGAATTATACGCCATAGTATGGTCTTTAAAAAATTTAAGAAATTATCTTTACGGAGTTTCTAACTTTGAGATCCATACGGATCACCAACCACTTACCTTTGCAGTATCAGTACGAAACCCAAACGCCAAAATGAAACGATGTCATGCATTTATGCAGGAGCCTGCTCCCAAAATTATATACAAACCAGGGACTACAAATGTAGTTGCAGATGCCTTGTCTAGGCAATATTTAAATCATATTTCTGACGAAGACTCTTCTAGTACAGCTACACAGCACTCTGCAGAGAGTAGCGATAATATAGAAATTAAAGAAACTACCAAACCTCTTAACCAATTTAGGCAACAAATACTTTTAAGTCAAGGATTATTTACTGCACATGAACAAATAATTAATTTTTCCAGAACAAGATATTTAATCGAATATGATACTCCAGAAAATTTAATAATCATTTTAAAATAATTCTTACAACCGGGAACTGTTGCAATTCATTGCATACCGGAAGGTCTTTATAATATTAAACAAAAGTTGAAAGAGACCTTTAATAATAAGACACATCGTAGTTATCAAGAAAATTTAAAACAAATTTATACTTCATATTATTTTCCACGAATGATGAAACAATTTAAAGAATTTGTTAGAAATTGTGAAATATGTAACCGTAATAAATACGAAAGACATCCTTTTAAAGCTCCAATTGGAGAGGCTCCAATTGCTAAGAAAGAGGGGGAGCAATTACACTTAGATATTTTCTTTGCCCAAAAATTGAAATTCTTAACTTGCATTGATTCATATTCAAAGATCCTAGTAGTTAAATTAATAGATGATAGGACAAAATTAGATAAGGAAGTATTAGAACGTTTACAAAGTTTCCCAGAAGCTAAGAAGTTATGTGTCGATAATGAACCAGGTCTTTCAACACCCCAATTCAGAACATTAATGCAAAGACTTAAAATAGAAATGTTTTTCTGTGATCCAAAACACAGTACTTCCAATGGACAAGTAGAAAGAGTCCATTTCACAATAATAGAAATAGCCAGATGTATGAAAGTCGAATATTATTTGATAAATGATTAAGAATCAATTTTTAGAGCAGTACAAGAGCATAATAAAACTATTCATTCAGTAACAAACAAAAAACCACTTGAAGTCTTATTTAATAAATTAGAGTGTGAAGACTTACAACCAAAACTATTATTAGCTCAGAAAGAATGTTAAAAAGAAATAACCCCAATGTGAAGGTAAAAACTTATAAGGCAAATGAAATAATTTACGAAAAAATCATAGGAGCTAGAAATAAACTTCAGCCAAAAGAAAGCAAAAAGTCAAAGAAGACTTAGAGAATAGGGTAAGGATATATTCCAACGACAGAATAATACACAAAGATAATATTAAAACTTAAAACGAATCTTTAATATTGTAGTAATGGCAAACACGAAGACATTACATTGACAAACCTTATGGACGTATCAAAATTAAAAAATTTTGCAAAATAAAGACGCGGTTGTTATATATCTAAAATATCCAATAATAGTTAGAAAAGAATTGTGAATTATATGAGACAAGAGCTGTAAGTCAAAAGATGGTAAATTAAAAACTGACAAAGAAATAATTAAATGTAATAATACATATTCAAATGTTGAAAATTGTAAACTAGAGCTAAGAAACACATTTTGTAAATTATCCATGAAACAATCTTGTTTATCTAAAATTTTGAATAAAGAAAGTGGAGAATGTATTAAAATAAAAGAAAAGAATACAAATATAGAAGTAATTAAAGATAGTGCTATTTTGTTATCTGGTAACCATACAGTGGATAATAGCTCTATAGAGCACCGATCAGCCTACCATCGCGTACGGACGTGTGTCACAATCTGTGTCAAAAGGAAATGTCTTTGTCTCGTGTGCACAGTGTCGTTTAATTTCACCCACTCCCTGCAATAAAAATAATAACACCTACCCCTAACTCCGTCTCAATACAAAAAAAAAATAATAAATCAAAATTAATAAATAAACAAAAAACAATAAATCCATCGCGCCGCCGCGGATCCAACTAAATTCAGTGCTGTGCTGTGC
Organism: Philhelius pedissequus; assembly: GCA_910595825.1. Classification (NCBI taxonomy): domain Eukaryota; kingdom Metazoa; phylum Arthropoda; class Insecta; order Diptera; family Syrphidae; genus Philhelius; species Philhelius pedissequus. Next base: position 120,369,758 of record OU343162.1, on the reverse strand, counting down.
ATACATTTTATACTACCTACATACCTGCTACAATAACTATTTTCCATTGCAACCAAACAAAGCCAAATAAAAAAAAAAACAACACACTGCAGCGAAAGTCCCACTTTTCCTTTCCCAATCACATAACATAGTTACATTAGCTTGATAGTTGATGGTACTGTGTGGAGCTTACACATCGATTAGGCTAATCTGATGTCGGATGGATAATTGTCTGATTTTTTCTTGTTAACCATGCGCGGCTCAATGCAATTTTGTCACTAAGGCATAACACTAGTGACAAATTGTTATTGGAAAGTTCAAATTGGGAACTCGAACAAACATTCAGTATAGATAATTGTTTGACTTACGTTTTGTATAGTTTTTTAATGTTTAAATGGTTGGGAGGTTTAGAGTCGACTATGGCAACATTCGTGGACTTAGAAAAATTTTTGCGCCGCGTATGTCCACACTGTGAAAAACAGGCCAGCGGTTTTGGCACTGAGTGAGACCCAAATAGGTGAAAATTCTGATCAAACGGAATTTAATTTGTTTGGGTATAACTTAGTACCATTATTCTTTTCCCACCACGGTCTCGCCGTTTACATTAGAAATGATGTTGCGCACCAACTTCAACCACAATATGGTTTGTGCTCAAACACAAATTTTAATTTCATGTGGTTAAAATTCACGGTTAATAAGCACATCATACACACTTGTTTCATCTATCGGAGCCCAAATTTGGATAGAGATTCAACTTTTAACGAATTTGATGCTCTGTCCGACTCCATTCAAAGAATTGTTTCCCATTATCCTCACACTGAAATCGTCGTTACGGGCGATTTCAATGTACACAATTTTAGCTGGTTCCGCTTTTTGAGCCAGACAACACTCGAAGGAAGGTATGTCGGGGTCTTTGCTGAGTTAAACCAACTGACTCAGCTTGTTGACGAGCCGACACGAATCCCTGACGTTACAGGTCAAACCGCCAACACTCTACACTTGTTTCTTACCTCTGACCCTAATAAATACACTGTAAGTGTGTTATCACCTCTAGGCACATCAGACCATTGTGTCATATCTGCAAATTTCTCATGCCAACAACATCCTGTTAAAGAAAAGTCACCTAAGAGAACCGTTTGGCAATATGAGAAAGCCAACTGGGATGGTCTAAATAACTTCTTCAGGAACTTTAACTGGTCGTTATGCTTCCTCGATAGTGACGTAGACTCCAGCGCAGGTATGATAACAAATTTAATTCTTCACGGAATGAGAAATTTTATCCTGAATAGGGTGAAATCTATCAAACCGAAAGAAAATGCATGGTTTGATTCGATCTGTAAAGAGGCTATTAGGGTTAGAGAAGTAAGTTTCCGGAATTATAAAGCCAACCCCACTGAGGAAAACCGGAAAAAGTTTCAACAAGCTAGAAAGACTTGTAACGTTCACATTCGTAGAACCAAATTTTTGCATGACCAAAAATTAAATCAAAAAATACTACAATGTCCCAAAGGTAGTAAGAATTTTTGGTCATTTTTAAAGAACATTCGAAATTCAACTTCGTCTTCGGTTCCAACGCTCGTCTTTAATGATACACAAATCCGCTGGCCAGGATAGTATCCCTACAATCGTTCTGAAGAGATGTTCTTCAACGCTGGCAAAACCACTGCGTAAGCTTTTCCATTTGTCCTACTCTACAGGTCTCTTTCCGAGTGGATGGAAAACAGCATTTGTCGAGCCTGTCCCTAAAAAAGGCGCATCTTCTTCACCCTCTAATTACCGTCCAACTGCACTTACGTCCCTTCTTTCCAAGGTCATGGAAACGCTAATTATAATAGTTTAAGAAATATCTTGAAGATCGAAAGCTCCTTAATGACCGGCAGTATGGCATTAGTAGCAATAGGTCCACTGGTGATCTGATGGAATATCTCACCGAACAGTGGCACACATCTTTACATAGTTTTGGAGAAAGTAAGATTATTGCACTTGATATTTCAAAAGCATTTGATAGAGTTTGGCATCAAGCTCTCTTATCGAAAATGCGTGCATTTGGTATCGATGAATCTCTTCTTCGTTGGATTAGAAATTACCTTACAAGTCTGATATTCACAAAATAAATGCTGGTGTGCCCCAGGGTTCCGTATTGTCTCCGACCCTTTTTCTCATTTTTATTAATGATCTCTTATCTGGAACTTCTAATCCACTTAATTGTTTTGCTGACAATAGTACTCTCAGCTTTTCATATTCGTTTTCAGATGCACCTCCTTGTTCTTCGGATGTGCAAATGCAACGGCAGCGTATGACAAGCTCATTAAATTCTGATCTTGACAGCATTGTCCAATGGAGAATAAAAAACCGCGTAGAATTTAATACTTCAAAAACTCAGTGCTGTCATCTGCCGTTAAAGCAGAACCCACCCCACATGCCACTATCCATGAGCGGCACTTGCATTGAAGTCCTTGGCATGTGCCTCACAGACCACCTCTAGTGGAATGAACACATATTTGGTGTCGCCAAAAATGCTGCAAAGTGTTTCGGCTTTCTTCGAAGATGGAGTATAACTCGCACGTTTGGGCAGGAGCTGCCAAAACTCATCTGAGTCTCTTAGATAGAATTCAAAATAGAGCTTTAAGAACGATTGGCAATAGAACTATAGTGGAGACATTTACATCTCTCGAACATCGTCGCAATGTTTCATGTATTTTGCTATTTTATCGCTATTTTTATAAACAGTGTTCTATCAAGTAGCCAGTTGCATTCCTCCCCCTAACCAATTCAACCGTAATACTTGCACTTCTAGGAATGCTCATCAGCTTACCCTTGAGCCCAATTTCGAACGTACTGTGAAGTACAGAGATTCTTTCTTTAGTCCTACAACACGTATGTGGAATGCTTTACCAGGCTCTATTTTCCCTCTCATTTCGACATTCTGAACTTCAAAACTAATATACATCGGTATCACCTTTTTAATCCTTCCCTATTTTCCTAAAGCTCGCACTGTGCTTGTCATGCTAAAGGTAGCCAAAACCCATTTAGTGCGGGTTTATTATAAAAAAAAGAAGGAGTTTATTTAATAATTTTTGAAAATGAAAGCTGTAATAGTTAACGTCACTTATGAAAATCCATCTTATAAAATATGGAATTATATTAAAACAACCCATGTTAATAATTATATAATTACAAAATTTATGGAATCTGATAATGAAGATCTGAAATTCAAAAATATAAATTTAATGTCTAAAATTGCAAAGCATATTGAAAATCATTCATTCTATTGTCCTCTTATTAGTAATAACTATCTTAACATATGTAATACTTTCTAAGTATATTAAAATATTATAGCTGGTCCGCCAAATAACTACATCGAGTGTAGCTTCGTTTTTGTGGCACGTATCGACGTCTTGTTGAAACCAAATATTGCCAATATCCTCCTCCTTAATTTTTGTGAACAAAAATTCGTTCAACATGGCCCGATAACGATCGCCATTGACTATAACGGCAGTGACTCCTTTTGGGTGTATCGGCTTTTCAATGTACGTGCTGACAATACATTTTATTTAAGAGTCAAAATCATCATTGGTCATGGTGATAATATAGCAAATTACATTTCTTTCATTCAAATTACAAATATTTAATAAACACATCGTCGACTCATCATTATCTGCGTTGGCGATCGCTGTATCCAGAAGGATGATTTAGATTTGAGATGATATTAGAAAATCAGTTTTTGGGCTTGCACCGAATCGATCGGAACAATTTTGTTCTCGTTGAAAAATAAACTTAACCATTTTTAAAACGTATAAGGGAAAAGGAAAGTATTAATTTGCATACCTAGCTCTATCCTACACTTTCATCATAGGTATACAAATTATGTACAATGTACACACTTACCTAGCTTACATAATTAATTAATAATTAAAATCCATAATCTAGGTATCTGTAACTATTCCCTAAATAATCCATTTGACAATTCATTATATTAAAGACAAAGGTGAGCTTACATGGGCTTAAAACTACTTAATGATAACTAGATGACCTACCTAGTAACATCGTCAGTCGCGTGGTGGCCTATGGGACACCGGGGGCTTTCCCGGGGCGTTTCGATTTTAGGGGCGTTTTTTTTCAGGAAGAGGTTGAAAGAAGCACTGTCTGGGCAACGAAGGTCAAAGAACAAAGGTTGTGTCGATGATGTATTAAAAAAAATTGAGATTAAAAACTTTAATGTTATTTTTTACCAAATTATTATGGCTATTGAACAGCCGTTAGAACAACATAAAGCTTTTTATGGAAACGTTGAATGTTTCGATCCACGAACGTTTAAAAAAATTGCCGAAAATAGTTGGCCAAAAACCGGTTTATACAAAATATAAAGGACACATATTTTGTTTGCTTCCATTACTCTAAAATCACGAACAGAGTGGACGATAATGTTGTTGGAATTTGGGATTGGGATCAATTGTCCGACGAAGAAGATTTAATTGGCAAAGTTGATGAATCAGCTGCTTTGAAAGCAAACATATTGAAGCTTGCAATTTGTGCGTCGGCTGTGTTTATAAATTAATAGTTGATTAAAGAATTTTTTCTTTGGAATATAAAAATGTATTCAAAATTTATAAGTTTCTCCTGCCGATGACACAGGTAAAATGTGAAAGGAGTTTGTCTAGATAGAAATTATAAAGAATAGATTAAGATTAAACATGGACAATGAAAATTTGGAGGTGTATATGTTTATATGTGTTAAAACTAGCTGACCCGGAGAACTTCGTTCCGCCTAAGTTCATTTATGTCAAGAAAATAATAATTCCGAGCATGCACAATGCTGATTCATGTAATGCGGTCGATTAAAATTCTTTATTCTAAAGTTTTATTAAATGCAATAAAAATAACTAAATTAACAATGTCAATGTCACATATAATTGACCATGTGAGAAACATGGCAATTCGAGATTGATCCCACAAACATCCAGTCATTGTCCCTGCGACTTATTGATTGCCATAGCAAAAGCGAAACACACCGAATGAGATAATCTTCGCCTTTGAATTTTCCCCACAAAATCGTGGCTTGAATTAAAAATTCAAAAATTCCGTGGGATCTTTGGTGGCTTCGTTTTCATCCATCACGGAGTCCACTGATTTGAATAAATGTAACTCACCGGCGATTTGATTTTGAATGACAAAATTCAAATGACCGACATCCTTGTTTTTCGCAGCCAAAATCGCTCGTGAGCTCAGCCAATCATGGTTAATTTTTTTGATTTAATTTTTTTCTCAATTTTATTTGACCGCACGCAATAGCAAGTACCTGCAATTCAATTTGAAAAATCCATTAATCCCAAAACCTTTAAAATCAAACGATGTTCCAGGGTTAACAATTTTCCTGAAAATGTTTGTGAATTTTCATCCAGAGTATCCTATATGCCCCTCCTACGGCCAAAAGTCCTGAACGTGAACTGATTTTCCTCTATTATCCTATGACCTTTCTTGAGGCAATGTGAATTTATCAAGCCCTAAATATTGAAAACCGAAGTAACCATATTTTCGAGATATGCACTAAAAAAAGAGGATGATCCCTGATTTCCAATTTTTCTGGAAAATTTTCGGGATTTTCCTAAAGTGTCCTATCAATACGAATTCATAAAGCCCAAAATATAAAATTCGAAACATCCGTTTTCAAGTTATGCGTGCACACACGGACGACATTTCTCTTTTATGATATCCTTCAAGAAATCAAGAAATGTACCATTGTAGAAAAACTTTGTGAAAGTAGTTCCGAATACAGTAGGCTTTTGCAGTAATATAATATGGATTCCTATTAAGATATATGTGTAATTATGAACCTATATTTGTTAATAAAATTAGATTTTGAATAATTTTTGTTATAATTGTTTTTAAAATAGATTTTTTATTTCAAAAAAGGTAGAAGGGGCGTTTTTTATTTTAAATCCCGTTTGCTCCCACTACGCGCCTGAACATCGTCAATGATTAGCTACATTAAAATTGTTAGGTACAAGAGCATGTTTGTACGATACATTGTGCATTTTATTTATTGATTTTTAAAAATAAATATATATAAGCAGTGTTAATGGAACAAAAGGCAAAACAAAAATTACATTCCAAATATTCATCGTTAGACATAATCCACTTTCTTTAGTACAAAAAAACATGAAATATATAATACAGGCCCACGAATCGTGCTACAAAAATAAGACGTAATAACTTTTTTTGTATGAGTAATCGGGTTATTTTTTTTTATTTTATAGGCTACTATTTAGATTTATTAAAATGAATGCTTTAGATACTGAAAAAAGGATTTGGACAGTGATTTCCGTCCAAAGGAAATTTAGGCTAGAGTTTGGCGGTACTCCCCCGAGTAGATGGACCATTATGGAAGCATCGAACGAAGACCGTATCATCGAGATCCCAATGTTCGGGTTCGTGGCTGTTTGCATCGGCAATACAGGCAAATCCAAGTGTTTCGACTCGAAACTTATGGGGCAAAATTGGAGTTAGCAGACGGTCATTACAACGGATACTTCATGATGCCTTAAACTTGTTTCCGTACGAAATCAAAATTACAAGCAAGTTCAACCCTCAGGATTTGCCTGTTCGCCTGGAATTTTGCCGATAAATAATTGATAAATTGTTTGTTCATGTCTGATGAGGTCCATTTTGACTTAAAGGGCAATTTTAACAAGCAAAATTGCCGTATATGGAGTGAATCTAATCCAGAAATGCTCCATGGGACGGAACTGCACCCAGAACGAGTCACTGTATGGTGCGCAGTTTCATCAAGGTGTATTGTCGGGCCATACTTCTTTGAAGAAAACGGTGTAACAAAAACTGTCAATGGGGACTGTCATTTAAAGATGTTGAAAGAGTTTTTTTTACAAAGAACTTCGCCGAAGACGTATCCCTTTCAGCAGGATTTGGTTTCAACAAGATGGAGCAAGTGCACACGTAGCCACACAAGTTATGGCGGAGCTCCAATGAACATTCCCAAACAAATTGGTATCCAGAAACTGCACTTTCCGCTGGCCCCCAAGGTCACCTGACCTGACTGCACCAGAATTTTTTTTATGTGGTTATGTCAAGCAGGAAGTGTACACAACGAAACCCAGGAATTTGACTGAGTTGAAGCAGTCCGTTAAGACAATAATTGAGGCGATCCCAATTTCAACCCTTCAGGCCGCAATGAACAATTTTCTGATCAGGTGCCGCATATGCGTGGATGAGCGTGGATGTCATTTGCTGTCTATCATCTTGAAAGGCCATTAGTTATTTAAAATAAAATTTAAGTTTTAGTCCAATGAAACAAAAATTAATGAAATACATCGATTAGAATAAAAGGTATTTAAATTTCTTATTGTAGCACGATTCGTGGGCCACCCTGTATATAAACGACTTAAGTTAACTAAAATATCTTCAATTCTCTTATGAAGAGGGGCTTTTGCAATTAATTCCACTGTACTGTTGCGAACCTCAGACTTCTCAGGACCAGCTAAATTTTGAAACGTTAAAGTTTGATACCCAGAGACAGCCCTTCGATATTTGGACCTTTGTTGTTAACATCTAAATAAGAAATATATAAAGTATACGTAAGAACCAGAGAGCTTCTTTTTAAAATCAAAACTTACCAATATAAATACCCATCCATCTCAACCACGACAACATAACATCCGACACTGATATGAATACATTAATGAGATATCCATTCTCTCCAAAAATTCGCGAGGTTAAGATGTTCATGGAAGACATCACCGACAACTAGCACGTACATTGCTTCATTTAATCTCAATGCAAATAACAAAGCCAGGTACGAAAGTATGCGGCTGGCAATTCTCAAGTTGCCATTCCACGCGAACTGAACATATGCTACGGAAGATTTTCTGGACTTCGCGACGCATATATTCAATACAGTAAATTTAAATCTTTAAGTAACATCAAAAAATGTTCTTACCAAGATGTTCCAATATTTTACCATGCTCATGAAATGCTTGAGATTTTTACAATTTAGTTTGTTGTCTCCAATGAGAATTAGGAAGGATTCTCCCTGATGTTCCTACGAAATTGTGTGTTGTAACATTCTTAAGTGTCATCTTTTTGGATGGATAACCTGCCGAAGAAAACACCTACGTAAAAGATGGCATCTACTTTGTTGGTTTGGAATACAAGTTCTCTAGTGCGATTACGATATCGCTCCCCATTCAAAGTTACCGTTACGCCGTTTTCATTTTCAAACAAGTAAGGTCCAATGATTCCTCCTGGGAAAATTGCACACCAGACTATAACTTTTAATGGATGAATAATTTGTGGGTGTTTCATTGTCCATAACAGATTATTCTGTTTATTTCATTCATTCAAATTAAAATGTGCCTCGTCACTCATTATGATTTTTTCATGAAAATCGGGGTTGTCATGGGCTAGCTGTAACATCCTATTGGCATATGTACGGCGGCGTAGATGGTCTTTTGGAAGAAGCTCTTGTGTCAACTGAATCTTAATTGGAAACAAACCCTTGTGCAAAATTGTGGCCGAAGTTGTTCTTTGAAGACAAAGCTCCTGAGCACGGCGTCGAATTGAGGTTGATGGATTGTTTTGAACACTTCCTTGCGCAGCGGTAATGTTTTCAGCCGATCTTGCAGTACGTTATGTTCCATGCTTGGGCATATAACCTCCAGACTCTCTTTCTTCGAAATTATTCACTACAAGATAAATAGTGCATTTCGTTGGCACGTTATTTCTCAAAAAATTTCACGTAACTTTCTCATCGTCACAGTAATCAACGATTGACTTAAATAAAAACTTTTAACGACAAAAACACGTTGGTTTATCGAATATTTTTCCATAATAAATTAGCCACGTGTCTACTTCACGACTGCCAAATATGAACTGTCAAGACTAATGTTTACCAAAATGGCAGCAAAACAAAATAGTATACCTTCCCGGCAAACATACTGTATTTAAGATCGATTAAAGATGAAAAATATGATAAAAAAGTGTGTTACACCACTTTTGCACTCACAGCCTCTTATATTTCTTAAAATATACATACATCCAATCTAAACATATTGTGTTTCAATTGGATTTGGGGAACCAGAAAACCGGGGACCGGGCAGACCGCACCCTCTACACCTACATTAGTCTGCCAGTGCCGCACAATAAATTTTTGGAATCTAGTTATTACCAATATGAAATCGCCATTTACTACCGACAACCCGGAAGACCAAAAACCGATGGTGTTCAGTTTGCCTCACAAAAAGCAAAAAAAAAGTAAATTTACTTGTAAGGAAATATACCTACCTGCAGTAAATTTCTTTCAAATAACAAAATTTGTGGATTATGCCTTAAGCTCTTCCTATAAGTGAAAGAGGAAAAGGGTTTTATAGACTTTTTAGATTGACTAACAAGTCACAAGAGTGACAAGTTACACCTCAATGTTTCAATGTGCACCACTACTTAATATTTTCTCATTTTATTTATTTTCAAATCTTTCGGTAAATCTTAAAACCTGTTCCAAAATTAATACCTATACAGTATTCACGATATTTGATAATCGTTTGGGAGTGAAATTCCTCGTTTTCTTTTTATTAACCAATAAAAAAGGAAAAGGTTGCATCTTTTCACTTTTACAATGTTTATTAATATTGGTTGAGTGGTTTCTGCCCTTTTTACATAACCCATCCTGCTTTTACCTACATCTAAGCTATTGGAAAGTGCTTTGTCTCATCTTCCCCGGTGAGTGCTAATATTTGTTTGGTATATGTTCTGCCAAATCGAAGCAATCTTAGAAACTACACATTTATCATAATTTCTTTATATGATTCTTTGTCTTCTCTTGGATACAAAAACATCATACAGCATATTTCAGGGCTACTACATCACATACATCAGCTACATCAACTACATCATACAACTACATTCTACTACTACATCAGCTACATTGTTCTGTCTCACAACTACAATTTTTGAATTGAATTGAATTTATTGAGTTTTTTGCTCTTGAATGAACAAATGAAATACAATTTTCGTTAAAAATAAATGTGATACTGCGGCTATAATGTATTGCCTGCTTTGTCTATACTGTTTATGCTCGCCTCTTGGCAGTGTTAATATGTGTATTGTGGAACTGCTCTCGCTCAGGAGCGGTCTATGGTAACTTGTGACGTGTTGTCACTTATGAATATATACAAATACTTATAAACTAACTTAAACTAGGTATATATAAATAGTATATATGTTTGTCTCTTTTAATGGAACGAATGCGCAGTAGCGCTATAATCATGGTTTTTACTTTTGTATATTTAGAAAGTTTTCTTTATGAGAGTATCTTTGACTATTGTGTCCATTGTGTTGATTTCAGTCAAGGATTCTGCAGGTGCCACGTGCGTGGTGGCAAGGAGGTTGTTATTGGAGTGTGCTTCTTGCCGGGCTTGAGTGATCTGCTGACTCAACATCTGGCAGATGTTGGTCGCAGACTGAGCCGAACAGCTAGACGGCTGCAATTTTACTTTGTCGGGTGGCAAGCTCTTGGAAATAGGAGGCTCGTTTTTGTGCCTCATTCTATTTCATGGTTTACACCGACTTTATAATTTAGCAGAGGCGCTTTGTCAAGTAAATTATATATATGTTGGTGGCTGATAGGTTAACCACGTTTTTATGGTGGTGGGTAGAATTATACGTTTTTTTTTAAATAATCCGACTGAAATCACTATATAAATTAGTAATCCGAACCGTATTTTTATGATTTAATTTAATTGGGGATTTAAGCTTCTCAATGGTGAAGTTATTTTTCAAAAATTAATTGTATTTTACTTTAAAAAGACGATTTAATAAAAAGTTATCGAGTAGAGATACGTCTAGTCACTCCAAAAGTCAAATTGCCAAAACTCTCACAACTACAACTGGAAGTGCTGTATGATGTGGCTGGATTTTGTAGTTGATGTAGTTAAATTGAAGTATCTTATGGTGGGTTTACATCTATCTTCATTTGGTTTCTCAAAAAAAGGACGATGTAAAATATTAAATATATACAAGTTGGAAAATATTAATTAATATATAATATATTCCTTTGAAACAATTAAAAATACAAAAAATCGATCTTTGGCAGTATCGTATTTTCTTAAGGCGTGTTAATATACCAAACAACACGCTCTTCGAAGAATAAAATTCCTTGAGAAAAGTCTAGGAATAACTAGACTAAAAAATATGACAATTAAATTTTATAATATTATGACTTGTTATGTTAGCACACAAAAATTACTAGCATTCCTATATTTTTTTGTTGCTTCATCAACATTTTTTATTGTAAGATTGTAGTAAGAATTGAATCTTAAGACTTTTTTCATTTTTATTCAGAGCAGAGTCTTAGTTGTCAAGAAATTTGTTTGTCTTTCTTTTTAACTCAGAGCATGTAGAGCTCCAAATGTGTGTTTCTTTTTTCGTTCTGAACATGTGTAGATCGCACTCGACGCGCTCGATCATAATTGACTGAGCATTTGAATAGTCAGCTACTTAAAATTAGGAACTTTATTGATGCCATCAATTCTGCACATGAACCAACAATTTGCTCAATTAACTTGATTGAAGATAGTTGTTAAAGGATGGCTGAATCTATTAAAGAGCAATCGACAACACTTACAACTTTAAATACCGACTTTTCAATATCTAAAAATCAATACACAAATGAATCAGAACCCTCGCCGATGTGCTAGTGAAAGAATCTGCTGCCATTCATTCCGATATCTTAGGAATGTCCGAAGAAATCAGATTTTTAACTTGTAAAAATAATCCTGCTTCAGTTAATCCAGATGCTACTAATAACAAATCACTACACATTGAGCTTCAAGATCTTGATAACTCCTCCAGTTCCTCCAACACCAGCTTACCAGCCGTGCAACATTGTACACTACCATCATCTGCGATAGACTCACCGACTTTCAACAATACCGCGAACAACATCTCATTACATGCTGAACTTCAAGACCACAATGCCTCTGTCACAAATGCCAGCATTAACTCATCTTCCACGAAAATTGTCAAACTAGGGGCGTTAAGGACGCCATTTGAATGGGAAAACCGTCTTCTACGACTGAGAACTTCACATATCAATTCCTCATCTTCGTTTTTCCTGAAAGGAGCCCCAAAAGCAGCCAACAATACTTGGGTACAAAGTTTCCTTAAGAAGATATTCAGCATACCCGACGCACGTGTGCAATTCATATCACATAAACCTAGATCTATCAAAATTGAGATCCCGTATAGATACGAATGGCTCTTTCTCAATCCAGTCGATGGCATTCTTAATGGTAGCATAATTATAAAACCATGGTTGAATCCGATATTTTTAAACTTAAATTCAAAGTCTAGCTCTAAGTTTGCTCCTCGATCACTTAATAAATCTTCAATTACTAATAATAATTATAATCATACCACCTTACCTACCCAAACTCCTCCCCCCATTTCATCTTCTACTAAATCAGCAAATACTAATGTATTTTTTAATCTGCCTCGAGGTTTAAATTCATACGCCAACAACCGTTCCCCAACCACTAAATATCCAAATTTCATCAATTCTCACACTCTTAACCCACATACAACTTCCTCCTCATATCCCCTCAAAAGCACAAAGTCTTCCCTTACTGTTAACAACTGTTTGTTCCCGTTATCACGTCGCAGTGCTACTAGCAATGACCTGTCCAAATCATCGCCTAACTTTCTTGATCCTCTAATTCCTCCAGTGGTAAAAATGACACAACAATTCTCCGACCTAAGCGACGACGGCCGGTATGTTCTTTCACGTCTCAGAGATCATCGTATTTATGCAAACGTCCGCCTCTATTTAGCATATCTCCATAACAAACATGATTCAATCTGTGTAGATGGTGTAACTAGAACTAGCGTTATGGTATCAATTCATCAAGAAGGTCTACCAACTAACACCAACCAGCTTTTAAGAATTTTTACTCTTTTTCATAAAACGTTCAATTTAACTCCAAGTGATGTAGATAATGACCTATCTGCATTTGCTTCATATATTAAATCTAAAAGGCTTTCCCAAGTACATAAGAATCACAAAAATGCGTATAATCCTTTTCGTTCCTAGCTATCTTATTCTAAGCGTCTCGAAACGTCGAAACAAATATAATGTTTATTCACCAACTTCTAACTGGTGGCATTGATTGTCCAGCCCTGTATGATAAGATCACATGAAACGTTAACCATCGTCATCTAAGAACTATTCCACTTTTCGCAATCCCTTTCCATCGTACCGACTACGGCAAAAATGAACCGATGACTAAAATGCTTCAGAAGGCTAATATTTCAAGCATTTTTGATCCAAACCTATCCAAATCCTCTCTACAACGAGCACTCCAATCTTAAAAATTTCCTTACTGTATCCTGTGTACCTGGTTCCTTAGTTTAAATTTAATCTTAAGTCTTAAATTGTTACCTAGTTTTAAGATATTAATTAAGTAATTGTTAGTTGCTTGCATTAAGCTATAAATAAATAAAAATGATTGCATGTGAGTAAATTGCTCAACGCACCAAATGCCATGTGTTCCAAGAATGAAAATGTGATGAAAAAAAATAAGATACATAAGTTAGCGAAAGAAGTTGATCGCTTGTTGATTTTCTGAATCTGGTGAAAAAAGGGTAGGTTGCTTTGTATGGTTAAAAATGTCAATGTATTCTGATTTGTGTGGTTCAAGTGTGTGTTAAAAAACCTATCAGTGTTCAGAGCTCGTTCTGTTTGGCACAAGTTCAGGGCATAATAAATATATGTGTTCGAACTCTGTTCAGTGCTCTGCTCTGAACGAAAAAAGAAAAATGCCTTTAGTTGTACTACAACAATGTAGAATAAGCAGCTGAGAAACAAAATCATACATTTTCCAATAATTCTAGTGCATTCTCCGTATCAACACTTGTACACTACAACTAAAAACCGAACGTACTTGTGAAACAGAACTGATGTAATACAATAGTTAAAACGCTACATTGTACTTGATGTAGTAGCGCTTAAATTGGCCCCTGGACTGTAATTGTGATGTACAAGCTAAACACGTCAACGACAAAGAAAATGTTTTTTTTTTAACTAATTTAAGATTGTTAGGTAGGTAGGTATTAAAACCTTATCGAAAAAAAATATTAATAAAATGCAAACTTCTTATATATTAGAACATATAATTTAAAATAAACAAATATTAAATTTAGGTAGGTTCAAAAACAAAACATAACCAAAATGAAACAGCAGGACTCGAACCTGGCTTCCCGGGTCCAAAGCTGATATACTATCAGATGACATATGGAATTAGTACGATACTTAAAATTTAAAGGAGCCATTTGGTGATTTTAACTTTAGTAAAATGTTAATAAGATAGCACGATACTAAACTCGTTTAAGATTAGCAAAATCCGCTTTTTAACCTAGTTTCATACTAAAAATTATTTAAGATACTACTAAATCGTTTAAAATTTTGCGCCTTTATTTTTACTTTTCAATGGAGTATTCCATTAAGTACCTACCTATATTTGTTATGTAGGTAGGTATGTATTTAGTTACAACTGGGTAAAGTAATACCTACAAGCAAATTGAACTCAGGATTTTAATTAAACTCAGCATTGTAATAATAGAAGCTGAAGCGATTTTCTTCAAACTTACACAGTTCATCATTATGAAAACCTCATCGAATTTTAGAAGAAACAGGAACGTTTTTTGATTGATTTTGACACTTTGAGTGAATATTCTACTGAGCTATTGCTCTTAGTTATTGGTCGAAAATCCAACTCGATTTATTTTAATAAAATATTCAATAAATGTGTGATAATAGTTGGATGAAATACGTTAGCTTTCAGTGGAATATTACATTGGTTATTCAAAATGACGACAATATTAAGTTACGTAGGCAAACTCTAGTTTCTTATGCATTGGTATAAGATAATGTTAATTTGGTTTTAAACACAATTGAATTGAAAATATTGACATAATTTAATTTGATTTTTAAAAGGTATGAATGATAAAATAAATTATTTTTTTAACGATATTTTTAATACGATTTTAAAAAGTAGCACTGTGTGCGAGTGTCATTAGGTGTGTGTGATAAATATTTGTGTACATAGGTACAAAAGTAGAAAATCAAACTATTGAGTTACCAGATTCTAAATAATTAGGTAATGTTATGCGATGTGCAATAATATTGAAATTTATTGGATTTACAAATATAAGAGTAAATTTAAAGAAATCGTTACGAACCTGTATGCTGACAGACAGACGGAATTGGGGTACCTACTTTTTTGGTGTTCGCTATGATCGTAATGTCATGATTGATTGATAGAAAAAACATATGTATGTAACTTGCCTTAATACCTACCTATAATCGCAAGTAAAAATTATTTTAAAAAAAACCGCACCAAGATTTTTGGAAATTTTCGTATATAATCATACCTACCCTAAATAGATATGTACCAGAATTCAAATTTATATTTTTCATTTAGTTCTTTTTATTAGGTAGAAAATATTCTATTTTAAAACTGGGTGTATTTTCCCACCATACCTACTTGTAAACTTTATTTTCATTTTTTTTTTGCTTAACAAGGTAAAAAATTGTACATACAACAAAACTCACAAATTGACGACAACAAGTTTTAAGAAAATGTAGGTACCTACTTCAAATTTTTATCGCTCAATATTTTTACTTGAAAATGTTTAAACAAAAACATTGAAATAATATAATTTTTTTTATATATTTCAATGTTTTTGTTAAATACCAAAATTTTTACTGAAATATACCTACACAAAAATCTAAAAATGCAAAAATATATGCATATTACCTACCTACCTACAAAAAATCTGAAGTAGTAAAAAATGTTTAAACAAAATGTAGGTAGGTATAATAAATACCTAGTAGTACCTACATACATATTTTTTTTTATCAAAATCGTTACAGCCGTTTTCGAGATATAATTAAGATGGTAGAAAAAATGTTATGGGCCTAAAAAAACGATTCAAAAATCTATTTCAGACAATCACCTAAAAAACTTAAGTAGGTATTCACCTACCAAGTTTGACGAAAATTGATACAGCAGTTTAGGCTATAGATCGTTCTACAAGCAGACAGACAGACAGACGAAATTGCGGGGAACACTTTTTTGTTGTTGTCTATCATACTTTTTTAGGAAGTTATTTTGAGTTCAGAAGTTACAGGATTTTGCCCTTTTTCTCGATTTCCTGTTGACACTTTTTAGGAACTTTTGGATTCTTAACAACATTACAGCCATTCCTAAATTCCACATAGTTGTAGTACTACAACGATATTACCTACAAAAAAATGAATGAATTCGTAAAAATCTATACACCCAATTACACATCATTAGGTGCATTTTCGATCTGGTGTACCAAGTCTTGTAAAATTGTAAGCTTTTATTTTTTTTACCACAGACTGTGAACACACCTTAACTAATCTGTAGCAACACTGAAACAAATGTCAAAATCTGTTTCACATTTGTTCTGAAGAAGGCTTAGTTTGTGTTTACACTCTTGTATTTATCTGTTACAATAGGGTTCGGGTATTGTAAAAGTGTAAGACTTTGACATTCAGTATATTTTGTTATTGTAGTGCAAAAAAAATGCTACCCTTTTACACTTTTACATTGATACAAGACCAGATATATCGGATCGTGAATACCCCTATTTTATTTCTATTTCCTCGCCTTTAAATAAAACAAATATCTTTTCATTCAATTAGGAACTACACATCCAAACCAAATCCACATTTACCTACAAAAATTTATTTCTATGTTTCACATATATATTTAGGTATATGCATGTAATACAATACCGAAAAATAACTTTTTTTCGTTTTATGTTTTATTTTTTTGTTCACTCCAACTCTCATACATTTTCTATATGATGTTCTCATTCACGCATTTTTCATTTATCCCACCATAATTCAGATATATGTGTCTCCAGTCTGAAAGTTCCTCAACATTATTTGTATATTAATATACATTTCCTCAACTTTTAGTGTTGAGAGAAATTTTTGGATAGCGACACTAGGTGGCTACTTATGTTTCACACCCCACGCTAGTGTATGTGTGTATTTTTTTGCATTTTTATTTATTGTTTTAAACAATTTCTGTGTAGCATATTTAAATAATTTTGGCATTCTGCACATTTATGCAAACAATTCTTTCGTTTAATATGTAATTTATGCCCCTTCGTTTTTTGTGGGCCGCGAAAAGTGTACCACAAAAAACATGTTCGCCGTTTTATTATATGATGTATTAATTTATACATCTGAAATCATTACGTTGGAGATGTTAGTCGGTAGTGCGAAGGATAGTGAGGTGGAGGTGCATTCAACGTTATTCGAAGATGTAGATGACAAATATACGAAGGTGAAAGCCAAGCTGGCAGGTGCAATCGATTTGACTGTGCAGGAGCACCAATCATCTGACGCCATTGTGGTGCGATCAGCCTATGGTCAACAAGGCGACCTGAATCATTTACGCCTGGAAAAAATTGTAATCTCAGAATTTCATGGCGAAATCAATAAATGGATTGTATCTCGAGACATGTTTGAGACAATAGTGCATTCGAAAGAACACCTTTCAACAGCTGCCAAATACACGAGGCTGATAAGAGCGCTGAAGGGCTCAGCTGCTCAGGTAGTAGCTGGTTTTCTACATACTGATAAGAATTACGAATCGACGTTATAATTCCAGCCAAAAATAATTGAGAAAAAACTTGCTGGTAACACACTCAAAGTTGTTGTTGGGATTCAAAGTCATTAAATGAAAAAGTGCTTTAAAAGCAAGTATGTAATCATACAAAAACTGAAGACAATAATTGTTAAGTTCGATCTCGTATTTATTACTTATCACGTCAGGTTTTTGAAATACATATAATGTATACGACATGTGTACATACGTACATATTTTAATTTAAGTGTACAAAATTGTGTCGAAATTGATATACCTATTAATAAGGTTAAGTTCTAACTTAATTTTAATTTCCCAGTTTATTTCAGATCACAGATCCAAAATTACAAAAAAAAATCAATTGAATTCAAGTTTATAATAAAACTTGTATTTTTTTTAATTAACAAGAACGTACATATAATAATATGATTTCACTGATCTGCTCAATAGCGTTATTGGTTAAGACTTATATTTAGCATCGGTAGACAGTATATCATACGTTTTTTTTATAATTCTTTTTGTATACTAGAAGTAATCTAATGTGATGAAGTGTATCTATAAGCTATAACTTATCGAAAGTCTTCTAGAGGGGTGTGTTTTCTCGTTTTCGTTTCGGGCTGCTTGCCAAGGTGTCCCTATTTAAACAAAAACATATCTTGAGAAATATTGATGTTCTACATGTGTGACATAATACTACTTACAGATTGTGTTCCCATTGGGTAGTGGCAAACATACTGCCAATATCAAAGCCGTTTTATCTTTGTTCTCCAATTCATCTTGTCTTGTCCTTGTGCACAGAATTGACATCCACCTCAAAACAATTTTTTGCTCCAATAGTTCGAAGGCGGAGACATCGGTAATTGATTCATTTGATTTCTGTTCCGAGGTTGTTGAAGTGTTTTTTTGTCTTTTTTCTAGTTTTCCTTTTTTTGCAAGGATGAAAATTATTTATTTTTATTTTCAATTCAATATATACGATATACAGCCCTATCCTGCTATTCACGTGAATCGTGTATTAGATCCACCCATTTGATTCCCTTTCACACAGTCTTTGTATTCTGCTATCCATCTGGTGAACTGCACTATCCCAAGTTCATATTACAATTTATAACATATGCTCATGCGAAAATCGTCTGAAGTTTGGATAAAAATGTGTATGTATTCATGTATCGGACTTTTTTTCATGTTCACAAACATAAATAAGGAAATTTCCAAATTCATAACTACGGAGGAACGACATAAAGAAAAACTTAATGAAACGTGATATGATGTTTGTTTTTAATTTTAAAATAGAAAATTTGTTATTTGAAGCTTAAGATGTATTTATAAACAACTACATCAAAATTTTCTAGCAAATATATTACATTTCAGAACCCGCTAACCTTTAATCACTCAACCATACATAACCAAATACCAAATCCGCAACTTAAATTGATATGCGCGGGTTTGAATTGTATGGAGTGATTGGGTTCACATGAATAGCAGAATACCGCACAATATTATCGACTTTACAAATGTACACAAGATTCACTTCGAATGAATAGCAGAATAGTGATGACTGAAAATTCAAGAACAATTCCGCACGATGAATAGCAGAATAGGGCTAATATACTTACAACTAGTAAAGTAACTTCTTGGAGTTTTTGTAATACATCGTGTAGCCAAGTAACAGATAAATCTGTTTGCAAACCCAGAAACAAATTCAGACCGCAATCATTCATTGTTTAAAGCGTTTATTTGCCCCAGAACAGTATCCAGCAGAACTTCCCGTTCCAAGTTCGAGGAGTTTTGCCTAAGCAGCGCTCTGGATTTCAGGAATTAGTATAATTTTATACTTGATTGCTCTGGGTAGCGCCCAGCAAATCCGTATGAGAAAGCAGCCTGTATATCGGAAATTGTTCCATCCATCGAAAGAACACATGAATCTGTTATGCTTGTAATTTTTTCCGAAATTTCCTGGTCCAATTTTTACATTGCAGAATTTGTTTTTCTGTATTCTTCATCTGCACAGCATGTAAGAATAAACTATTGTTGATTGAAAACGTCAAGTTTGACAATTTGAATTAAGTGGTTCAGTTTTTATTCAGTTTTGATTCAATTTATTCAGCAAAGGTGTCTTCGATATGTATGTTAGTTTTAAGTGAATGTTTTCATTCAATTTTCGAGATATTTTCGTGCACATTATCTCAACTTGGAAAATGGATTTTGTACAGGAAATGAGATAATTTAAGTCTAGGCGCAAAACGATCAAGGACTACAACTAAAACGTACGCTGTACTTCATATGTCTAGCAACGAAAGTGGTTCATGTTGAACTGGCTACTGTTTTGTCAACTGATGCATTTCTAAACGCCTTTGCAAGATTCACCAGCAGACGAGGGCCGTCCGAGCAACTTAATTCAGACAATGGCAAATTTCCAGGGTGCAAATCGTCGTATGCAAGAGGACTTAGAAGCATGGCACTGCGAGCATGTGAAAGAACAACTTGCGCATCGTGGTACAACGTGGCATTTCATACCACCATCAACCCAGGATGGATATGGGAGGCAGCTGTGAAGTCAGCAAAAAGGCATATTGTACGAGTGGTTGGCAGTCAAACTATGAGCTATGAACAATTTAACACTTTGCTCATCCGAATCGAGGCTTGCTTGAACTCCAGGCCATTGGTGGCTTTGTATGACGACCCAGACGACAAGCTATCATGAACCCCAGGCAATTTTCTTACGGGTGGTCCAATCATCGCTGTACCCGAACCCACAGTCATCGCTTTACCATTGAATCGCATCAAAGAATGGAATTTAGTTCGAAGATGGACTGAAGATATATGGCAACGTTGGAACCAGGAATACCTAACAACCCTACAACAAAGAAGCAAGTGGCGCAAGGCAGAGAAAAACTTTAAAGTGGTTGATGTTGTGGCCATTAAGCAAGATAATTTACCACCGACACACTGGTGTCTCGGTCGAGTTACTGTGGTACATCCGGGCAAAGTCCAATTGGTTCGAGTGTGAGGACTCAAAATTATGACAAGGCAACGCGACGACGGCCAATATAAAAAATCTGTATCCTGCTCAGAGGAAAATTCAAAAACGGGTGTTTCAGAGGCCGGGCTGGTATGTTGCAAAAAGTAGACACCGAATGAAGATTCCCATATAAAGTTGCCAGTATCATTTTCACATAATCTCTTTCTTTTGTTATGTTATATAAAAACATGAACACATACAGATATGCATATTATCCGTAGATCATTTTCGTTAGCATTATTAGTTTGTATTTTGGAATTTGATCATATAGGTATTTTTGACTTTTGTTGATTAAATAATTGGGCTTAATGATCGATTTGAAAATAATGCAATTAATTAAAAACCTAATTCATTCTTTCCCAACCTTTCTCGGTTTTTTTCAGGCTTCATCAGGGCCTCAATTTATTAATTCTTAGAACGTAAAATACAAAGAAAAGTTTTGTGAATACATAAAAATAAAAAATAATTCTAAAGGATATATTAATAATTTTTTTTTTTGATTTTTCTAGTTTTAAGAATTTAATTTTACTATTACACTTACTTTTGTTAGTATTCAATTAAAGTTTTATATTTTTGTACTCTCAAATAATTATTATTTTGCATTTGAATACAAATTATTAATTTTAAATAAACTTTAAAAAAAAATCTTTTGTTTAATATTAATAAACTAAACACGTATATGAACAAACAAACATTTTTAAAATTAATATCACAGGTTGGATTATAAATGGAGCTTATGTCATCAATGTCCTCTTTATGGTTCATCGTCTTGTGTATTTTTTGTTGGATGCGTAGGCTTTCCAGGGTGAACCGAGTGTTCATTCTTTTTTCTCTGTCTAGTATTCTGACGTTGACAAAATCTGCGTTGTGTTGATGGTCTAGCGTGTGTTGTGAGATTGCTGTAGCTGTCTTCTTTTTCCTGATATCAGCTTCATGTTCTGACAACCTCACACCCAATACACGTCTTGTTGTACCAATATATACCTGGTGACAAGTTTCATTTGTTTTTCCTTTGCAGGGGATCTCATACACGACATCATGTTGTTCGGTAATTTTTATAGGTGGTTTGGTATTGGTGAATAGTGTGGAGTTGGGCTTGTGTGCAAATATTGTTTTCTCTCGATCAATTTTTATCTCATACACGACATCATGTTGTTCGGTAATTTTTATAGGTGGGTTGGGATTGGTGAATAGTGTGTGTCGTGTGGAGTTGGACTTGTGTGCAAATATTGTTTTCTCTCGATCAATTTTTATTGTTTGGTTTAAAATTCTAAAACTAGAAATTAAACAAACACTAATTACCATCAAAATAACAGAAAAGACAATATTTCACACAGACATCGGAATGAAATCCATACTTAATGAAATTGAATACAATTCTTTCACATCAATGAAATTGAATACAATTCTTTTACATCAAGACAAACACAAACGTATATCCATATTAGAACACTAACCCAATCAACTCAACTCTCTAAATTTGAGAAACTAAAAACAGAAAAACTTATAAGCTACGGTATTTCTTCAATGAGAGTTGGTTCGAAAATAAAACAAATGTTTAATTTGCAAGAGAAAGTCAATGGCTTCTCACTCTTGATAAGACATTTTCTTTTCCGATTACCAAAGCCAATTTCTCACCAATTCATGTAATAGCAGAATTAGAGCAGTATATACTATAGAAGACACAAAACAAAAAGAGATTGCCAGATCTAAAATATCAAACAGAATTTTGACTTTCAAAAGGCAAATCAAAAACCCTCAAAAAGAAAAATTCATTTTGAAAACTTTTGAAAAAACCAAGCAAATCATCAAAAAACATAAAAGAAATAGTAATTTCCAACTCAGACAAGGGCAATAAAACAGTCATCATGTACAGAAGTGATTATATCGAAAAAATTTACGAATTACTGAATGATAAAAAGACATATAACACAACGAGAACAGATCCCACATCAAAACTTCATACCGCGAACAACAACTTAGTCAACGATATATATAAACAACAGTACATCAACTTAGTGAAAATATAAACCTATCATGCTCTGCATCATTGGCGCTAGTTCTATATGGTCTTCCAAAGATTCATAAGCCGAACTTACCTCTTCGTACAATTGCAGCATCCACTAATGTTCCGTTATGGATTGTCGAAATACATCGGAAAAATACTTAACATAACTTCGGAAGAATTCAATATAAAAAACTCATTTCAACTAAAAAACAAAATGAAAAAGATATCATTAGAAGAAAATGAAATAGTGGTCTCTTTTGATGTGGTTTCGCTGTTTACCAATATCCCTACGTACACAGCTATAAAAATCATTATGAAAAAATTAGAAGCTCTAAAAGATCACACAAACATACCGAAAAAAAAGTTCTTAAAAATATTACAATTTTGCCTAACAGATAATAATTATTTCAGGTACGAAATTACGTTCTACAATCAGACTTTTGGTATGCCAATGGGCAACCCACTTTCCCCAACCATCGCAGATATAGTACTGGACGATTTACTAAACGAATCGATAGACAAATTACAAAAATTCAATACAAAAATAAAATTCATAGCCAAATACGTAGATGCCATAATTGCAATAGTCAAAAGCACAGAAACTAACATCATACTCAATACACTCAACGAGTACCACACTAAACTAAATTTCACTCTTGAAATAGAAAACAATTATATGATTCCATCCTTGGACGTAAAACTAATCCGAAACAATAACAAAATAGCATTTGATTGGTACACTAAGCTAATGGCATCCGGTAGAATAATAAATTTTATGTCTGCACAACCGTTGAAATATAAAATCAACACAGAAAAAACCTCATAGATAAAGTTATAGACATCAGCGACACTAATTCCCACCAAGAAAACAACAAAAACCAAAAAAATTCTACAAATGAATAATTTTCCAAATCAAATTATTAACGATCTCATCAATAACAAAATATTTCGCACAAAATAGATATAATGAAAATAAAATCGCAAATAATAGACCTGGCAACCCTAGATAGTTCTCCCTTACATATATCCCGCTCCTTACTGATAACCTCCACCTAAACCAAACAATAGAAATTGATCGAGAGAAAACAATATTTGCACACAAGCCCAACTCCACACTACACACACTATTCACCAATACCAAACCACCTATAAAAATTACCGAACAACATGATGTCGTGTATGAGATCCCCTGCAAAGGAAAAACAAATGAAACTTGTCACCAGGTATATATTGCTACAACAAGACGTGTATTGGGTGTGAGGTTGTCAGAACATGAAGCTGATATCAGGAAAAAGAAGACAGCTACAGCAATCTCACAACACACGCTAGACCATCACCACAACGCAGATTTTGTCAACGTCAGAATACTAGACAGAGAAAAAGGAATGAACACTCGGTTCACCCTGGAAAGCCTACGCATCCAACAAAAAATACACAAGACGATGAACCATAAAGAGGACATTGATGACATAAGCGCCATTTATAATCCAACCTGTGATATTAGTTTTAAAAATGTTTGTTTGTTCATATACGTGTTTAGTTTATTAATGTTAAACAAAAGATTTTTTTTAAAGTTTATTTAAAATTAATAATTTTTATTCAAATGCAATATAATAATTATTTTAGAGTACACAAATATAAAACTCTCATTGAATAATAACAAAAGTGCAATAGTTAAATTAAATTCTTAAAACTAAAAAAATCAAAAAAAAAAATTAATATATCCTTTAAAATTATTTTTTATTTTTATGTATTCAAAAACTTTTCTTTGTACTTTACGTTCTAAGAATTACTAAATCGAAGCCCCTGATGAAGCCGGAAAAAACCGGAGAACCGTTGGGAAAGAATGAATTAGTTTTTTAATTAATTGCATTATTTTCAAATCGATCATTAGCCCGATTATTTAATCAACATTATTAGTTTGTATTTATTATCATTTTAAGCGTCGAAGAGCGAACAATAAGTTCTACCTAAACATTTTTAAATACAAGGCTTTGTCGTGTTTCATTTTTTAATACGAATTTCAGAAACGACGAATAAGAAACAGTTTTGTTTCATGGTACTTAAGCTTAAGCTTAGTGTACACGATTGGTAGATCTTATAATATTGTCAGACCTAAAAAGTCTGACAATTATCAATCAATGAGCTGACAATTAATTATGTGCGTACACGGTTGGAAGAAAATCTACCAATCTCTTCTAATTTATTGTCAGAAGTTGGCTGAGAATTTATTGATTTATAAATATATATATATTTATTAAAACTAAAAAACAAAACTTTAGAACGCTTTTTGTTTCCTTTAACTGAAAAATAACTGTAAACATACATTTTTTTTATTTGTTAAAATGAATAGTTATGTCGATTTCGTTTCAATAAAAACATCTATCTGACGTCAATTTCCTTCTGAAAATCAGATTCGTTTAAAATTAAAAATAATTTTTTTCATCCGTATTTAGTCTCTTTTTGGAGACGAATTCAAAACGGATTTGTACACAGATTCTAACACACACTACCATATTTGTTTTGAAGTTTCTCAAATGTTCTGTTGTGAATTAATTTTTATTTTGTGGCAGTGTACAGAAAAAGAAAATTAATATTATTATAAAATAAAAAAAATTGGTTAAAACTTCTTGAAAACAAATATTAAAAAAGTGCAAGTAGATTAGGAACCCCCCCGCGGGGGAATCAGACAATAATAACGAAATAATGATGTATTAACGAATTGAAGATTTTTGTTTTTTTTATTTTAGAGCTGCCAAGCAACACACAAAGTCACAAAAATAGATTCGGTCCGTAATCTTTGGTTTCAAAGCAAAAAAAGTATTGGTTTTAGTAGCGAATCCTATTTATTGAAACGAAATCGACATAACTATTCATTTTAACAAATAAAAAAAAAACAACAATAATTCAAACACTTTGAGTGCGAGTGTTTTTAATAAACATTTCTATCTGTTCGCAACACTGCGCGACGTAAAAAATTACTTTAAATTGTCTGACAATAAAAAAATTGTATGATGCAAAAACAAAAAACAGATCGTAAAATATTTTCGTCGTCCGAAACGTCAGCCAACGATAAAAATTATGAGGCCTGCCAACAAATTGTGTGTGTATATGATTATCAGATATCTTGCAATTTTACGTCATACATTTAATTGTCAGATAGAATTTCTGACAATTAATTGTAGGATTACACGATTGTCAGCTAGCGTACACACGGTTGTAGTCATTGGCGGCGTAACACCAAAGAATTAGGTGGACAATTTTCATTTCCCGAGGCCCTCTGATATTGTATCTGTAATCTGTAAACAAACAAAACAAAAACAATAATAACATTCGTAGGTAGGTACTTGTTTCTTTCCTTGGGTATAATTAACTTATCACAAGTGGGCTAATTCGTTTGAATAAAAATTGGATGAATATAATGCATATTACCTATCTATTTTATAGTTAGTGAAAATTTAAAGTAATACAAATACAGTGGACGTCCAGTATAACGAATACCCGATATAGCGAATTTGCAATATAACGGACGCTTTTTAGATTTACATTAACATCTCTAAATAGCGAATGATTGTCACAATTTACTATCCGATATAATGAACGGATTAATAACATAAAATTACTGTATTGACATTTTTTTTGCATCTGTTCTTATGTTAAGACGAAAGTGTGTAGCCCAAAGGGCTTACAACTGTATCAAGTTTTGTTTCTCTTTCACTTTAAGTGGTCACTCGATACAGAGAATGACCTCGAACATTATATCATTTGTTATACTAGACGTCTACTATAATACAATACAGTGGCGACAAAATAAATAGCACAGCTTTGTTAAGAAATTTGACTAAGCCTTAAATCATAAGTTCGTTTTCACTTCCAATACTGTAAGAACTTTTTTGTTGTGGCTTTTGAGTGCAGAGTAACGGGATATAACTTCTCTTCAATTTATTTAATAAACAAAGTCAAATGTAAGTCAGAAGGTAAGCATAGTACATTCAAGTAAAGACAATTTAAACATCACACATTGTTTTCGTTGTAAGCATTATACTTTTTGTTAAATATTTTAAACATTTTAAAGGTAAGTGGGACATCTTAGGGGTTCTTATGTTTTTTTTTAAATAAAATAGGTAAAACTATGGAGTAAGCATTCCACAGGAGCGTTTATGCTACGAGTTCTTGATTTTAAAGATTAAGGTTACTCAAATTCTTCAATATATGAAAAATTAATAAGTTCGAGGAAGGAGATTGTTAATGCTCTTTACCATTGTCAAGAAGCTGGAAGTGTTCAAAGAAAAAAAAACGCAAGAACCGAACTTATGTTGTCATCCTCCGCATGAGCAAAGCAGATCCGTTGATTACAGCTCCAAAAATTAAACAAGATCTTGGGCTAAACGTGTTTGTTAGCACTATTAAAAACCGCCCCCGTAAAAAAAATTGTGTGGAAGAATTTCCAGAAGAAAACCACATGTCTCCAAACGCATTTTGTCACGTCATCGGTTGTAGTTTGCAAAGGAGCATAATATTTCAAAAGATCAAAATTGGTGGAAAAATATCTTGTGCAAAAATGATAGTTTTGGGTCGATAGAAAAAAATATGAGCAAAGCGGAAAAAATCAGGAGTATTATCCAAAGTATACCATCAAAAGTGTTCAGCATGGCGGAGGTAGCATTCTTGTTTGGTGAATTTTTCTTCGTATGGCGTGGGACCACTTCATCGCATAGAACGTATTCTCATATCAGATAAAATACAAAGAAATTCTGAGGAATACAATGCTACCGCATGCTGAAGTGGAAATTTAAATAGCCCAACGATCCAAAGTACACCGCTAGGTGTGTGAAGCAATGGTTATCCACGCAAAAAATCGCGGTCATGGAAGAACCTGATCTCAATTATTCTGAGAACTTGTGGAATAACGTTGACAAGTCAATTAATAAATCCGTTTGTTCAAATTTGGACAAACTTTGGCAGGAAGTTCAGCTCGCTTGGTACTTGAAACCTGTTGAACGAAGTGAGAGTCCTTTTTTATCTATAAACCGTCAGTGTGCCACTGTGATTATAAAAAAATGTTATCTCACTAAATATTAACATATAATTTTTTTTGTATCATGATCAAATATTATGTTACTATACTTGTATTTATTTTTCTAATGAAGTATGCTCTTTATTTTGTCCTAGAATAACGTCCGTTGTTTCCAGTTTTGTTTAATTCAATGTGGCATATTCATAGTCGTTGATAAACCCAGGTTTTACTAAACTCAAGTTAAAGGCAATTTTGGATAAATGAATACAGACCGATTTTGCTAGCAAATTGTTGGTTTTATATTTTTATAAGATTATTAACTTACTACATAAATAGCTTCAATGATACACTGACAAAAACAGAATCAACGTCCGAAAATTCAACTGAACCTAGGTTTAACTTAGACACAGTTTAAAAATGACTATGAATACGCCCAAATATTTATTATATTGTTTTAAATAAATGCAACATATAGTTGTTTTACTCCCTCATACATATACACATACACACACATATATAATTATTTTTCTTCAGGACACAAACCGAATTTCTACTTATTATGCACGTGTTATCGTTTTAAAAATATGAAGGTAACACTATTATTTATTTTAAAAAAACATGAAACGATTCTGCCGACTGCGTCTGCATACGATAGTTGTCAATGGACAAAAAGGCAAACTATACACACACAATGAAATCTGCCTAGAAAGCTGATTTCACTAACACAACTTTAAAGGTAGGCATTCATGATGCGACAGTCGTACGGAAGCGGATTGTCTCAAAAATCTTGGTGCAATACGACAAGTTCTACCGTAAATGGGCTGTTATATCGTACTACGCTACAGTAGACGGTCGCATGATACGTTGAAATTTTCTACGGACCCTGTGACACGACCAATGGGTTGTACGGGTGCGACACACACACACAACTTCTTGCTTGGCAAGAGAAGTAAAGGTTTGCCGTCTTGCTATATATGTACTTTATAATTGGCGTTTTTCTTTTTTATCTCCAAGCAGATTTCTGAGCAGAACCTGAGTAAACCGATTTAGATCTGAGTAGAGCATGGTCAGATATCTTCGATTTAATTTTGAAATAAACTTAAGCGCAGAACTGTCATATATTATTATAATGGTTTTTATTAAAACTTATTTACACATCTTTCCTATCCTTCTTTCTCTTCTTCCACCGGATGCCCGCACTGTGTTAAGAAAAACTTATAAAGGGTATTCATAATCCCTTGAGCGCGTGCAAAATTTATAAAAAAACAGCAAATCCAAAGCTTTCGTTTTCCGAATTCATTTTTGTTTTTAATTGGTTTTACTTTAATGATTATTGTCAAAATTATAAGTGAGCCTCGCCCAGCACTTTGTTCCGTTTGATCGGTCATTGTTCATGCCCATTTAGCTCTGATTGAAAAAAGAAACACGAGTTGAGAGATTAAATGTGTCTGAAGAAAAATAAACACAGATCTTTTCTTGACAGCTGAGTTCTTTACTCGGAGCTAAAAGAGAAAAACGCCAAATAAGGCGAAGTCCTGAGCTAGGCCCTGTCACAGACCAGGGACTCCCCGCGATAGTTTAAAGCCAACTAATATTGCCAGACTAAATATAAACGAATTATAAGAAACGACATAGATGAGATGTTCTAATTAATTAATCTTATAACATAATAGATGTAAGTAGTTTATCATAAATATCGATTATTTCATTCACATTCATTTCGTGCGCACTTTTGAATAGTCCATACTTTTTCAAATTTATTTTTCGGCTGAGGCGCGAGGCCCTTTGCACAGCGAGGCCGTGGGCGGTTGCCCACACCACCCACGCTTTCCGCCGCCTATGATTGTAGGATTTCTTACAATTCACTGTTAGACAATGTTCTTACAATTAATTGGAACACAGATTTTTTGACAATTTATTGTAAGTTTACACAGTTGTAAGACATTGCATGTTTTTCCTGACAGATCTGACAATATTGTAAGATCTACCAATCGTGTATACTAAGCTTTAGATTAAAAATGTTGCATTAGTTTCTACATTTTTTAAAACATTTGAGTGTGGATTTGTATAGGAAACTTCATCGGTAATACGTGATAAGATTATAGTTTACACAATTTTTTTTAGGCATATACCAAACATTTTAAAAACAAGAATAACCTAAATATGTAATATGTATTTGTTTTTCATTTCGCCTATCAATAAAGAGGTAGAATTTTATTTTGGAGTCTTTGTGTGCTGATGTTTTTTAAATACTGACTTTCACCCTCATTAATTTCATCATCTGATTTAAACAAACAATTTTTATATAAAGATATAAAGAAAATCAAAAATCTTGCATTAGTTTAAAAAACATTGTTCTTTTTTATTTATAAATTTAATTGCAGATAACCAGCCAAACCTGGTGAGAATAGCCAGCGGGAGTTCATTTTATCGGAATTCATTGGCCAATTGCTAAACGCAAATCTCGCCCAAAATACATTACATTACATTTTACACAACTCTGGCGATAAATCTACGAAGTAGAGACACTGAAGCACTGGGCAACTCAGAACATCAGCCTATTCATTACAACACATTAATACAACAGGGAGACAAAGAGAGAGAGAGAGAGAGAACGAGGACAAGAAGAACCATACGTCAACAGTACGAGGTTTGTGCGCAAAGTATGCTAAGCAAGTTGTTCCTAAACGGAAAACATACAAATTTCAGCAATGCAGACATTAGTGCATATCTTAAAGTTTTGTTGCGCAACACATTTGCTTTTCAAATTTAGCCTGTTTCGTGCATTAGCTTAGCATGAGGTTTGCTTGCAAATCTTGCATTTAGGAATTTGGCAATTATTTATACTCATAGGGACGAATTGGAATATAAAACCCTCAAAAAATCCATCGTAGTGAAATATTCCATATAAAGTTTTACTACAAACATAGGTTTTAACTGATATTATTTTTCGGGATTCGTGAGTTTCTGATTACGATGTGATTCGTGATCTAATTTATTAGCATTTTTTGTATAGTTAAAGTAGTTATCATTAAAAAAAAAAAACTTTTGAATGTGTTGTGCTAAGTCTAAAACAACGAAAGGTGTAAATACTATACCAACATCCATTCCTATTATGGCTGTCAAATACAATTTATGTTCTACCTGATATACAAATTTTATTAATTCATTCTTAATATAGTGATGTGATCATTAGTTGATAAAGGAAACTGATCAAAATGAATGATGAATTATTTGGTTAAATGTACCGAATTTATCTTTTATTAAAGAAACATATTATAAGATATAGTATAGTTAATGCACGAATATCTAGAAGTAGAAAAATGAATCTACTAAATATGCCCTAACCTAAACAAAAAATGGGAGACACAATTATGGATGTAAGCAGCTTGAGATTTGAAGCAAGTATGTAAGTACACTTTCATCACGCAATTACCTAAAAAAATTCAATAAAATCCATCAAATAATTTAATATTTGTAAGTTATATAGCATTAAAAAGATGGAATAGGTTCGATAAGATTTAGCATATAAAAAATAATCAGCCATAATAAAATGATTCCATTTTTTCAATGCTACCCCAAAAACGATGGTTTAATTTATTTATAGCAATAAGTTATAAACTATTGTAATGCATGATTTACTGCAAGTTTTTATTGTTCCGAACAAAATTGTATTAAGATTTACAATAGAAACGAGCGATAAATAAATTATGATCTATTTCAAATGTGAGCAACATAAAAGGTAAATTAAATGAAACTATTATTAACCTAGAGTATGATAGTTGTTAATAGCTGATTTAAAAAAAAACCTTTGGGGCAATTTATGTCAATTGGAATATACAAAAAAGTATCATAAGGCCGGCCTTAGTAATAAAGTGTATGATTACATACTACTAATTTAATTTGGAGGGAACACTTGTTTGTGGCTTAAGCCACTTTAGTTGAATCTTGTTGGATAGCAGTTGCTAAACGTTTAGCAGGCGGTTGATCAACTGTTTCATTGTCTAAGTCAATCTAAAAAAGAATACATTTTACATAAAATCAAAAACTGATAAACAAAATGTTTAACCTCACTAACAGCTGAATCCTTTTGAGTAGAGCTTTGAATGTCAACTGACTTGTTTGAGTTTGCATCATCGTTATTAATAGAAATGAATTTTTCAGCACTTTGAATATCTTTCTTTTTTTGCTCTTCTCGTAATTGTAATTCTTTTTCAGCTTCGTGCTCTTTCAAGACTTGGTCTAAATTATAGCGACGACGATAGTTGACATAAAACGTGCGAACATGTGCGTCAGTTTTTGTTCCAAGTGCATCAGCAATAGTCTGTAAAGAAAAAATAAAAGTAAGATTTATGTGATTTCAACAAAGTTTTTCAACAGCGTTTTCTCTTAATAAGATATTGAATTGTGTCCATAAGCTCAATTTATCTTAAAGGTCAAAAACAGATCCTAATTGCTTTATCGAAAGCGGTCTACTAGACTGCCATACCGTAAAATAAAATCGATCTAATTATCGAAATAATGTAGCTTTTTGCGCCAGAATGGTGCTTTTCTGTAGCCTTTCTTGACTTTTTTTTCTTGTACATAAGGTATTCAGCTTAAATAGAATATTAGCCGCGTTTTATTATGCACGAAGAATTAAGTATATAGATCAGAGCTTTGCATGCATTACAACACTACAAGATCTTGATATTTATCCAGTTCAATTTCCTTGACCCAGAATTTAATTACATATCTCACCACCAGGGTTAGCTTTTAACTTGTACAACTTGGTACTTCAATTTTAAATTGTCAACCACGGTGTTGCTAAATAACCAAACAACTACTTATAATTTATTAAGTCTGGTTCTACATTAGTGCAATTTTTATGTGGTTTCCCATTGGTAAAAGATATCAATTTTGCCAAGTTAAATCCTTCCATTGGGCAAACAAAAATTTGTTTCTTATTCTGAATCAATTTTGCAGATCCGTATTTTTCTGTGGATCAACCTCTCTTTTTACTTACACCACTAATCGATACTACAAAAATGAATGCATTTATTTTGCCAACTAGTAGTTGAATATACACGAATACAATCCAATAACATATCGAAAACAAAATAAATTCAAATCGCATTCCATCAAATTCTATATTTAGCAATGGAAATGGAAAGTAAAACTTACTTTTGTTCAAGTAAAACAGAATTAGCTCTCCGCACTCCTTATTCTTTACACACGGTTTCCATTAGCGATAAATTTAAAAGCAAACGCAATAGCAATTGCAGAAATCAGGTAACAGAAGGACAGAAAATTTTCTTTGGTGGGCATTTCATGGTATACTTTTTTAGTTACCGAAGAATGTCGAAGGCTGGTAGAAACAACAACAAGAAATGATATTTGGAAACGCCATATCAAAATGAGAGTTCTCCTTGCGATAAAGCAAGCGGTGAGCAGTATGCGATGAAAGCATGCTTTCCATCGCATGGTATGAAAATAAAGCTGCGATTTTGGTGCTTTATACTACGTTTCCACCAACCACTAAACCGAGATTTAAGTAGATTTAGCTAAATCTCCTACAAATCGGGAAGATTTACCATACAAATTTTAATCTTCTCAGATGAAGATTTAAAATAAATCTCAGTTAAATCTTCAATCGAACTACCCTACTTCCATATCGAAATGAACACATTCATCGGGAAAGTGAATTTTTCTCTTCGGTTGACACAGATGAAGCTGCCTGTCTCACTTCTACATCATAAGAGAAAATGAAAAGATATATACATTTTGAATAGTGCTGTCAAAATTAATCTACTCTTGGATCGGTGGAACCACTTTTTGAGATTAGTAAATCTACAAGAGATTAAAGTTCGGTGGAAACGTAGTATTAGATTCATCGCTAATGGAGACCGCGAGTTACTCAAACAATAAGGAAAAGCACAACGAAGAAAGAGCGATAACTCAGTAATTTTATTTACTACCACCATTCGACAGCTACTATTACGCGGTTCAATACAATTCAAACACCAAGTAAAACACTTATGTGAATAATATACCCACATCTCTATAACACACTGGATAGTGTGTTCTTTAGGCCGCGACTCAATTAGAAATATTTATTTCGGCCATTATTGCAGACACTACTATTAAAAATTTATATTACTTGTAGGTAAACATAAGTCGTGAAATTTCATTCTTCTCCAAGAAGCGCTAAGCGCGTAGGTACTTTAGAATAGGTATAATATGTTTTTTTTAGTGAATTATTAAGATTTAACATGAAAATAAGCAAACTATGAACAAGATTCAATGTTTTGTGATAAATTTGTGCACGATTAGTATGGGATGTCATGAAACGTCAAATTTAATTTTACCGTTTATTTCTTCTGTGAGAAGACAGTAAATAAATACAGATTCTTATGTCTAAAAATAAAAAAGTGCATGACACATTTCTTTAAATCATTTATTTCAAGTGGGCCTAGGGTTATAATAGTTTTTTTTAGGCAATTTAAAGATGAGACAAAAAACAGTAGGTAGTGGCGCAACCGAACGAGGGAAAACCCAAAAAAGGTTTCATTTTAGCACGATTTATTTTTTTTACCAGGTCAAATTTATTTTTATGCAGGAAATCTTCGCGTCCGGTTTTGCATTGAAATCATGCATATGAAAAAGGATTGTGTATTCATAAAGTTTTTTTTTGTTCTTGTCTATTCTCTACCTTTTTGATTGAGGTAAGCACAACATCCTACTTCAATGGCAAACTGGTTTCATGAGTGAAATTAATGATAATCTCTCTTATATGACCGCTGTCATATAGGATTTCACCAAGACATTTTTCATTGAGGAGTGAATTTTCTACTGGGTTATACTACGTTTTCACCTAAGGATAATCCGGTTTAAATTGAGTAGATTAAAAATTAATCTTGAAGTGTTTTCACCAGAAAAAAAAGATTAGTTTGACTTTTTCACTGGAAATTGTCATTCAAAAGGCAATGTAGGTATCAAGAGTAAGACAAAATAATAATTAGAAAGAAGAATAATAATTTCTGTGCAATGAACAAATTTAATTTCAATAACAAAAAATGAGTAATATCTTAAAAATATTGTTATCCCAACATTTTATCCTTCAAAATTCAAGCAGTAGGTATATTATAATAAATGCATGAAATTGGCCATGACACGAGGTCGATAATCTGGAAGGAAAATGAAAAACCAACTTACTGAATGAACAATATTTGCAGCTTTATCTGACCAACAATTCCAGCTAATGGATTCTCTGTCAACCTGAATGCATCAAACACTTGAAGACAAAGCCACACTATAACCTCGCTTATGAGATTGCAACTCGTCGCTAAAAAATTTTCCTTTACAAATTCGAGGCACCGCTTTGCTTTTGTAGCTTTATTGCATCTTTTCTTTTTATAATTTTTATAAACAAAAGCAGAATTCGAATGCAACGACAAATTCACCAGACAAAAACAAATTAAATAATGTTGGAAAGGTTTTTTTTTGTTGAATGTCAACCAAAAGGAGGAAATGACATTAGGATAGGCGCGTTCTATGAAATAAGGTTTGTTTCTACTTCGAAGAAAATTTCAATGAGATTAATTACTAATCTTCTTTTGAGGAGATTAAAATTTGTATGGGAAATCTTCAGTTTTCAGAAGATTTCAAAGAGAATTTATGGTTAATCCACTCAAATCTGCATTAAGTGGTAGGTGAAAACGTAGCATTAGTGTGTTTGGAGCCGAAAGTTTCGCTATAGTATGAGGGAGCCTAATTGATTTCTTTTATACACAACTGGCAACTCCGCTTTGACAGAAATGGAAAAAAATTCATGTTCTAATTATTTGAAGACAATTTTTATTTTCAAAACGCAAATTTGATTGATTTTCTTTTTTTGATGCTGGGGATTCTTGAGTACCTGTGGTTTGTCAACAAGTATGTGCATTTTTTGAATAAGAGCCTCCATTGGACTGGCCTTAAGCAGAACTTTCAGTTCTTCGTTCACATCTTTTATTCACCATTAAACTGAAATCCGATTCTATTTAATATAACGAAATACATATATTCACCTTGGTAAAAACTGTGCTACCAAATTATTTTTCATTAAGTTATCGATAAAATGTATAAAAACTTCAAAACTGATATTTTGACATGTCGTTAATTTATTTCGTGAATTGTAAAATTCAAAAGTAATTCTTCATTAAATAATAAATGAAATATATTGCGAGAATCGATACACATAGACATTTTTCCCAAGCAAGAAGGATAAAAGTTCAAGCCAAAGCTACCGGCGTTGAAGTCCAGAATCTAAAAAACTGAAAACAGACGGAATGCAAGAGTATGTTTCAAGAAAACCACCAAAGGTTGAAATGGCCAGCTCATTCAAAAGGTTCAGTCACTCGAGGAAGACATTCTCAACAATACCAATTAGAAAAAAGCTTCTTACAGAAATTGATGAAGCATTAACCACCAATGGCCAAACATACAACATCATTCGCCTCATGTGTCTTGCCCATTTATCGATGGGATTTAGTTCGATCTGTTCTCTTGCCACCGCTCGAGGAAGATAAAGTTCTCGAAGTAATCTCGAACTTACCATTGGGCAAATTCCAGCAGACCAAATTATACGCAAATGCCAATCGCCTTAGGCTTTCAGTGTCGACAGTTGACGCGGACACCACCTATTCTCGACAACTGGTGTTCCCTCAAACTATAACAATTAAGCCATATAAAAACATTTTATTAAATGTATTATCCATTTATTTCTATACCTTATTATTCCTTTTTTACGAATTTTTGCGTACGTAACTGAATACTTCATACAATGTAGGCCCTCCTACATATACATATGTATGTGTCCTTAAAAATCACATTAATCTAATGTATGCACATTGCATATCTTCCAACATCCTTCATTTTCATCATCATAAGTACATATTTACATATCTAGGTTCCATCTATGTATGTAGGTACATATTTCTCTCTTAACTTACATGATTAAAATCCAAAACCTAGATTTAAATACACATTTGTAGGTATCTATGGAACTATTAGTAGGGTAGTTCTTGCAGATAGTTAAATGCTTCGTGGGTGCCACCAATGAATATGGTCCAAACTGGCGCTATTTTTTCACCACTGTAGTACCTTTGGAGACAAATGCAATTTTTCTCTTCAATTTCTATAAATAAAATTCCTTTTCTTGTTAACTTACTTGTAAGATGTACACACACAATGTCCATGTATTACTTGGCACGGCCACGGTCTCGAGATCTTCTAGGTTCCTGGTGGATTAGAAATCGCCACAACACAACAACAAATCAATAATTTTAACATTTTCCGCCTTTTGTATTGATTCTATTGTGTCGTAGATTTTTTCCAGCTCGCCATGACCACAACCTTCTACAGCGATTTTCATTACTGCGTTTATTTTGGTTATAGGTATATTAAAACTTGACTGTGAAATTATTATTAAATAAAAAAGCATTTACTGAAGTAGTTTTTCGTTCAATAAAAAAGAATTAAATGAACAACAAAACGAAGGTTTCTCGGGGAAAATTGCTTTCGGCTGCGTTTTGTTGTACACGGGAGCAACCCAATACAGATTCTCTGCTACATCCGTGGCATACTTCAATATGGCTTCACGAGGACCTTGATCGTCGTCCACTCTTGCCAAATTCCTTGATTTCAATTTTCCAATTACTTGATCCACATTTTCTTAAAACTTGCTTAACTTGTTTCCTTTTATGTTATTTTACCAGAAAAGTAGTTTAAATTCAATAAATACATCGAAATTACACAAAACAAATCAACCCGATTATTTTTAGAAAGATGATGGATGAGGCAAACGGTGATGTTTGTTTTTTTCTTGAATTACAGCTGTTTTCAAATGTCATCTTGCAAATTAACAGTGCTGCCAAGTGTTTTCATTAAGCGCCTTGGTCGTTTTTTTCAAAGAATTCCCCCGGGGATTGCAAAAAAAAGCACCTATAATCCACAAGCCATTGTTGAACGCCGTTACATCCTCAAAAAGCCACTGTCGGATGTGCTCTATGGGCAGAGGGAATAAGTGGCCAATATTTTCTCAAAAATAAAGCCGGCCATAATATTACAGTGAATAGGGAACGCTATATATACATGATTAATGACTTTTTCGTGCCTGAATTGGAGGATGTTGATTTGGACGACCTGTGCTTCCAACAATGCGACTATAACTCACTCGAACTCTGCTATAACTTTCTTGACACATCTCACAGTCACATGTTCTTAGCGTTCAGGTATGTAGTTTTGAGAAGAAAATTTTCGCTATTTTCGTTGTTTTTAAGCAAATTGAGGTGAAATGGTAAAAAAAAACTTTAAAATTCGTTATCTGAACGGCACAAATTATGGTGCAGATGAAAATGCTATAATGAAGATGAACATGTTCATCTTCACTATAATCTGCAATCTTCAGGTTCGTACTTCCTATAATCTTCATACATGAAGATGATCTCCATTTTGGTTTTCGCTCTCTATCGCACATTTTTTATTTTGTTTCCTCTTTTTTTGCAGATGGCAATGCAGATGAAGATGAAGATGCAAATAAAGCCTCCTTGATTCATAATTTCATCTCGTAGCGGGTGATGATATCCGATATTATAAATATAAAACAGCATATCAGCATATTTTGCCTTCAGTTACTTGTGTGCTGAAATCATCTTTCATAATTCCAATAGAATTCTTGTGTCAGCAATTTTATAAGATAGAGACAAAGCGAACGATCTTCAGGCGAAGATAGATTTGCTGAACAAACATGTTATAAGTATAAAAAAGGGTTTCATCGATTATGTTAAGTTCAGTTCACACTTTAGTTATCGTACTTATAGCCGAATATTTCCCCCCACCAGCGGTAATGGATCTAAATAATAGACTTTTAATAAATGATATTAAATTTAAAATACATTCCTGTGTTTCATTTAATTGTTGTTCATAGTGATTTTCTGCGATCACATAAAAAATATATTTTTTTATTTAAATAAGGAATCGGAAACGAAACGAGCTTATAGAAAAAGATATCATTTTTAAAATGATTCAGTATGGTAACCCTACACACAACTGGAAAATTAATACGCTCGAGGATCCAGCGCTACCTTACAGATCGGCTATCATGGTCATAAATAAGGACTCATGGGCTCCCCTAGCGGAAACTCAAGGCGTGGTACGGTTTGGGTGGGCGACCATTACTCTAAAAATCTACAAAAAAAGATGAGAACAGTGTATAGGATGTACCCGCTCAAAACGATGCTTTAGCGAAGGAGTCTGTGATGGGTACACCGAGCACCTCCTCCGCGGGGTCGTCTTTTGGAATATC
The DNA here is from genome assembly GCA_910595825.1 of Philhelius pedissequus. Taxonomy (NCBI): domain Eukaryota; kingdom Metazoa; phylum Arthropoda; class Insecta; order Diptera; family Syrphidae; genus Philhelius; species Philhelius pedissequus. The sequence goes on along the minus strand of OU343162.1, from coordinate 120,330,713 downwards.
AAATTCACCATCTTCCATAATGTTTCCAATCGTCGACGCAGACTGCAACATGGATGTAGTTGACTACACACCCGAGACTCTTGGCAATGAAGAAGAGCGACTACGCTCGGACTCTGGGTCTGATGAAGACCTCGAAGGAACAGTTGTGAGTGCTGGCCCGGCCTCAACACTCCAAACTGATTCGGCCTGCATCCCTTCTTCTCCGGCTGCACAACAAAGGGGAACACGTCGTCCTGATCCAAGAACCCTGGATCGTTGGATCCTAGATTCAAGGACTGAGGACCCCAGGGTACTACCTGCTGCATGCTACGGACAGAAGTGACCCCAGACCCTGCATATTGGTAAAGAGTAGTATTAATGCGTATTTGCTTCCTGATTATAGCGATCAAGATCTGACGGTAGTAAGATAGAATACCAGCAATGGCACCTACTGCATGGCATCTGCCTATCTTGGCCATGATCACCTTGGCCCACTTCCTGGCGACAAGCTCAGGAATCTAATCTCGACGGCTGAACGGCAGAAAATATGCCTCATTATCGGGTGTGACAAAAACGCACACCACACCGTATGGGGGAGTACCAATATAAATGACAGAGGTAAGTCTCTTTTTGATTTTATACTTAATACTAACCATATTGTAAGGAACATTAGAAAAGAACCGACGTTCATTACCAAGAACTGACAAAAGGTCTTAGACATTACACTTGTCTCGGATGTAATTCATCAAAAGATTTGAGATTGGAAAGTATCAAGGGAACATTCGTTCTCTGATCATAGATACATCTAGTTCTCCTCAGGTTAAGAAGTTAATAAACAACCAGCTTTCCAGAATTATTGGAAAACTAACTGGGAATTATATAGGGAAACATAAGAAAAACTAATTATTCCCTCCCTTTTAACTATACCCAAAGATTACAAGGACGTTGATGAAAAAGTCAAAGTCTTAACCCACGCACGAAATAGATCAATGGACATCTCTTGTCCTCTTATTCAGATAAGAGAAAAACAAAAATCCCGTTGGTGGAATTCAGAGCTAGCACCGCTCAGGAAAAACTGTAGAAAACTTTTCAACAGAGCTAAAAAATCAAGACAAAATTCTGATTGGGATTCGTATAGAGTCCCTTAAAATCTAACAAAAAAGAGTTGAGGAAGAGTAAGAGAGCTTCACGGAGAAACTTCTGTGAAAACTTCTGAAGCTTCAAGACTAAGAAAAATACTCTCAAAGAATTCCCCAATACCTAGCTCCTTAAAAACAGCTAACTGTGCATGGACCAACTCAAGCGAAGAGTATGTGCAGGCTCTAAAAACAATACCAGTGTTGGTTTTTAATCAGTAAAAGGGAAAAACTACTCTGGGCAATAAAAAGCTTTGATCCTTACAAGTCAGCGGGACCAGACGGTATAATACCTGCCGAAATCCAAATTAACTCAGATATAATAATACATTTATTGGAGGTTATTCTAAATGGATGCCTTGACCTCACATACATCCCCTTGTTGTGGAGAGAAGTAAAGGTCATCTTTAAACCCAAAGCAGGCAAATGCACCCATGTAAATCCCAAGGACCTAAGACCGATCAGTTTATCTTCGTTTCTTCTAAAAACTCTAGAAAGACTGATCGATATTCATCTTCGCAGTACAATAAAGACCAATCTGTTTTCTACTGCTCAACACGCATACTGCGAGGGGAAATCGGTTGAAACCGCTTGTACAAAATATAGAATATTCATTGCATCATAAAGAATACTCTGGTAGCATTCCTTGACATTGAAGGTGCTTTCACCAATGTTTGTAAAGTGGCAGTTAATACAGCGCTGAGGAACCTTAAGGTGTCTGACACATTGACAAAGTTGATTAGTCTCATGCTAGGCAGCAGAATAATCAACTCAACCCAGAAAGAAGATATGTCAGTAGAGAGTCTCGCAGGGTGGCGTTTTATCCCCACTTCTATGAAATACAGTGGTAAATGAAATGCTGATAGACCTGGAAGCTGAGGGATACAAAGTAATAGCTTATGCCGATGATGTTGCCATTGTTGTATCAGAAAAGGACGCTCCAAATCTGACAGACTTAATGCAAAATGATCTAATCGACGTCTGGACATAAGCCCGGCCAAGACAGAACTTGCCCTTTTCACTAGAAAATATAAAATTCCCCAAAGTATACCCCCATCAATAAATGGTACGCCACTGCCTTTCTCAGATGAACCAAGTATCTAGGCCTCTTACTAGACAAAAAGGTGAACTGGAAATCCAATATACAAGAATGAGTAAGAAAAGCAACAGTAGCACTCTTCTCTGGCAAAATAGCCATTGGGAATAAATGTGGATTATCGTCCCAGATTACCCATTAGTTGCACACAGCGGTTGTCAGACCGATACTTACTTATGGGGTAGCAGTATGGTCGACTGCATTGGACAAAGTCACATATTGTGACAAATTAAATAAGGTCCAAAGGCCAGCCAGCTTATCGCCGGCCGGCCGAATACTTAAATGCCCCATAGACCACTTTCTCGGGAAACTGAGTTAAGAATGCAGTTATACTAATTTGAATATTCTCGGTCGTTTGGCGGTGCTCTATCTGCCGGCCGAATACTTTAATGCCCCATAGACCACTTTCTCGGGAAACTGAGTTAAAAATGCAGATATACTAATTTGAATATTCTCGATCGTTTGGCGGTGCTCTATCTGCATTATTAGCGAAGTTACAGAAAACATTTTTTTTCTATAAACCACAAATTGGAGGGTTCGTTAATGCATATTTGCCGTATACCCAAAATGTATACTATGTTGTGCAATTTTTGTAGAAAAGTTTGAAAAACAAAGGTTAATGCTTAAATTCCCCATACATGTAGGTATATAGGAGATGGGATATAGAGAATTTAAGTTCTCGCAATAGGCGTTTTTCTTTTTTAGTTCAGAGCAGAGCCTGAGTTGTCAAAAAAATTGTTTGTGCTTCTTTTTAACTCAGAGCATGCAGAGCTCCAAATATGTGTTTCTTTTATCGTTCTGTGCATGTGTAGATCGCACCCTCGGCTGTCCTTGACATACTTCTTAACCTTACACCCCTCGACATTCTTAGCAAACAAGTGGTTGCGAGTTCAACTATTCGTCTCAAAGCCATCTCTCAATGGACTAGCAATTCGATAGGCCATTCTAATATTCTAAACAAGGTCGGAGCAAAACTAGGATGATCCGACTACACCACACACCAACTTATCTTCGACAAGAACTTCCAAGTTACCATCCCACCAAGATCAGATTGGGATGATGGGAGGTTCTTAAAAGATGAGTCAGCCCACATTTATATAGACGGTTCGAAAACCGAAGAAGGAGTCGGCGGTGGTGTGTACTCAGACAGACTAAATCTTAGTCTCTCTTTCCGTCTCCCTGACCATTGTAGCGTGTTCCAAGCGGAAATTCTGGCGATTAATGAGGTGTTATTCTGGCTAAGGGAACACGTGATATCTACATCGGATATCCGTCATTCTCTGACAGTCAAGCAGCCCTCAAATCACTTGGCGCTGTTTCCACAAATTCTATAACTGTCCTCAACTGTCGATCATCTCTCAGGGAGATGGCAGAACAGTTAAACATTCACCTGATTTGGGTGCCGGGATATAGATATTTTGGGAAACTGCAATGCCGATGAACTCGCCAGAAAAGGAACCCAAATACCTATTCTACCGAAAATGGAAGAAATCTACAAGCAAACTATTGTTACATCAAAACTACACAAAACAAATACATTTTTGATAGTCAAATATCACTACGTGCCTTACTACCAGATAAATCTGGCCAGTAATATCCCCAAGACGATCAAAATGTTTCCTGCAGGAAACATCTTGGCTCCGTAATAGGTGTTGTAACTGGACACTGTTTAATTGGTAGACACGCCAAAAGACTTGGCGTTTTCTCCAATGACTTTTGCAGAAGCTGCATGGACGAGGAGAAAGAGGAGACTATCTCCCATCTTCTTTGCTCATGGCCTGCTCTCTCCCAAGGACGAAGATTACACCTGGGGGAATACTTTTTCGACGACACCAGTGATCTTAGACACATAGAGATTCACCGACTTCACTGCTTCATTCGAGGCTCCAACTGGTTTGATTAAGGAGTAAATTTCGGTTTACTAGTACATAGAAATTTCCGCAAAATTGGTAAATTTGATATACGTATTATGTACTCAGCATTATGTAAATGAATAAATAAGCTGCTATATGTAATGCAGCTCTTAATTGTTACTCAGGCAGTGAGTGCTTACCTCCGCAATAGTGCATTTCATTTAATAAGAACTGTGTCGTACTCGTACCTACTAATAAAATAAATTAGAAAATCATAAAATGGCGTTGTTCATCGGGTCGATTGAAGTGTTTGACGAATCGAAAAATGACTTCATAACTTACATGCAGAGGTTTAAGTAGCTCCTAGTAGTTAACAAACAAAAATTGTCGTTGTTAATAATATTACTGGACGGCGAAACACATAATATATTGAAAAATTTGTGCATACCTAACAAACCAACAGATAAAACATACGATCAGGCTGTTAGTTTGCTAACCGCACATTATAGTCCAACGAAGTTAGTCATGATCGAAAGGTTCAAATTGAATGAAAGGTTCAAATGAATTTATTGTTCAATTAAAAAAAATGTCGGGTACATGCAATTTTGGTAAGTAACAAATTTATAAGCGGTTTGTATAGTAACGTTATACAGAAACGGTGTTGACAAACCTGGCAATGTCAATTAAAGAAGGAGACTGAAATACGTTCGTAAAGCTTTTCATTTTTCGTACGTACGCAAAGACATCCGGGGAGAAAGAAAAAGTAATTTGTAGAGAGAAGAAGGACAATTTTTTATTCGCCCTTGCGTTTTTTGTAAAAATTTCATCTATTTTACAAGTTTTCGAGAAAATAAATAGTTTTGAACTTAAAGGAATAGTTTTCCTTAGCCAACATTAAAAATTATTGCAGTTAAAGTAGAATTACGGCAAAGAACATACAATTATTGTTAACTATTGACACCAACCTACAGCCATCAGGAGCGCCTAGATTTGTTCTGCGCAACATAATTCCAAGTTCTCTAAAAACTACGTAGTTTGGACACAAAATTTCGGAAATATTTGTTCAAGAAAACCAACTCATTCTAGAGGTTAAGCGCAACGTGCACTTAAGGTTAAGTGCAACCTGGAATTTATATAACTACATCGGCCACGAGTTCATCCGTACAACACCAACTGTCTGGACATATATACACCACACATATTGTCGCAAATTAATCTAAAGAAATATTTTAGTAAGTGGTTACTTGTAGATATTGTAGTAAGTGTAGAAATTATAATGCACTCACCTCCGTCACAAGACCGCAAATCATGTGATGTACTAGGCAACAGTCGCATGATACAATGTGATGCATGTGATGATTGGCATCATTTCACTTGTGTCAACGTGGATGCGAACATCGAACATGAGGACTGAAGCTGCCCAAAATGTATGGAGGTTAGTGTTGCAGCTAACGCATTTTCCAGGCGCAAACAACTTCAACAAGGTAGACAAAATTCAGCACCTGCATCTCAACATGAGAAAATTATTTCCAGCAAGCAGCAAAAACTAGTGCACAAATCACTTTCACAAATACAACCACAAGCAAAGAGCAGACATACCCCAGCAGCCGGTCTAAATCAACCTAATGCGCCAATTCCTCCAACAACATCTCATAATTTAAAAGAACAACCTTTCGCTCCATCACCTGCAAACTCCAACAAATCGAAATCATCAGTTTCTGCCAAATCGTTGAGACTAAACTTAAAACGATTAGAAAAGGAGGAATCTTATGAAAAAGAGGCTCAAGGAGTACCTCGACGCAAAATACAAAATTTTGGAAGAACAATCAGAGGTGGAAAGGAGCTCAGAGTCAACAAGTTCCAGAGTTGTTGTGGGTTAACCAGCAAAAATCAAATAAAATAAAAGTTTGCCCTTATTTGCTGGATCAAAACAGAAGCAAGCCTACTGAACGCGAACGACGGACAGCAGTTGCACATCTCAATGAGACGTGGATTGGAGCCAAAGTCTCCACTATGCAAAACGCAACGAACAGCAACTATGCCGCCAACATTCTCTAAGGACAGCCAAGAATCCAAGCCGTCTACAACAACAATCGGACATTCATCCACAAAAACACTGACAACATCTTGGCAACCAAATAGTCACAACGCCAAACTTGAGCAGTCAGCAGTTGGCAACAAGGCATATAGTGTCGAAAGAATTGCCCAATTTCTCTGGACGGCCAGAAGAATGGCCACTATTCTTCAGCTGTTTCGAAGATGCAACGCGTGCATGTGGATTTTCGGAAGATGAAAATCTGATACGATTAAATAAAATCCTAAATGGAAGCGCGCTTGAAGCGCTGAGGGCTAAGCTGATGTACCTAAACCAAGTATCCAGTATAATCGCAAAGATTACAAATGCTCTTGGGCCGTCCAGAGGTAATTATAATATTATAATAATCTGATAACAAGGCTTAGGCAAGAGCGACCACCAAAACATAATAAATTAGAATCATTGGTTTCATACGCTTAGTCTGTACAAAACATTCTTGCAACCATGGAAGCTGCTGGATTGTCATCATACATAAAGAACCCGTGATTAATGCAGGAATTAAGTGCCAAGTTGCCCTTCCAAACTAAGCTTATCTGGGGCATTTTGAAAATGGCTTCAAAATCTGTGAACCTTGCTACATTCAGTTCTTGGCTATTTCAAGTCGCTCAAGCCGCATGTGAAATGACCGATGTCAGTATGATGGTGAAGGACAATACGAGCAGCACCAAGCAAACCAATGCTGATGACAGTAAAGAGAAAAGACTACCCTGTAAAAAAAAGTAAGTTGTGTCGCACATGTCTAAAACCACAGTACACATAATAATGGTAATATATTCCGGTTTTCATTTTCGTTCAGGTTCGCGCATGTGGCAAAAAACCACAGTACACATAATAAAGGTTATAAATTCCATTTTTCATTCTCCTTCAATTTCGCGCATGTGGCAAAACTCAGACAATCGTGTCACATTTGGTATGCGCTTAGGCGTGGGCCAAACTGATAGTTGCAATATCTGTTACTGCTACTTTAAAATAACAGTTATAAATTCCTGTTACTAAAATAACAATTATGGAACAAAAATTGTGAGTGAAATAACAATTTTAGTAGAATATTTTCCACTACCATTTGTAAATTAATTATTCATCTCTTTCATCTACATTCCGCTGTTTAGTTTGATCAAAATACAAACTTAGAAATTTCAAATACTATTTTAATAACAGTTATTTTGATCTACTGTTACCTCTTACTGAGCACATCTTAATGAAATATTGACACATCCCTATTTATATGTGAAAATGCCAAATCTCAGAGACATTTTGCCAAATATGACACCCGGATTTTTGAATTACGACAGCCTAATTTTGTAAACATGCGCAATATATTACCTTATTATGTGTACTGTGGTCTAATACGTCATCAAAGGAAATGTTCATCCGACAAGAGGTGTGGAGTAAAAGGTTGTATGTTTCGACATCACGAACTGCTACACAAACATTTAGAGTCAACAACTTCAACAGTGGCGCCTATCGAAAATAAAGGCCCGTAAAGCTATCATTGAACACACTAACGCAAAGGAAGTTTCCTATTCAAGATTCTACCAGTTTCGCTCTACAACCAGAACATCAAGATAGAAACATTTGCCTTTCTTGACGATGGGTCTTCATTTACCCTGGTTGACAGTGAATAAGTTGACATTTTCCAGTTGGAAGGTAAACCAGAAGAGCTGCGTTTAAAACGGACTTTAGGTACAGCCGCACTGAAGAAAAGTCAAGGGGAGTAAATTTGTCAATATCAGCTAAAGATAGTTCGAACATATTCCATATAACAAATATTCGAACAGTAGAATTTCTCAGCTTTCCACCACAGACCGTCAACTTTAATTTGCTTAAGTCCCGCTTCAGTTACTTAAGAGGTATTCCAGTCGAATATTTTAATGAAGCTAGGCCTAGGATCCTGATAGGCTTAGACAACGTAAAGCTACTAAGGTCATTAAAGCACCGTGAAGGAGAAATAAATCAACCAGCAGCCATTAAGACATGTCTAGGATGGACAATCTTTGGATCATGCGATAAGATCAGCGGGAGCGGCGCGGCGTAAAGACACATGAACATCCCTTTCACGTGTGTGAGTGTAAGGAGAAGGCCAATGAGAAGCTTCATGATTTTGTTCGACAATTTATTCAAATCGAGAGCTTTGTATCAAAATCGAAATGCTTTTAGAAACTTCAACAGAAAGAAATAACAGGAGGTTTAGTGTTCCAATCTTTTGGAAAAATTATTGTTTTGAGCTTCCAAACAGTAGACCTTCAGCGATACGCAGATTATTATTCCTCGAGAAGCAACTCAATAAAGAACCACAGCGGGAATTTACATTCTCAAATGTCTGAATATGTAAGCAAAGGATATGCTCGTAAGTTAACAGACGATGATATTTCCAGCAGCCAAGGAAAAAGAATTTGGTATCTTCCAATTTTCCCCGTCCTAAGTTCAAACAAGCCGGATAAGGTGCGCATTGTTTTGTCTTATATCACAATGAATTTCACAATTAACCGAAATTTTCCAACCTTCACAACGAATTTTCCACCTTTACGTCGTCCAAAAATCCATGGAACATTCTAGACAACCGACAAAATAAATTATCAAAATCCATTTAATGGGAATCAAATCCTGTAGTTGTCAGGCGGCAACAAAATGAAACTGTGTGTATACAAAACAAAACATATTATTTATACTAATAAAGCAATAACCAAAATGTGGGCCAATTTTGGTTATAACTCCGGTTCTAGACATCCGACAGCAAACAGATACGAGTATCTTATATGCACTCTCCAAACATGTCCTAAGATCTACTAAATTTTTTATTCAAATCGATCAAGCAATGCTATCAATTTTGTTTGTCTAACGCTAAGAGCATTGTTGTGATTTGTTAGTGACATTAATTTAACATTTAGGCTTTCACGAATGTAAATAACTAAACGGTTTGAAACTCGAAATTTTGCAACAAATACACTTTCATCAATTTCAAAATGAAAAATCAAATAATGCATGGCTTATATACTTTGTACTTGTATATTCTCATCGTCACTTGCTTGCGATATAGGTACTAGGAAAAATTTTGCATTCGGAAAAAATCTAACACGAGATTGTAATCAAACTTGACATTACGATGATAGAGAACACAAACAAATTAGGGCCCGCAAGTCCGTCTGTCTGTACAACGATCTACAGCTAAACGGCTGAAGCGATTTTCTTAAAACTTAGTACTTAAGCGGCTTAGGTGATTGTCTCAAAAGATTTTTCAATCGTTTTTTTAGCCCCAAAAATTAATTATCTCAAAAACGGCTCTAACGATTTTGAAAAAAGTGTGGTTCAATTGGTCAAACATTTTTTTTACATTTATATTACACTTATCGTCTCGTTTCACCCTGCATTCAAGCTTACTGCGAACATAACACCACACCGCATTCAACTTCACTTTAGTGCGAACTGCGAACACGGCAGATACACCATCTTTTTACTTCTTCAAAACGAATTCCAGCGCACACTTTAACATTCAATTTTGGCGCTAATCGTATCAAGTCACTTCTTTCTAATACTCTAATAAAGTTTTATATTATCTTATAAATAATCGTATGCTCCTTCTCGTTTATTCCCATCGGTTATAGGCCCAGGAGTTCTTAGATCTTCAAATATCTAAGCCAACGCAACAAAATGATTTCTGCAGGCATCACAAAAATTGAAACCCTTAACAGGGAAAATTATGATACTTGGCGGATGCACAAGGAGGCACTCCTTATCAAAAATGATGCCTGGATTTACGTGAACGGTATTAAGAAAGAATCAGTGATAGTCAACGAACATCAGGCATCTATACTCGCCTACGAAAAGTGGTATTCAGCTGACCAAAAGGCAAAGTCTGATATCATCTTGTCTATCAGCACGTCTGAGCTTAAACAAGTGAAAAAATGCGAAACTTCACGAAATGTTTGGCCAAAACTGGAAAGAAAGGACCTGCTCGTAAAGCTACGGTTTTGAAGCAACTTACCGTTCAGCGCATGCAAAAAGGAGAAGATGTTCGCGAGCACTTAAATAAGTTTTTTGACGCAGTCGACAAACTCCACGACATGGATGTAGAGATAAAGGCCGATCCACTAGGAATCATGCTTTTATATAATTTGTCATCGAGTTTTGTCAACTTTCGTTGTGCCATCGAGTCTCGCGACGAATTACCGTCGCAGAAACATTGCGCATAAAAAATACCGAGGAAAACGCAGCACGTAAGAGTGAATCTCATGAGGCACTAAATGCATTGGCTGCAGGAAAATTATATAATAAATTTCGTGGTAATGCAAAGTCCAAACTAAAAATGGTAAATTTACCAAATATGATTCCTCGGAGCAGCAAACAAGCTCAAAATTAATATGCTTTAGGTGCAGGAAACAAGGTCATAAACGAACTGAATGTCCATAGAGCTACGAAAAATCGTCACAAAATGCAAAAAGTGCAAATCATTTCTTGTTTTTCTCGTCGTCACTTCAACAGGTGGAGATGAATATATTGTAATCTAAAGCTAAGTTTAAAAACCAGCCGCGGTGTCTGGATAGTGGATGCTCATCTCATATGTGCAAGAATTCAGATGAATTCTTAAATATCAAGGAGGTAATCGACTCGACGAGAAGCTGCAACTGGCGAGCAGCGCTTCAGCATTGTTCGAACTGAAAGATAAAAACGTCACTAAGAAGATGGAATTATCTGATGCTCTATTGGTTCCAGATCTTCGCACAAATTTATTGTCCGTCGGCAAAATTACCGACAAGGGATACCGTGTGGTATGTAATAAGGAATCCGCAAACATAATCAACAGGGACGGACAAGCCATCTTGACTGCAAGATTGTATTTCATTCACACCAACGGGAAGAAATGTGTGTCTACATGTCAATCCTCAAGTGGCGAAAATCTGTAGATATGGCGACGTCGACTCGGAACTTGAAACTTGAACACTTGAACTTCATAGATTTGAACATTGCCATTCGTAGGAAAGCATTTCATGGAATAAACGCTGCTGAATCATCTGACTCTGGCAATTTCACTTGCGAAACCTGTATTAAAGGAAAAATGATTCGTGCATTATACCCAAAACATTCGACTCGTAAAACAGAATTTCTCCAAATCATCCACTCCGATGTATGTGGGCCCATAAGAACTGAGTCCATGGGAAGAGCTAGGTACTTCGTAACCTTAATTGATAAGCATTCGAGGTGGTGTGAAGTTAGCTTTATTCTAAGGAAAAATGAGGTTTTCTCTCAGTTCCAGCTGATGTAGCTCAATACGTTTAGCAACGGCAATTGCATCTCAAAATGGAATGATCATCCACCAACTCGACATCGCCGCCGCTTATTTAAATAGAAGATTATCTGAAAGAATTTTTATGGATGTTCCAGACATGACAGCGGAGTCTCATCAATTTATCGTAAAGAACGAGAGGGATAATTCAATTAGAAGCAAGGCCGAGAAGATGCTTTTGGAAATCAGAAGATGGCAAGGTGTGTCTACTCAAAAAGGCGCTTTACGGTTTGCGACAGGCAGGACGATGTTGGTACGATAGGCTCGATCAGGAGCTACATCGTCTTGGATTCCATTCGACAAAGTCTGACAATTGCGTATACGTTCATGGTGCAGAGGGAGATATGATGATTGTGTTTGTTTACGTGGATGATATCCTGAAATAGTCGTGACGTGGAACGTTTTAAAGATAGTTTACAGAAAGTCTCCGCTCTCAAGAGTCTCGTGAAGTTAAATGTTGCCTGGGTTTTGAGTTCTTCAAACGGACTAACGGTTACTCTATACACCAACGAGGCTACATTGATAATATACTTCAACGGTTTGGGGTGGCAGATAGCAAGCCGGTTTCTACTACAATGTGTATCGGGACTACAAGAAACTTCAACAAGGAAACATACGATGGTACGAACAATAAGGTTCCGTACCGAGAGCTCGTAGGATCACTCTTGTACCTGGCCACGGGAACTCGTCCTAATGGACGTCGCGAATGCTGTAAGCTGGCTTAGTCAGTTCAATGACAGCCACCAACATGACATTGGATTGTCACTAAAAGGGTACTTCGCTATCTTCAAGGTACTAGGGATCTATGTCTTGCATATGCTCCATCAGAGACCGGATTGATAAGTATGGTAGATGCCGATTGGGGGAATTGCACCAATGACAGGCGCTCTTACAGTAGATATACTTTCATACTTGTTGGACGAGCCAAAACATGGGAATCGCGTAAGCAAAGGACAGTGGCACTCTCGTCAACGGAGGCAGAATAACGGGTTTTCCAATAAGAGGTGTTATTTTGAATAGCCCGCTATTTCGGTAGCTGTCACTTTTGAAGCTGTCATTTTTTGACATTTGACAAGTAGAAACTACGCTATTAATAAAAATGGAACGATGTGGAATTAGGCATTCCACAAACGTCATTACACCGTATTTTGCATAAAGACTTGGGTCTTAAGGCTTATAAAGTTCAGTTAACACAAGAACTCAAGCCGGCTGATCATCAACAACGTCGTGTCTTTGCTGATTGGGTCCTTGAAATGCATGAAAATGAACCGGAATTTCATCGAAGAATCATCTTGACTGATGAGGCCCATTTCCACCTCGGAGGCTACGTCAACAAGCAAAACTGTCGCATCTGGGGCTCCGAAAACCCAAGAGTTATTGTTGAAAAGCCTCTCCATCCTCAACGCGTGACTGTTTGGTGCGGTTTATGGTCCCGCGGGGTCATTGGACCTTACTTTTTCGAAAATGAGGCTGGAGCAACAGTTACGGTCAATGGATTGCGCTATCGAGAGATGATTAATGATTTTTTATGGCCTGAATTGGATGGTATTGATCTGGACAACGTTTACTTTCAACAAGACGGCGCTACGTGCCACACAAGCAATGAAACCATCGATCTTTTACGGGAAAAGTTTCCGGACCGTGTTATCTCTCGAAGAGGTGATCACAATTGGCCACCGAGATCTTGTGATTTAACACCTTGCGACTTCTTCCTTTGGGGCCACGTGAAAGATAAGGTCTACGCCAACCGCCCAGCGTCGATTCAAGACCTCAAAGATGAAATTCGTGAGGCTATCGAGGACATAGGGCAACCACTTTGCGATTTGGTTATGGAAAATTTCATGAAAAGGATATGGTCCTGTAAGCGTGGTCTTGGCGGCCATTTGGTTCCAGTTGTGTTCCATTATTAACGGCATACCTTCCTCATTATAATGAAATAAACATCCGATCATTTATCTCCAAAAATGCCATTTTTCTTTGAATATCAAAATAACACCTCTTATTGGAAAACCCTTTATATGAATCTGTCAAGGAAGGGATCTACTTACAGAGATCCATTAGAGAACTTCGGTTCGAAGCGCTTGTGAGGGATGTTGTGATTCTATGCGATAACATGGGTGCTCAAAAGCTCGCGCCAGAAATTTCATTTTTTTGCCCGGCAAAAACCAAGTGTACTTACTTGTCATTTTCATTTCTCCAACTTCATTTTCCGCAAAGTCTAGCAACAAAACAACGCGACGCCGTCTCAATTAACTCGTTAGTTATTAATAAGTTAAATTAAAAGTAACCATTTAAAATTTAAGTTTTCGCTAACACTAAATAAATAAACATAAGTTAATTAAACAAAGTGTTTTAATAATTTTGTTGTATCCTTTATATGAATCTGTCAAGGAAGGGATCTACTTACAGAGATCCATTAGAGAACTTCGGTTCGAAGCGCTTGTGAGGGATGTTGTGATTCTATGCGATAACATGGGTGCTCAAAAGCTCGCGCCAGAAATTTCTTGGACCAAAAATGATGACGAAAACATAAACCACTTTTTACCAACTTCGTTAACCTCAACCTACGTGGACTTTACGGACAAAATAGCAACCCCTGCTTTGTTTCAATTCAGTGGAATTCAAAACGAACTAGGGCGAAATCTGGACCCCATTTTTTGGGATGACCCAAACGGACATTTTGTCTGCCGAGCTGATCCGATTCTTAATGATGTTCAATATCATCCAGCTCTCGAATCTCATTTTGAAATATCTGGATTGGTTCTTGAGAACAGTCCCCCGAAATCATGTCAATATTTAGTTAAATATGACTTCAAATCAACCGACTACACTGGGCTAAACAACAGCATTTCTGAAATTAACTGGAACGCTAAGCTTCAAAACATGGATTACAACTCCATGGTAAACACTTTTATTCAAACTTGTTTGAATGTTTCGATTTATACATTCCACGAAAACGGTTTAAGCCAAAAAGTGATTCTTTCAACCAGTGGTTTGGGACCGAACTGCGGAAATTAAAGAACTATAAAAAACCATCTTCACAAAAAATTGAAAAAGAGTTTTTTTTATCAACGCTTACAACAACTTCATTGAAGCCCGGAAAGAGTTGGCTAGAAAAACATCAGTTGCCTACGATAGATATATCATGAACGTTAAATCGAATTTGAAAACCAATCCATCTTTGTTTTGGAATTTTATAAAGAGGAAACGGAAACAGACCCAAAATCCATCTTTCAATTGTTAAAGTTTGATGTACAATTGTTAAGGGCTATATTTACTTGTAGCTTTGTGGTACACAAATCTTTGTGCAATTTGTTGAAATGTGTTTCCTGTAAAATACTTGTAGTTTTGTGGTACAGTCCCTGGTGGTAAAAGGAACAAGCAGAATGTGTGTCAAATTTACGATATTACGTGCAAATGTTAAAAAATGATAATTTTTTAAACAAAGTATCGAATACTTGGGTAATAGTATATAGGAAAAGGGGATGGAATCAAGCCCTAGTAAATTTGAGGCTATTATGAAGGCACCTGTTCCTTCTACGGTTACTCAGCTTAAAAAGTCTTACTTGGGTTTGGTAACTTACTATCGAAAATTTGTTCATATTGTTACATAATGAAAGTGCTTCTTTCATTTCCCCCAAATGCCTACAACCACAAAACAACTTTTTCACCACACATATTTTTGCCCAGCAAAAACCAAGTGTACTTACTTGTCATTTTCATTTCTCCAACTTCATTTTCCGCAAAGATAAAGCTGGATATCATTTTCATCATCTTGTCTAGCAACAAAACAACGCGACGCCGTCTCAATTAACTCGTTAGTTATTAATAAGTTAAATTAAAAGTAACCATTTAAAATTTAAGTTTTCGCTAACACTAAATAAATAAACATAAGTTAATTAAACAAAGTGTTTTAATAATTTTGTTGTATCCATTAAAACACATATAATCGAAAAATAAAATAAAGTTCGGTGCGTGTAATTAATTATGAGGAAAAATTATTGAAAACAAAAGGAAAAGCACGTGCAGATATTATTAAAGCTATCTCCATAAAATTTTCTCGAAATCCCTTAAACATAACTAATAAGCTATAATCCAAAAATCAAGATTCAAAAAATTTAATTGAAAAAAAAACATGCAAAAAAACTTAAAACAATAAATACAAAAATTAAATATAATGAAGACTCTACCTCAAAAATTCCACCACCCATCTATATAAAACACTTCTACTACTCAACTAATAAAAAAATATAAAGCAAATTAACTAACTTAAAAGTTCTTAGTAATTAAAAAGATGTTTAAAAACATTTAAGAAAAAAAAAAACAAATATCACAAAAAAAAAACAAATATCACAAAAAAAAAACAAATTAAGAAATTAAATTGAATCATCTGTAACCACATAAATCAGTGGCTCACAATGAAAACAGACAGAAATTGAAGTGAATCATCTGTAACCGCATTGATCGAAAGTGGCTCACTAGGAGCAAATTACAATTGGAGCTAAACATTTCTCGTGAGTGGTTACAACTTAAAATTTTAAACTCTCAAATATGACAGTATTAAATCCTGTGGATAAATTTAAATGAACTTTAGAATTAATTACTAAGATTCCTGAATTTGATGGTAACTATAGAAATTTATTAGAATTCCCGGACAGGGAAGATTATCTCGTTCCAACAATACTCTTTCGAAGAATCCGCAAAGAACATTCTTACAGGATACATAAAACAAAATAGTAGGGAAGGCTAGATGCCTATTACAAAGGCATGGTAGACTTAATAATTAATTAAATACTTTTGGTGAGAGATTGTCTGTGAAGGAATTATTACACAATATAGGAACAACAAGAGTTTCAACTAACTTTGAAGATTATTATAATCGGATTAATAATTTGCTAGCATGATTAGCGGTGTTTATTTACTAAAACACAATTCAAATGATATTTATGCAATGATCGAATCAAATAATAGGATTGCTCATCAAGCATTTAAAAACAACTTACCAGAACCGACAAAGTCTATTTTACGACGAAATCATACGACCTTGCACGATGCATTCAAAATCATTATTGTACACATACACCATATAAATTCATACAATTCAATGTATATAAATCCAAATGCACATACTGAATCTATTCGCGTCAGTAAAATAAATCTTGACCTACTGCAAAATAAGTGCATTCTTTTTATTATAAACAATATGCGAATATATTGAGTATGCAAAAGCAAAAAATAAACGACAAGAATTCCGGATACCCGAAACATGATGCCTATCCAAAAGAAAATTCATTCTGAGTGGGAATGGTAAGGTGTTTCGCGTATACGAAATTTGACCATTTAAAAATTGCATTATGTTCAGGCTTGTCGACACAACAAGAAAAGTATTTATTGTTTAGCTAAGCAAATATTAAGTACAAATATTCCCTCTTTTTGGACAATAAAGTATTTAATTTTAAATCGTTAGACTGAATTGTTTCATTATTCATATTCTTATACTAATGAATTGGTACATGAACCAACTTCACAATTAATCAACAAAGTCACGTATTGTACCCACTATCGATTCGTTGAGGCAAAAGAGCCTCAACTTAAAACATTGGCGACCCGACGTGATTTTGCTTCCCCCACTATAGGTAAGGGGCAATTCACGCAATTAAACAAAATTAATAAGAGCGTTTGTCAGGGCTAAGCACTGAGAAGTCATTTACTACAAAATTTTAAATATCGAGAGCGTTACCAGTACCATAACACTGGTTGCCGGCCATGTAATCAAGTTCCTGAACAGCCATCAAGTTCCTGACCAGCCATCAAGTTCCTGACCAGCCATTAAGTTCCTGACCAGCCATCAAGTTCCTGACCAGCCATCAAGTTCCTGACCAGCCATCAAGTTCCTGACTAGCCAACAAGTTCCTGACCAGCCATCAAGTTCCTGACTAATTCAAAATTGATCAAACTGACATATCCATTGCCGATGAAGTAGCAAATCTCAAGGCAAATATAAAAACTGCTCAATACAAGGAAGACCGTATTCAGCGCGTCGAAGAGTATTGGAACCGATTTAGAGACAATCACAAGCAAATTGGGGGTTTAGTTAAACATGACACATCCTATGTCGCTGGAAAGACCTATCAGAAAGTGCATGTTCTACAGAATGATCTGATGGCAATCCTTCGAGATATTAATCCCGTGGATGTCGAGAATCAGCCAAATCTGTAAACGACGATGAACAAGATTTAGCCAAGACTAAGCCAACACGAACCTCTAGAAGTTCCTTTCATCAATCAGACACATCAGTCCCCATCATCAGGCGGCAATTTACTGCAATAGCAGGGCTGCAGAGAGCATTCGAAAGAGCGTCAACTCATATGGCAAATCGCTCTTCGGAATTCTACAAAATAAAAATTAAGAACATTGAGCGGTATTGGGAAGAAGTTCTGCACATCCACAATTTAGTGCATGAACAATATGAGAATCCCTCTGTGGAGGGATATAACGTTCAAGATTTTATTAAAATTGAAGAACAAGCTACTTGAGCTAAACGAATTAGCGAATCAAGGTCAGCAAGGACCCACAATTCACAGCTCAAATTCTTCAAGTAATTTATTTAGTAAAATTACCTAGAATTACATTGCAGAAATTTTACGGTGATTATTTAAAATGGCGTTAATTTCATGACTTGTTCGTCCAGATGGTACACAATCAACCAATGGCTAACTGTCAAAAATTGTGGCACCTTAAAACAATTTTATCAGGTGAAGCTGAAAGGCTTATCCGACACGTCACAACGTCAGACAATAATTATTATTAGCATAGAAAATTGGGATCCACTGATAACCCTCATTGTGCTAAAGAAACTCGACAGACACTCATACCTTGCATGAACAGTCACTTGAAAATCCCAGAACCGTCCAAACAATAAACGGCCTACTTGACTTCCTGAAAGACGATTTCAACCTCTTGAAGCGTTGGGTAATAAGGGGAAGTTGCCAGAGTATCAAAAACGAGTACACTTGATGAAGAAGGTAGCAGCAGCATCAGCTCCAACAACTTCATCATGTATAAGTTGTAATGGTTCACATCCATTATATGCTTGTCATGAGTTCCTGCGCATGACACCTGGACATTGACTGAGCCTGCTCAAGAAACATCAAAAATGCTTTAACTGCTTTAGGACAGGTCATCAGGTTCCAAAATGCAAAAGGAGAGGATGTACTAAATGTTCCAAAAATCATAACATTTTAGTACATCCTGACACGGTGATACCAATCAACCACAACCAGACTCAGCAACCTCCAGATCAGGGTCGTGACCAGACACCTGCAGTGACCGCAATAGTTCAGCAGAATCCAGAACAAGGCCGTCATCAAACACTCGCACTAAGCGCAGTTAGCCAGCACTCCCAAGCATATATATTGTTGGGGACTGCTAGAATCAGCTTAGAATATAAAAATGTAGAGTTTAGAGAATGCAGAGCATATTAGAGTTGCTATTCCAGGAAGTCCAAATATAATAATAAAATAAGCTTTTTTTTAAGAAACAAAATAAGATGTTTATTTAAGAAGGAAAGTTGATCGAATGAAAATAAATTAAATTACAAATATCAAACCTGATATTAAATGATATTAGGAATAATGTTTTAAGCTTTAAAAACAAGTGTTTTTACAATAAATTATATATGTATATAACAGACGACATTATGCGGATCCAGGGTATTGGCCATGCCACTCAAAATTCATATAAAAGGGTTAACATCCAGAATAAATGGGTTCTCTACAAGAATCGAAGCAGTGGTTCTTCCGAAAATCCTTTCTCAGCAACCGACACAATTTATAAATATTACACAATGGAATATCCCAAAGAACATACAACTGGCTGATCTAAAATTCAACTGTCCCGGCAAAATCGACCTGCTTATAGGTGCGGAGTTATATCATGAACTTCTCTCTGTTGGGCAAATGAAATCCGGTGAAGAGATGCCAACATTACAGAATAAGGTATTCGGTTGGATTGCAACAGTAAGAGTCGGCCATCATCCCAGCTCAGCAATGACTTGCGGTATATGCATTGAAGACGAAAACCTAAATGCACTCATTGAAAAATTCTGGTCAATTGATGAGTGTGATGTTTGAACGCAGCCATTCGAAGATGTCAACATTGACAGCTTACATTGACATGTAAAATGCTAGGGATTCAATCGTAGGCCGCCATTTCGTCAAGACCATTTTTTTTTACTTTTATCATAATTAACATTAGTTTAATAAATTGAATTAAATAATTAAAAGACGTGTTTAATTCAAAGGTTTCTACAAAACACTTCATAGAGGATACACGAAAATCAATAACAATTGCAGAAAAATTTTACACAAACCACACACCGAGATGCCAACGGCCGTTTCACCGTTAGACAGCCATTTCTAGAAGATCCATTATCATTAGGAGAGTCAAAAAACATGGCCTTACGACGATTGTACTCATTAGAGAGATGTTTAGCTAATAATTCAGAACTAAGAAAACAGTATCATCAATTCATGGATGAATACATATTATTGGGAGACATGCAAGACTACTTTCTACCTCATCATTGTGTTCAGAAACCAGACTAATTTGAGAGTAGTCTTTGACGCCTCCTCAAAAATGTCGTCCAATATATAACTCAACGATATTTTACACACTGGCCTAAAAATTCAATAGGACTTATTTTGAGGTTCCGCTTACCACGTTTCGTGTTTACTGCTGACATTCAAAACATGTATAGACAAGTGCTAGTACATAAAGAAGACCGAAAATATCAGCTTATTTTATGGAGAAGAGCCACACAGAACCTATCAAGTGCTATCAGCTCAATACATTAACATATGGTACATTAGCCGCTCCATACTTGGCGATTAAATCCCTTCAACATCTATCTCAATCATCGATAATGTCGCATCTAATCGGCAGTAAAGTCCTTCAGCAAGATTTCTATGAGACGATGTCATGATCGTATCAAACAGTCTCTCAACAACATTAGAAATGCAAGGACAACTTATCGATGTACTCCAGACGGCTGGATTTAAGCTGCGAAAATGATGTGCTAATCATCCACGTTTATATCAAGATTTTCTACCAGAAGATAAGGAGATGAAACTTGACTTAAACCTAGATCCAGAAGACAATATTAAAACACTCGGTTTAACATGGGTGCCAAAAGTGGATGACTTCTGTATCAAATCACATGGGATTACCGAGGCCAAAATAACAAAAAGAATTGTCTCCTCAGAAATAGCTCGTTTATTCGACCCTCTTGGACTTCTGGCCCAGTAGTAATAACAGCAAAAATCTTCTTACAGCAACTGTGGCAACTGAAAATAGATTGGGATCATAGTGAGGATATTATGTGCGAAATCTCGTGTAGCTCCAATTGAAAAGAAGAAATTGAAGAAACCAACAATACCACGACTAGAATTATGCGCAGCTAAGTTAGCAGTCGACCTTGCTAAAAGGGTCAAGAAGGACATAGAGTATGAAAGCGTCGCTACATATTTCTTGACCGATTCTGAAATAGTTTTGCCGTGGATTAATTCGATCTCAAAAACACTATCGATCTTTATCGCCAATAAGGCATCGTCCATCCAAGCAAGTACCATATCACAACAATTACATCATGTGAAATCTAAAGAAAATCCAGCAGATTTATTAACACGCGGCATGTCTCCTGAAAAATTGAAGGAATCAAACCTATGCTGCCGTTATAAGGAAAAAGGGCGTAAAAGCCAAAAATCAAAATTTGAGTTTATGGCATATTTATAATAATATAATAATACTTAGGTATTTTAAGTAGTTTAAGTTATTTTTAGTTAGTATAAGTTAGTTTTATTTAGTTTTAATTATTTTTAATCTATATTTAGGTTTAGTTTATAAGTAAAAAAAAAAAAAGATAAGATACCAAGTTTTTTGTTAAGAAGTTTCCTTGAAAAATAAAATAAAATAAAATAATTAGATTTAATTAAAAAAGTTTTTAGGTCGAAAGACATTAGTTCTAAGAGTTATTGTTTAATTTAGAGCGCCCGTAAAGGGCCAGTAAATTAGTTGTAAGTTATTGATAATTAGTTTTAAACATTTTTGTCTAGCTTTAGATAGTTATAAGTTAATATGAAATAAAAATGAATTTAAAAAAAAAAATAATAATACTAAATAATAATAATACATTATTTTTCATTAATTAATAGTTTTTTTAAGTTTTGAAAAGCATTAAATTTTAAAGTGTGAAATCCAAAAATAGTAAATCGCATTTTTCTGAAAACTCAAAAAGTGGAGATACGCCCTTTTGCCTTAAGACGGCAGAATGGCTCTATGGGCCTATTTGTCTTCATGGCCAAGAATCAGCCTGGCCACAATCTTATACCAAACCAGTAACTTCAGCTATCATGAATGACAATAGTGATTCAATACACTTCATTTACAAAATTCAGCATGGCAACTCATTTAAGTGGTTGCAGCGAGTTACTGCATTTGTACTAAGATACATCCAGTTTCTTAAAATTGCTGTTGAGAGGAAGAAGCAAAAGAAACTTCAGTCAAATCAATCAAAATGTCCGGAGAAGGTTATTTCCAAGGAAGAACTTAGCAAGAAAATCCAAGAGATCGTTCTATCAAGTCAAGAGTTAACTCACGCACTCTATACCATAGTCCAAGTTATTCAAAGAGACGGATTCAGCACTGATATTTTACAACTAAACAAATATCATGAATGCAGCAAAACAAGTTCTATACTCTGCCTTTCTCCATTCTTAGATGAAAACAAAATCATGCGCGTTGGAAGACTGGAATCAGCTACTTTACCTTATGGAGCGAAGCATCCTATTTTATTGCCTTATGAACATCCGTTTGTAAAGATGATAATGAAGGACATCATGAAGAGCACAAACATGTTGGCCCACAAACACTTCTGGCCATAACCAGACAACGCTTTTGGACGATCAAGGGTAAAACAATTGCACGAGCTGTAGTAAAAGGTAGCATAAGATGTACCAGAGCCTAAGCTGTTTTCTCCAAAAATTGGAAATTTGCCAACAACTAAAGTAGAGCCCGCGTGTCCATTTGGGAATTCAGGAGTGGACTTTTGCGGACCAATTTGGATCCATTATCGAGGCAGAGGAAGTCGACCACAAAAGAGATACATCGCAGTATAGGTCACGTCAGAAATCTTTCTGACAATGCAACAAACTTCGTCGAAGCTAGAAACCAACTCCAGGTACTGAGCCAGTCAGTACATCCCTCTGAAGGTAGTCTATTTAACTCTTTCATACCATCGTGCACAACAAAAGGTATTGATTTCCATTTCATACCGCCTCGATCCCCCACTTCGGTGGTTTATGGGAAGCAGCTGTAGTCAGCAAAACACCATCTTTATCAAAGTACAACAGCTGTATCATTGACATATGAAGAATTCGAAACACTTATAATAGAAATTGAGGCAATTTTAAACTCTCGGCCTCTGACACCTTTATCATCCGATCCAAATGATCTAACAGGCCTAACATGTCTGCCTACACGATGGAATTTGGTCACATACATCAAGAACGAATTTTGGAAAAGATGGTCGAGGGAGTACTTGAATGAATTACAACAAAGGAGTAAATGGAAACAAAACAAACAAAATCTTCAACCTGGAGCTATTGTTTTAAAACGGCCACTGGGTAGAGTCAGAGAATGTTAGCACGCAACTAACATTTTACGACGAGCATTTCACAAACTTGCTCCGCTTCCAATCCATGATGATGATGAAAAACCAAAACAAGAATGTCGAAAGGCAGAAGATTCAACATCAAAAGTCACGAAGGCTAGCACAAGTGATAGCGAACATGAACAACCAGTGGGTAGTAGCAACAGTGCTGATAGTATGTCTAGCTTTACCCATAATAAGTAGTCATTTTTGCATATCAAAAATTAATCAATTTGTCCAACTACAAGATGAGTTAAAAAGAGGCAATAAACAATCACAAGCCGAGAGAAAAATGGTGTGCTTTTAATAAAGTGGGGACGTTATCTTATTCTTTATTTGGCGTCCTAGATGCGAACTATGCATAAGAGCTATCAAAAACCATCAGTGACATAAAAGGAAATGAAGATTATGTTGTACAACTCTCAAAAAGCCGTACGTCCATCATAGACTCAGCAGTAAACAATTAAGAGGGACTACCAGTCGAATATCCCTACAAAGTTGAGTCATCAACAACCACGTCATGTTTAAAATAAAATTCCCTCTTGTCATCATAGAAACGTTTGACACATTCAGAATAATACCTATACCAATGATTACAAACGATTCTTTCACGGTAATCAAACCAGACACACGATATCTTATTGTTAGTCAACATCGTGACCAATACTATTTTTAAGCATTTTAATTTCATCACATAGATTTCGAACAGTTTTATTTAGTTCAGCAACCTTACACATTAAGCCAAGTAGGTGGACACTTCCGCATGCATTACATTTCCATGAGAAATTTAAGCTTGATTTAAAAAAATTTAAGGCATTATCAGATAATGGGCCTATGGTATCCGATCGGAACGGAATTTTCTCCGAATTTTAAGAAATATTAGAAATATCACTTTAATTTTACCCTTTTCAACCGCACGTTGAAATTATTTTCCGGAGGTATAAACGATTTATGAGAAGTTTGTATCATTAAAATGAAAAATAAAAAAACATTTTGTATGAGTAGGAGAAATTTCCGTTCCGATCGAATAATATTATAGGGCACATTATTGCGCATTTGTCATGGAATTTTTGTGAACAAATAACGCCACAAACAATAAAGTTATTACTTATTATTTTATCGCACTTATGTAGTACAATTTTCAGACATCGCGATTTAAAATGACAAATCAGTAAGTAAGAGCAAAAATAAAAAGACATCTATTCGCAGTGAGAGATAACTCACTGTGTGCTACTCCATTTAAGTAAGTTTAACGTTATAATACCACGATTGAGTTTAATAAATATTGCGAGAAAAGATGCTAATTGCGACCAAAGCGTAAAAAGAATGTTATCCATTGCTGTATATATAAAAATATGTATTTAAACGCGTTGCATACCTGATAATCCTTTCCATATTTTCTTACACCACTAACAGCAAGTAGCAGTTCTTCATTAGTCCAACGAGAATTTATACGATTCGCAGATTCATGAGGTCGTAAGTCTTCCAAGCTCTCAGAATTTTTCCGTTTAATTGAAGATATATTTTGTTTGTTGAGTTGAACCTGCAAAACAGTCAGTATAACATAAGTAAGAACAAATTAAATTTAATGATGCGAGTATACAAAAACAATATTGATTATTTGTTACTGCCTAGAAAACGAGGGCAGTTTATATTGTTATGTTTTACAAATCATTGCCCTCGATTTCCTCCACCACTACACACAAATTTTAAGTTTCAAAAATAACAAAAGAACTTGGACAGGATTAAGGAGGAGGAGGACAATGACTTTATATTTAATGTGAATATGTACTGTGAATAAAAACACCTCTCTTCTACGGACAAACTATATAATTAAACTAGTAGAATAATAAATATTCTTACTTGACTTAGTAATGAGACAATTTCCCTTTCAGTATTTGCTAGCAACTGATCTTGATTATTGCTTGAACTAGCGAGCGCTACAATGTCATCGTGATTAATGTGCATGCCACGCGGTGGTTTACGCTTGTGCCGATCGACATTGCGGTCACGGTATCTTTTGCCAAAGTATGGACCAGCAGTTGGTCTTTTATTACCCGTTCGTCTTGAAGCACCAACAAAAAAACATCATGGAGGAAGACAGTAAGAGAAAGAATTTCGTTTTCATCGATTCTATTTTGTATATATAAAAAATTTATTCTAGATACCTCCAGTGATGATGGCAACTGTTGCACAGTTTTCCATGCGGCGTGTCATTTAACATATTACAAGCTACACCACAACCTGAGCAACAGCCTCCAGACGTGGTAGTAGATGAGGAATTCGCGCAATTATCAGTGGCATTAGTTGTCTGATTGCTTGTGGTGACTTCATTATTTGAAAGATTTGTCGGAGTTAGATGTTGTTGTTGATTTTGTTGGCGTTTGCTTGCACAAGGGGATGCAGCAGGTGTAGTAGATGTAGGAGTAAGACTCCTTTGGGTACTTGAAGCAGTATCAGAGTTGGCAACATTGCCAAGAGCTGAACCAGCTGCCGTTGGACTATTTGACGGTGTCGCAGTTGTATTGTTTGATTGCTTGCTAATCTTGTCTCCAACAAGGCCAACTATATTGCCACCACTAACACTAAGACCACCACCAACAGCACCAACACTAATACAACATAATTTTGGATCTTGTAAACCAGAAGAGCTGGCCAATGCCTGATCCTATATTGTTATTGGAAGAAAAAAAGAACGCAAATAAAACCCCCATATTGACAGAAAGAAGAATAAAATACAAAAAGATACATAACAAAATACTGAACAAAAAATGTTGACTTTCTGTCAAACCAACGGACAAATTAAAAATGTACATACATATTTTAAGTTTAATTTTTATTATGTTGCTCATTGTAGACCTGTCTGTAATAGTTAACTTTCAATTTTTTTAAAGACAACTCTGTTCGCTATTCATATGACATTTTAATGTTTCCTCCTATGATGTAAATTTAAATGATTCTTATCAGGTAGTTGTTTTATGATCTACACGCGCTTCAAGGGATTATGATTACCCTTTAAATGTTTTCAACACAGCGCGGTCGTGAAGTGAAGGAAGACGGATAGGAAAGATGTGTGAGACTGAAGGTGGTGTTTGTATAAGATTTTTATCTCCAAGGATGGCGGCTGAACTAATCCGGAGAAATGGTGTTTTATTTTTGTGTGTCCATTATAATTCGCATTATTTTATTAGTTGCCATACTTGTTGGGTATACCAGTTTTTACTCATTCACAAATTGTTGGTGTTATAACATGTAAATGAGTAAACCAGCAACCCATTGACGACATTTTTTTAGAAGATTTTAATGGAATTTTAAGAAGACACAGACGACAGCAGGGATTAACCTGAAACCATGAGGTTGGCAGGCGAGCGTCCACGACCAGCCTTCTATCTATCAGGTAGTTGAAAATGTGTTAAATATTGGTTTAACAACCATCAAAATTACGAAATTAGTATTATAAAAACTTCGTACATATGTATGTTCTGAATATTTTGAATGTCATCTTCCTTGAAACTACAAGAACAAAGGCTATGGTAGTATTTAAGTTAAGTAAAAGCATTTATAGACGCGGCCTGTAATTGCTAAATGATGATTAAAAATTGACTTTTTAACAAAATTTTAATGTTCATAATATTCTAATTTCTAGGCAACAAAGAAAGCATGTAAATTCATTATATTATTACTTCTTTCTACTTCAAATTATCATAATCAATACGAATAGAACATAACTTGAAAACAACATTCCAAAATTGTATATGTACATATATCTACACTAAACATTGAACTTACACATTTATTAATTAATAGGTTTTAATATTCTTTTTTCATTTCAGTAATAATTTGAAACAAAATACAAGTTCTAAAAATTGTTCATTTTTAAATATTCAAGTTCAAAAACCATTTAAAAAAAATGGAGCTTGTACTTGTAGTTCAATTAAGTTTGTATTTCAATGTTCTGGAATAAAGCAAATTAAAATAAATTGTTAAGAAAAAAATAGTCATTTTACTTTTACGATCACTGCAATGCAATGGTGAGATAATAGTATAATTTGTATTAATGAAGCAAATTTTGTAAGTATCATAATCGAAGTTACTCTTTTTACACTTTGAAGTAACAAAAACTTCGATTGGCTATTCCGAGTATTTTTCTGTTCTGTATTTTATAAGGTATACAAAAAATACAATACAAATACAAATTTGTTAAAAATAATAATAGATAACAACGTTTAAGTGTGAAAAAGACACTTTTGTATTTTATTGGAATAAAGAAGGAGGAACAAACCATGACAATATCCGTTACGACACGTTAATATTGGTTACATTTTTTTTCCGAAAACACATCGAACTTCGTAATGAGATGTCGAAAAAAGTTATTAAAGTTTGAACCACAAGAACAAGTCGTGAATTTTATTAAACAAAAAAAAAAGAATATGATTTGTTGATATTGTAGAAAGATCTTATTAAATTTTTTGATAAAATTTAGACAAAAATGACAGTGACACACAGTGCTAAATACATCACATTCATTACAATCGTGGTGATTACAATCTAGTATTTACATACATACATATATGTATATTCATGTACGATTATATGTATAATACAAAAATATATACATATATATACCTATATACATCAATATATATACGTATATACATACATGTATATACGTTCTTTTTTACCTGTATGCTGAAAAACAAATAGCTATGAAAGCTGCACATAAAACAACATTAAGTAACAAATGTAATTTTGTATAATGTATTACATATAAACATTATTTAGTACATTTCAGTCCAAATATTTTCATTTCCCCACATAGTTTTCATTTTCTTTGAAATTTCAATGGAATTACAATACCGTCTTTGAACATTTTCAATGTTCTTGCTTTCTCCAACAAGAATTCATAAATTACAAAAAAGTAATTATCGAATTATTCCAAAGCTTTATCCAACACTCCGAATAAATTACCCAATCTGAGAAGTCAAGAAATCGATATTATGGAAACCTATATTGTTGACACGCAAAACTAAAAAATAAAAACACATATCGACTTCGAAAAATTTAGCAGAGAATATTTCCCCGTACTTTATAGGTGCACAAGGAGATAAATACCTTTGTATTCCACGCAACTTAAATGTGTCAACACCTTTATCGGACTCCCATTGCAGGAAAAGACTTGCCGATTGCCGTCATAACACATGGAGCGGACACTTTCAAGCAAATTAACAAAATTCCAGAAAAGAAAACTCTTAAGCATGGTCAACTGTAATAGAATAACACCATCAATTTCAAACTAAATCTCCCCGCTCACATGCCTATCTTACTTTCTCACAATTGGTCGGAGGAAATATTTCTAGAACTATAGAAGCTTTCATGAATTTCATGAAGAAAAATAAGGATATCGACACAGGAGTTCGATTGGAAAATCTTGCTGTGGATTTAAATATTTTGGGTCCCAAGACTAAGGATACAGTAGATTGAGCCATTCCAACGATAAAATCATTTGCCACACTTTGTTGATATGATTCTTGTGCATGGTCAACTGTAATAGAATAACACCATCAATTTCAAACTAAATCTCCCCGCTCACATGCCTATCTTACTTTCTCACAATTGGTCGGAGGAAATATTTCTAGAACTATAGAAGCTTTCATGAATTTCATGAAGAAAAATAGGGATATCGACACAGGAGTTCGATTGGAAAATCTTGCTGTGGATTTAAATATTTTGGGTCCCAAGACTAAGGATACAGTAGATTGAGCCATTCCAACGAAAAAATCATTTGCCACACTTTGTTGATATGATTCTTGTGCACAGCAGTACACAACTAAAGTATATTAAGAACCGATGACTTTCTGATTCCCGGCTTGTTTTGCATCGATTTTGAAAAGTAAATCCATGAAGCCACACAAGACAAATAAATGGTCTCTAAAATTACATGTCTTGTATCTTATTCTGAATCTGTGGCACTTAAGCACGATTCTATTGTATCAATTTTGTATTTTAAGTTATATTTTTTTATAAAAATAAACAATTTTATTGCTAAATTCAGGAAACGAAATATGTAAATAAATAAGCAATCCAGTCTGAAAACAATCAATCTGTCTAACCTCAAAGTATAAACAATTCACAATTTATACCTTTTCATACACAATTACTCATATATTATACTTGGGCAAATAATGAAATGAAACAAAGGTCAAAATACATAAATAACTTCGCTAGCTCTTCTAGAAAAATAATGCAGCATAACTGTTTTGAAAGGATATCCGTTGTTGCAAATCACACTACAGAAAACCAAATTCTTTTCACCCCGATTGACAAATACATTCAGTGCCAAGATGCTGAGAAAAATAGAATACCTCCAGAGACTTTTTCTTGTTTTCCGACCGACATGTTATCCATAATACACCTGCTACTCGGAATTCAACAGACGCGGCACAACCGAGATTTAAGAGAACATAACAGAAACGCTTTAAGTTGTACAAAATATGATTTAAGCCGAACGTTACACCACGTATATACTATAAATATGTGCTTTTGCAAGGTTTATCGTCGGTAAACAGATCATTCGGTTTAAGTGAGTGAATATTACAGATCAGTCGCTTTACATTCTCTACAACGACTGCTACATTGAAACCGATGATAAGTCGAGTGAATGGGTGCCCTCAGGGGCCCTACTATGTAACTTCATTCTACATTCGCATCTGTTCGAAAGTTTTTGGGGCCCAGATGTCGATACGATAGTCTATCTAATGTCGTTTTTATTTGGCAATCCGGAAGCCTTCTGGACTCTTCTGAATGTGTTCACTTGGCAAAAAATGACAGTTCTGATTCTGAAAAGAACAAAATTTTGCTTCTGGATTTGAAATCAGAATTTATGTAAGTTCCTGAACAACCAAACTCGGATACGTTAAATTTGTATGCACTGTCTTATTATACAGGGTGTCCATTATTACAGCTCTGGAGTTTATATGAAGGCGTAAAATTGAAGCCAGATGAAGTTCGCTAGTAATATACAGGGTGTCCCACAGTCACCGCCGCAGACGAAAACCATGGGTTCGTGAGTTTATTCTAAGTCTTATTTGCTAAATAAGTTCATACATTTAGAACTTATGACTATAAAGTTGAGGCATTGTAGTTCTTCGTTTCTGATATCTGCTATGTATATACCGTCTGGTTCATCGTCTTTTGTATATGAATGTTATTCCTCAGCTATAAATGATATTGTGGAATGTTCTGGAAATTTATTTTAACTGGTTCTTGGAGACTTCAACCTTACTAATTTGAGCTGGAAAATGGATGAGGATAATAAACGTACTTATAATGCTATTGTACAGGGTCCTGTTCATAAGAAAGGAACTTTGTTGAAGCCGTGTTGTTAACTCGACTCAATCAAATTAATGGATTGCCGAATGAGTTTTTGCGTTACCTCGATCTTGTCTTTACTGATTGTTCTGTTTCTTGTGAAACTTTGGATGTTGACGACTGCCTTTTGCCAAAGGTTCCACATCATAATGCTTTTCAGTGATATTTGCCATTATGTGCTGATGAAAAGCCAAATGTTACAAATTCGTCTTCGTTAAAAAATTTCAACTTCAAGAAAATTCATTTGGAACAATTGGAACAATATTTTTGCAATGTGGATTGGTGAAGTGTAATGGATTGTAATGATGTAAATTTATGTGTCGTGAACTTTTATGATATCTGGGAAAACTGTCTTAATCTTTGTGTTCCTGTTAAAAAGAAATTGTTTATAGCATCATCAGTTCAATGGCTTTCTAAAGATTTAAGACGTATACGAAACCTTAAAAACGTATTTTTTTTAAATGGAGGAGAACACACGCAATTAACCTTTATAATCAGTTCTGTCACAATCGAAAACTATTTAAAAGTTCCTTAAGGACAGGCTATAAGAACTATTTAAGTGAAATAAAGTGCAATATTAAAAATAACTCTAAGTACTTTTGGAAATATATAAATTCTAAAAGGAAAACTTCAAATTTTCCAACATCTGTGCAATATAAAAATAAGTCCTCTTCCTGTGATATAGATATAAGTAATTTATTTGCTGATTTTTCCCAACAAACATATCCCTCGTGCAATCCTAAATACTGTGATGATTTAATCCGACATCGATTTAACTGTGATATACCTACATTAAGGTTGTCTGAAGTGGAAGTAGTGCAATATATTGACGGCTTAAAAAGTAAATATTCGTTTGGTCCTGACAATTTTCCGTCTATATTTATTAAAACTTGTAAGTCTTACATTTGTGCTGCGATTACACACATATTTAACTGTTCCTTATCTTCTGGTGTTTTTCCTGAACTGTGTAAGTCTTCGTGTGTGGACATAAGAACAATGTTGTGAATTATAGAGGTATTGCAAAACTTTCATGCATAGCAAAGTTATTTGAAAATATAGCAAAGTTATTTGAAAATAATTTCGAGACAATTCAATTTTTTTGTAAATCATTAATCGTTCCTGAACAACATAGGTTTTGTTTACAAAAGTCGAATCTTCTCGAATTCACAATTAATATAAATATACAGCTGAATACTAAAAAGTGCAAAGTGATGTCGTACACCAGGATGAAAAACCTCATTGATTCCTCGTATTACATTGATGAATGCTTAGTTGATCGTGTAGACACATTTGCTATTTGCTATTCGTCCTTTGTGTGTGATCTAAATCAACGTCTTCCGTCTTATGAAAATCGTTTGAAGCTATTAAACCTATTGACGCTGAAGAAAAGAAGGGAAGTGAATAATGTTCTTTCTTGTCTTTTCAATTACTATCTGGATCGATTTGTTCCTCTCATATCCTCAGTATGCTGAATATAAATTCTCGATCCAGAATAAATCGTAACTCTGATTTTTTATACTTCTTTTGCAAGATCTAATTATGGTTTAAATGAACATTTAAATGTCATGTGCATTGATTTTAATTGTTTTTATGATTGTATAGATTTTAACTTGTCAAAGAACAGTCTTAAAAAAAATGTTATCTTCCTAATTATTATTATAATATAATCTTTCCATTTCTTAAATGCTTCTTTTAAAATGTTGATATTTTCTTATTCTTAAATGTTTATGTTTTTGCTTATCTATTTATTATTTTATACCTACATTTTTTACTTAAGAATAATGTTAGTTTCTAGTTGAGAGAAATAAATAAATAAAAGTCAATCAAACGTGGAACTGAAACCGTTTGAATTGGATTGGATATGTGTCCGACCGAAGGTCGATTTCCAGCCGAAGCCGAATATTCGGCTAAGCAACAACCTTCGGCCGAAGCTTTAACAACTTAAACAAATTTCCCTTTAAGATTGACTAAAGTGAAAAAAAATATTATTTTTGGAAGTTTTTCTGGAAATTAACTTTTCAAAAATAAAAACAGATGGAACTAACATCAATTTTAATATTTTATGGAAATAGTTCAAAACAAAACAACCAATAGCTCACAAGTTGTTGTTCACTAGGAACACTAGTGGGAGGAGCAGATTAATATTTTAAAAAAGCAATTGGCCTTATATAAATGTATGGGTTAGAAGCTATTCCTATACATCAGCATTCCTTAAAAGCAAAGGTTCTGTCAAGAAACATATTGTTGAGATCATGGAATCAATTATGCTGCCATATTAAATTACCATCTGCATTTACTGCCATAAGAAAAAGGTACAATTTTACTATACATCTTGATAGTCTATCTACACATTATATACTTGACGGCGTCTCTTGTTGCAGTTAACGGCTTAACCGAACTACTTCTTTATTTCTTGTGTTTTAAATTAATAAATAGTCGTTTTGCAAAAATATAATTTATTGGTTTCTTGTACGACCCAAGGTCATAACATATATTATATTGTCTTCAAATGGAGGATGGTCAAGGCAAAAATTCACTATAAAATAAAGCTTCGGCTTCGGCCAAAACTTCGGCCTATTATGGCAGAAGCCTAAGGTTTAGCCGAATGTAGGTTTTTAAGACGAATGTGGACGAAGCCGAATCTTTGGTCGGACACTAATTTATTGGAGATCAGTTGGAATAATCGGAATTCTTGGGGTAAGGACTTGCTCTCTTTTGAATTTGCCCTTGATGATCATGGCTAGAATCACCACAAAATGTTTTTTTTCTTTACGTCGGAGTTCCTGGCATATCCAGCGAGTTCAAAAATTTAGAGTCAACGGAATTGTACGAATGCAGTGCTCCAGCGATTTGACTTTGAATAATGAAATTCAAGCTATCGACGACGTCCTTATTCTTATCACTGCTGTCGAAATATAAATTTTTGCAATGCCGGGGAACACTTTATTTTTGTGATAATTTACTCCTTCGAAGTTATTAACTCCCAAAAATTTGCCGGGAATGTGCGGGCTGAAGCGGAATGTGCAGTTTGACCGCCTTTAAACAGTGACAGCAATGTTATAGATCCCAGAGGAAATTTGAGATCTTGGCAGAATTGTTAAGTATGTTCCCGTACTTTGTGCACAAAAATGTGAAGACTGTCATTTTTCCAAAAGTACGGGAATGCTTCAAAATAAAATTGTATTTGTGAAAATGTTTATTAAAGATTAACATGATATTATTTCTTAAATTAACCAATTTGATATCACAAATTTTTATTTATTGCACAAATAAACCAGACCAGACTATAAATTCTATTATTTTCAACTTTTGTAACGATACCACATATGGCAACTGACAGCTTATGTATTGTTTTTTTATTTTTTCCTTCATTTGACAGTGTTTATAATTTAGTCCAAAGAAATTTCTTGGCCTAAAATTCGCAGCATGGGGAAATATTATATTCTCTCATGAGCGCTCTCTCCTGTGAAGAACTACGAAAATTTGGAGTACAGGAACAGGATTTGACTGTTTTTGCGTAGATTTTCGCAGTTTTGGGAACGCACCTGTTGTCAACTAAATGACGAATGTCTTGCATGTCCCACCGGGAGCATCGAGAAAGTAAATGCGATTGCGGAATAGTATTCGAAGCAGTATTTCTGACTAATTATTGTAAGACGTGCACATCGTCCAAGGCTTGATCGTCTATTACGTTCTTACGTTTTTTTTTGAATGTTTTACAATGAATAGCCGCAACCGTTGAATTTCAATTGCTTGTAATAATGCTTTTGCACAGCCTTAGTCAATGTATAACACAACCGATAGATTGTTGTAGCCAGCACAGCGTCATCTTATTTTTTTTCTTTTGTATTCATTTTTATTTAATCTTAAC
This sequence comes from Philhelius pedissequus, assembly GCA_910595825.1. NCBI lineage: Eukaryota > Metazoa > Arthropoda > Insecta > Diptera > Syrphidae > Philhelius > Philhelius pedissequus. Next base: position 120,296,327 of record OU343162.1, on the reverse strand, counting down.
TTATAACTATCTTAAAGCTAGACAAAAACGTTTAAAACTAGCCTAATTATCAATAACTTACAACTAATTTACTGGCCCTCTACGGGCGCTCTAAGCTAAACTATATCTCTTAATACTAATGTCTTTCGACATTACTTTATTTTTATTTAACCAAGAAAACTTTACTACAAAAACTTAGTATCAGATCATTTTAAATTTAGCTAAAAACTACCTAAAGCTAGACTAAAAATAATTAAAACTAGATGCAACTTATACTAACTAAAAATAACTTAAACTACATACTTAAAATACCCAAAACCACTTAAAAACTAGAACAGCAACAGCAGCATTTTTCGTTTAAAATTTTTTTTTTGTTTATATTTTGTATACGTATGCAGACACACAACACATGCCACCTACACATACATGTATATACGTACATACGCACATACATATACAGCCGCGCAGATGCATGCACCTATGCCTCCGCATACATACATTTTTAAAATTTTTTTTTGGTGCCACCCCGACTGTTCCTTATACCTAATTTCCCTAAATCTATGTAAGTCGGCCAAGACATACATTCTTATCGACTTTAGCTATCAAACTGCTGTTCAAAGAGCCACCAGAACTGGTTCTCTTGATTCGCCCTATCCCTTCGGTATCGATCGGACACAGTCCTACTGAACCGAAGGTGCTCTTCTCCACCTTGAGCGATGACGTCTAGACCATACAGGAGTCGCCTATCTACAGTTTTCCGGCTGACGTGGTAGATGAGCGGAACCGCCATTCCAATGCCTCGGGAGGGATGTAGCTACTTAACCGCGCACTCTCAAAATATTCATTATTGGGGTAGTAAGCCCCAAAAATTAAGCTGTTGGTTGAGGACATCGCTCTTGCAGTGTGACCCCGAATCAGCTTAAACAAAAAATTATCTATTCTGTTTATGTTGGCTCCGTTGTATAGAACCTGGTTGGAATAATACCTTGTGTACTCCGACTCTGGTGTTCTGTGTAATCCAAGGCAACTTTTAAGACATTGCCTCTCAAACACCCGAATCTTTTCCATTTGAGATGGGGCAACGTTGAACCACACCGGGCATCCGTAGGCAATCATCGGCCTGATGAGGGCCATGTAATAAATCACCTTCACCCTGCTGTCAAGACGGCAGCAAACTATCTTAAAGACGTTAACACCATCAGACTTTAAAGTTATTTCACTTAATAACAACAAATGGAAAGTTTTCGTGAAAGATCCTGAAAGTTATCGTCTCCTGTCGCGAAAACTAAACGAAGAAAATGTGGAATGGTACACTTATGAGAATAAGACGGAAAGACCTTTACGTGTTTACGTGTTGTAGCGAGAGGTTTGCACCCATTATGTCCAAAAGACGATATTATTAACGATCTAAAGAGGAACTATAAGATCTTAGATGCTGTGAACATCGTCAAAAGAGAAACACAAAAAAAGATAGCGAAACAAATGTGGTACAGCGTGGTCTTCCATTATTTATTCTTACTTTTGATAAGGCAGAGAAAATAGACGATATTTACAAAATTAAAACAATCCTCAATATTGTTGTTAAGATCAAACCTTTAAGAAAGAGTTCAAGACTGATTCCGCAGTGTAAACGGTGTCAATAATTCAATCACACGCAAACTTATTGCAAAAAAGGTGTGTAAAGTGCCCCGGAAATCATCTTACTAAAGACTGCACCTCAGATAGAAAAAGTGCAGCAACGTGCATAAATTGTAATAAAAGTCATCCGGCCAACTATAGAGGCTGTGAAGTAGCAAAAGAATCACAAAAAACGGCGATCAAAACTTACGCAGTCACAAAGAAAACCACCAAGCCAAGTAGAAAATCAAGTTCTTAAGACCCCTAAGAGGTTAAAAGCCCAAATACCCAAAACAAAAGATCAATGAACACAATCAGAGCAAACACCAAAGAAAGGTAGTGTAAACACATATGCCCAAATAACGGCTAAGAACATACCTTTACAAAAAGATACTGCTAGTGATCCACTCAAGAACGTCTTAAACATAATCCTTTCGAAAATTGAAGAACAATGTGGTACAAATAAACTTATATTTGATAGGCTAACTAAACTCGAAAACAGTTTTCGGCCAAAACGCCCTACAAAAAAAAACATGATGGAAAAGCTCAAATAATTACTTGGAATGCCAACGGATTATGGCAAAAACTTGGAGAACTAGAAATGTTTATGCATGAGAATGATATTGATATTTGTTTGATATCGGAAACGCATGTCAAGAAACAATCAAATAGTAAGATCAATGAATATTTAGAATACCACGCAACTCATCCGTCGAACAAAGCAAGAGGTGGGGCATCTTTATTTATAAAAGAATGCATCGAACACACGATAGGCCCAAAAATAGAGGCTGAATCAATGCAATTAATCGGTGTACAGGTTAGAACTCAGAATGTTGTACTGAATGTATCTTCCATATACTGTCCTCCACGATGTAAAATTGAAAAGAACGAATTTATGAACGTGCTAAAGTTACTTAAACAAAATTTTATTCTTGGTGGTGACTTTAATGCGAAGCACAGCTTTTGGGGATCTAGAGTTATTTCTCAAAAGGGTCGAATGCTCTACGAAGCGGTAATGGAAAATAATTGCGATTTTCATTCGACTGGCAACCCGACTTACTGGCCGACTGATCCATCGAAAATACCTGACCTTATTGATTTTTTTGTGGTCAAAGGAATACCCCCAAATAAAATTAGCATAACAGATAGCTTTGATCTTTTCTCAGATCATTCTGCTGTTATTCTCACTATTAGCAAAAATCTTGTTAAAAATGAAAAACCATCCACGCTAACCAATGGAATACCAACTGGAAAGGTTTTAAGAAAGATATAGAGGATAACGTTGAATTAAGGGTTTCACTACAAACGCCTCTCGAACTTGAAGACGCAGTAGATAACTTCGTCAATATCGTACAACAAGCCGCATGGAAAAACACCCCGCACCAAAGAGAAATGTCGCGCTTTAAAAACCTAAAATTTCCGCAGGAAATAAAAGATTTAGTAAAAGAGAAACGAAAAGCACGTACGAAATGGCAGCAAACTCGAGCTCCTCAACACAAGGTAAATTTAAATCGCTTGTGTAATTTACTAAAAAAGACGATAGCAGAATTCAAAAATTCTGAAGTTGGAAATTATCTTGAAAGCTTGACAGCAGGAAAAGAATCCAACTACTCACTCTGGAAAGCTATTAAAGTAACGAAGAAACCAAAGCTCCCAGCGCCTCCGATTAAGAATGATCAAAACGAATGGGCAAAAAGCGACAAAGAGAAAGCAAACGTTTTCGCGGATTACCTGGAGAACACATTTAAACCTTTTGATGGGCAAGTACTCAACGAAAATGTAAATATAAATGCTAACTCAAGCGAAAATTACATTACAAGAAATCTTACGCTTGCCGAATTAAGTACAGAAATAAGAAAGCTTAAGTCTAAGAAAGCTCCGGGATATGACCTAATTACGGCCGAAGTTCTCAAAATGCTTCCTCGCAAAGGGATAATTAATCTTCTTTATATAATAAATGCCACTCTAAGGCTAAAGTACGTTCCGAGCCAATGGAATTTTGCGGAAGTTATAATGATTCTCAAACCAGGAAAGCCATCACATGATAAGAAATCTTATAGACCCATTTCGCTTCTGCCCGTAATATCTAAGGTCTTTGAAAGAATATTACTTCTGCGCCTGCAGCCAATAATAGAAGAAAAGCGCCTAATACCTGAACATCAGTTCGGATTTAGAAGCAAGCATTCGACAATTGACCAAGTGCATAGGATCACTGACGTCATTGAGAAAACTACTGAAGAAAAGAAAATTTGTTCGGCGGTCTTCCTAGACGTGTCGCAAGCTTTTGATAAGGTGTGGCACGAAGGCCTAAATTTTAAATTAAGACAAATTCTGCCTGAAGCACTTTATACGCTTCTAAAAGCATATCTAGAAAATAGACTGTTTAGAGTAAGACATGGAAACGATTACTCGGATCTCAAAGAAATAGTGGGTGGGGTACCACAGGGAAGTGTTTTAGGTCCAATATTGTACCTATAATTTACACGTGATATACCTCAAACAGAAGACACTATCGTAGCCACGTTTGCTGACGACACTGCAATACCAGCAGTGGGCCAAACGATAAATGATTCTACGACAAAATTACAAAAAGCTCTGTATAATGTCAATGATTGGACAAAAACATGGCGGATATCGCTCAACGAAGTAAAATCAGTCCATGTAGATTTTACGTATAAGAAAATTAATAGATTACCGGTATTTGTTAATACGGTTCAAGTTCCGTTTGCTATCGAAGCAAAATATCTGGCAATGACTCTAGACGCGAAATTAAAATGGAAACCGCATGTTAAAAAGAAATGCGAAGAGTTAAATAATAAACTCAGAGATATGCACTGGTTGCTCGGGAAACACTCTAAGCTAAGTATCGAAAATAAGCTAATTTTATACAGGCAGGTGCTTAAGCGTGTCTGGACTTACGGTATACAACTCTGTGGTTGTACGCGAGATTCTAATTTAAATACCTTACAAACATTTGAACATAAACTCCTAAGATCATTTGTAAGCGCACCTTGGTGCATTCGAAACGAAGAACTCCACAGAGATCTCGGGATTCCCACGATTCGTGATGAAATAAAAAATTTTGACCGAAATCATAGAAAACGGCTATTGCAACACTGCAATAGTACTATAATCGAAATTATCGATGAGACGAATTTAGTACGCCGCCTGCGTAGGACAAAGCCTTCCGATCTGGTGCACTAAACGAGAATCCGCTTTAAAATCGTGGTATAAGCAGGAACTATCACCGGATAGTCACCTGCGTACGTTAATTAAATTCGTTAAAAATAAATTGCTAGATAAGTTCAACTTAGTTGCAATCGGGAGCAGGAGGTGTTTTTAGTGAAGTAAGAATCTCACACTCCTATGAGCACGCGTTTTTCGGTCCTCATAGAGCCTTTTGAAGGTTTTACACCTACCCACGGGAGAAAAAAAAATGTGTAAAACATTAAACCGCCAGGAAATAATATTTTTCGCACTCGCAGACTCCACAATAATAACACCTCCGCGATCATTATCAAATTTCAATCCGCATATGATCGAAATCACGTACTTACATCTATTGCACGGTATCGGAAACAAATTAACAGACAATTAAATTTAAGCGATTTTGGACTATTATCTGAATCTCCTGTATACTTGCGCGAGTGTCTTACGAAGAAAAATAACGATACACTTCATAAAGCTCTTGAATTAAAAAAACAAAAACATCTCTCTTCGGTGTTTACCCCGCGCGGAGGAGTATTTGTCAAATGTCACTCTAATGATGAAGCAGCCAAAATAAACAACATAGAAAAATTGCATGACATTGCCAGCCTCCAAAGATGATTGCTGTATTAATCTTGTTATTTATTTATTTATTATTTCATGTTACAATATTTACAAATTTCACATATACTTTACAATTTTTCTATACAGTATCAATTATCAATTAAAAATTAAATAAGAGAACATAGTTATTCGACCATGAACAATAATTGTAACTAATACACTTTGTGGCAAGAAGTGCCAGTATCAAGTGTTTTTTTTTTTTAAGAAGATTTATAAAAACTAATATGTCATACGGAGCCGCGCAGGAAGAGAAAGCGATTGTTTTTTTGAGATTTGAAATGGAGGCGAAACATTTTTTTTTTTTGTTTTTTTTTTTAGGAGAGAAAAGGTAATTATTTTGGATTGTAATGCGAAGTTAGTTCAATACTTGTATCAAAATTTCTACACCATCACTATTAAATAGCCATAATCGAAGACGGCTGAAAAAAATTGATTTACTATCTATTTGCTTGCGTATATCCCATGGTAGCTTGTTGTAAATAAAGGGAGCAATTATAGTGACAAACCGTCTATAGTGTTCCGTCCTTACTCTAGGAACTACAACAGAGTTTGAATTACGTAGTGAATGAATTTCATTCATTCGTTTGTTGTGATATCCCCCTCGTAAAAAGAATATTCTCAATACCTTAAACACATATAAATAACGAAGTGGCAAGATGTCTAGTGTTTTGAACAATGGGAGCGAGGAACTAGAGCTCCCATCTAGGTTTGAAAACCATTACCCTTAGTACCTTTTTTTGAGCAGTAATGAGTGGTTGCATGTTGCTTATAAATGCACTTCCCCAGCAGGTTATCCCATACTCAAGTCGGGAATTTACAAGAGCATAGTAGATTGTAACTAAAAGATTCGATGGTACAAATTTACGAAGATGATATATTTTATTCAAACTTATGTAGATCAACTGTTTTACATTAGCAATGTGGCTTTTCCAGTTTAGCTTACTATCCAGCGTAACTCCTAAGTATCTGAATTCACTAACCGGTTCAAGACTTAAGCACTCGGCACTGCAATTTAAGCGATCACAACCTGTGACGTGGTGTTCTATTTCATCCAGATTAAAAGTTTTTGAGAGCGAAAATGACATGACTTTAGACTTACTACTAAGAACCATATTATGATATTTGAACCAACAGTTCAATGAAACAAGATCTATATTTATTTGTTGCTTAAGGTTTACTATATTAACTGCAGCGTAGGCAAGAGCCAGATCATCCGCGAATGCAACAATATTTCCATTTAGAGGCAAATTGAAAACAGAGTTCATATATATTAAAAAGAGCAAAGGGCCAAGCACTGACCCTTGGGGAACGCCAGCATCTGAGCAGGGTAATACCTCACTCATCATTGCATTTGCAGAAACATATTGCTTTCTATTCGAAAGATACGAGGATAACCAACAGAGGATATTACTTCTAAAACCAAATCTATACAGTTTACGTAACAATATCTTATGGTTAACAAGGTCAAATGCTTTTGTTAGGTCAAGGAACATACCAGCTGACAATTGAGATTTGTCTAATGTTTTATAAATATTTTCTAAAAACGCTATAATCGTGTCTTCTGTAGATTTCCCTTTCCGAAATCCAAATTGTCTATCATTTAAAAGCTTATATTTATCAATAAATTTGATCATTCGAAAGGAAATAATTTTTTCAAAAACTTTTGAAAACACAGATAGCAGGGATATTGGCCGGTAGTTGTTCGGGTCACTTTTGGCGCCTTTTTTGTGGATAGGTATTATAATTGATGTTTTAAGGCACTCAAGAAAAATTCCTGATACAAAGCTTTTATTTATTAAAAATAAAAGGGGAGCAGCTATATACGGATAAATTTTTTTCAAAATCACGCTGCTGATTCCATCAGGTCCACTTGAATATTTAGGTTTCAGATTAGATACGACTTTCGCTATATCGGTTTCTAATATTGACCCAAGAAAAGATGACGAGGTTGTTTGAGAATCTAAGTAAGGCTCTATTTCTAATCCGGTAGATCTTAAGGAGCTTCGTTTGTATGTTCCGGCTACATTTTTGAAAAACTCATTGAGACTGTTGCATATTAGTAAGTTATCCGTAGCTATTAAATTATTACTAAGTCGTAAACTTTGTATGCAGTTTTCACTAACACTTTTACCTAGGATATCGTTTACTATTTGCCATTGACGTTTAGGATTTTTCACATTATACTCAAATTGACGTTTATAATAAGATTGTTTTTGATAATTTATTTGTTCAAAAATGTCTTTCCTCAGTTGTTTATAAAGCAATTTAATAGGTACTATATGAAAATTGTTTTTATTTCGTCTGTAGAAAATATTCTTTTCATTAATTTTTTTACATAGAGCATCCGTCATCCATGGTTTTAATTTAACTAGCTTCGACTTTCTGGAGCTATGTTTACAATTATCTATATAATGATTAATTATTTTGATAAATATATCAAAACCGGCTGAAGGACAATTTGAACTATATACTTGAGACCAGGATTCTTTTGAAAGATAGTCATTAAGTGCACCAAAGTTAATTTTTGTTGTTGTATTTGTATTATTGCTGTGTTTTAAGCTTTTACCAAGAGTATTTAACAGATTAGGAAACAAAACACCGGTAGCACAATGGTCAGTTATATCCCAATCAAGTACAAAAGGAGTTACTTCTAGATTATTTATAGCGTTGAGAAATATGTGATCAATACAAGTTTTCGTATTTTCAGTTACCCTAGTAGGAACATTTATAAGTGAAAGTGTTATCAGTTGTTCTCAAACTTTTTAGGATTTTTTTTCTCATTCTTTAAACTTCAAATAAAGTTCCTTTATTTTTCTTCTAAATTATAATTAGATTTCTTTATTTTATTTTCTATTTGTGTATCTTATAAACTTATATTTCATTAAATTTTTAACCTTAATTTAATTTTTTTTTATTCAATTTATTTGCTTAAATTATTTTCTTATAATTGTTCATACGTACGCCTCTATCTTTAGCTTTATCTTGTGTTTTGTTATTGTTTATATATCTGTTGATTTTAATTTTATTCCTTAATTTTCCGATATGATTGAAAATTTAGCCTATTCTTTGGTAATGCCTCCGGTGTCAGTTTTTCCTTGCTTCCTGCCGTTACCTTAATTTGTATTACTCTATAATATCTATGCAGTCAAATTTTAATTTTGCAAATTCCATGCGAGGTGGAGTTGATGAAATCTCTCGACGAATGATTAATATTTTTGGTAAACAAAAATCTGGTTTGCGGGTTTGTCATTTGAATACACAGGGTTTGTTACCTAAACTTGATGAGTTTAGAGATCTTTTTGAAGGTTCTATGGTTGACATTGTCTGTGTATCAGAATCGTGGTTTTGCGATCGGAATAATGATGAGATCTATAAGATGAATGGATATAACTTATTTCGTGGGGATAGAATAGGAAGGGTAGGTGGAGGCCTCAATATACGTGAAAAAAGGGTTGAAGTGTATATTGAAGTGCAAGTCTACGACTCGAAGTGAAATCGATTATGTGTTCACAGAAATAAAATCTTCGTCTAGTAATCTTCTTGTTGGATGTATTTATAGACCAAACAGAAGCATTGATCCTGCTCCTATTTTCACACTTCTAGAATCAATGTCGCCAAATTATCGAAACATTATTATTGTTGGAGACTTGAATAGTAATCTTTTAACAGAGGATATTATGATCGTGGGCATGAGTTGTCTTGATTTGTTCCCAGTGAATACGAGCACTCCAACACATTTTACCGAATATTCAAATACTCTTTTAGATGTGTTTTTCGTTAATAGCCTGAGCAGAGTTCTGTTCTAACCAATTGTCAGCCCCACTTTTTCGAAGCATAATTTTATATACCTAATTTTTGATTTTTCTGTTATAGTTATCCTATTTTAAATTATGAATACAGGGATTTTCTAAGCATTGATTATCGCTCTATCTAGATGCTCTATATATTGAGTGGGACACAGTGTATATTTTATGGCGTCTCTATATGATCAAATTGAGTTTCTTAATCGTAATATTTGTACACTTTTTAATAGACATGTGCCATTAAAAGAAAAGAGTAAGGCATAACAATGTACCTGGTTTAATACTGAGATTAGGCAGAGAGTAGAAATACGAAACAGAGCTTATTCTGACTGGAAGCGTTACAGGTTGGATGTCCATTTTCAAGCTTATCGCTCCTTGCGCAATCTAGTGGTAAGTAAAATTAAAATTGCCAAAAATACATTTTACGAAACAAAAATAAACCCATCAATAAATGGAAAGCAGCTTTGGCGAAACTTAAGAGACATTGGAGTGGGAAAGATTAGACAAATATTGAAAGAAACCTGGACATAAACCAATCGAATAGGAGTTTTGTTAATATTCCTTTTCCTGAATTAAATGTACTTCCATTAAATTTGGGCAATCGTGAACGTTCTTTAACTGATAATTCTTCTGAATTTTCTTGTGTAGATAGCGCCGAAATAGTTGATTGCTTATTATCTGTCAAGTCAAATGGTTTTAGTTTTGATGAAATTCACCCGAAATTTGTCAAAATTATTCTTCCTGTAATTCTCCCGTTGTTGGTACACATTTTTAACTTTATTTAAACCACAGGTATTTATCCTCCCCAGTGGAAAAAAAAACAAGATAATACCCATTAAGAAGAATTCTAATAGCAAAGATTATAGACCCACCTCCATACAAGGTTTTTGAAAAGATATTACAAAATCAAATAAACTTATTCATCAACGTCAATAATTTGCTTTCTCCAATGCAATATGGATTTAGGAAACACCATAGTTGTATCTCTGTAATAATAAATGTTGTAGACAATATAAGAGTCTCTGGATGAAGATAAAATTACATTTTTAGTGCTGCTTGACTTTTCTAAGGCATTTGACAGGTTGGCCACATCAACCTTTGCAATAAGCTTTTAATGAAGAATAGGTTTTCTACTTCAGCAGTTAATCTGATTTCATCCTATTTAAAGTATAGGACACAAGATGTTTCAATGGGTAATCTATCGTCCAACTTTCTGCTTAATAGTAGAGGAGTTCCACAAGGATCCATCATTGGACCTCTTTTGTTCTCACTATATGTTAATGAAATCTCGTCCATAGTTTCCTCTTCTATTCAAATGTACGCTGATGATGTCCAATTGTATAGAAGTTGCTCTCTTATAAAGAATGACTTAGAAAAGATATCCACTTTGTCTGAGAATAATGGGCTCTTTCTTAACCCCTCTAAAACAAAATGTATTGTGATTGGTAAAAGACCCTTTGATCTTTCCTATTTCCCTGAAATTATTCTTCGAGGTTCCAATATAGAGTATATAAACACTGCAAGAAATCTAGGAATTATTTTTAATAGGACATTGACCTGGAATAATCACATAAATATTCAAGTTGGAAAAGTTTATGGTACACTACGCCAGCTGTGGATGAGTCACCACTATACCCCTCTAAAAACACGCATTTTGCTGGCCAAACCACTTATTATTCCTAATTTGAACTACGGCTGCGAACTTTTTGCCAATTGCGATTCTTCTAGTAGGAGAAAACTTAACGTGACATTTAACAACATTGCACGCTACGTATTTAATGTAAGACCATTTGATCGAATTTCTCAGTTCTCCAAATTACTTTATAACATGGCATATGACCATCTTATTCGCTACAGGTCTCTTATCTTGCTCTCTAATTCAATTCAAACGAAACAGCCTAGTTACCTTTTTAACAAAATACGCTTTAGTATCTCAAGAAGATCTTGTAAACTTATTCATCCCCGCTTCAATTGCCTTACATATGAGCGCAGTTTTTACTAAACTCTATCCGCTTATGGAATGCTTTACCGAGTTATGTTTAGGCTTGAGCTTAGGTCCTTTTTTCAATGTATAAATCGGATAATTTTGTGACTTAAATGTATCTCTAGTATTTTATTAAGTATTGCTGAATGGAGAGGTGTGTATTTGAAAAATATTAACCGATTTTTATTTCTATTGTTTTGTAATTTTTTTTTTCTTTAGTTTTTTTTTTTAAATAATAATGTTGTAAATGTAATTTATGTAGATCGAATTCAAATTGTTAAATGCATTTATAGGCATCACTAGCTATAAGATAATTTACTTCTTAATGTGAATGCCTTCAAGTTAATAAATTAATAAATAAAATAAATAAATTCTTCGCTATTCACCAACCTGAAGACGAAACCCCACAAAAATCGCCTTTCAGACGTAGTTTATAAAATAAATTGCCAGGGGAAAACGGATGAATCCTGCAATCTTTGCACCACCAAACAACTCCTTCGGCAAAGAATGGCGAACCACAAGTCAGATATTCGCCTAAAAAGTTCTGAGAAGACGGCACTGGCTTCTCACATCGTTGATACCGGTCACACACCAAACTTCGAGGGAGTGGAGATCCTTGCAACAGAAAAACATACATCTAAACATTACACACTAGAGACACTGCATATAATTAACAACAAAAATAATATGAACCGCAAACAAGACACACAAAATATATCTGCGGTTCACTGTTCATTAGTTTCTGACAATAAATATCATTAAACGTAGACTAATCTTCAAACCAGAAGTGTTCAAAATCTGTTTTCAACTTTTTTTTTGTTATTTGTTTCAAACAAATTATTGTTATGTATATTAAAAGTCTTAAAATTTAAAGTTATGTAAATCATATTTTGTTCGTTTACTTGTATCAATATGTACAACATTAATTCTCTTTTTAATTTTGTAAATAAAGACACCCCTGAAGAAGACGGCAACCACCGTCGAAACGTTGGGAAAATAAAATGAAAATTGCTTTCATAATCACCATTTCGACCAATAAAGCCGACGACAAAAAAAAATTAAAAATTCTCCAAATCCAAACAAAATGTAAATAGTACACATACCAATTTTTATCAAAATCGTTAGAACCGTTTTCGAAATAATTAAGATGGTAGAAAAATTTGTATGGCAAGTACCGTTATTTTTGGGCTAAAACAACGATTTAAAAATCAATTTTGGACAATCACCTAAAACGCTTAAATACCAAGTTTGAAGAAAATCTATTCAGCCGTTTAGGCGTAGAGAGTTGTACGAACAGACAGACAGACGGAATTGCGGGACCCACTTTTTGGTGTTCTCTATTATTGCATATACCTATAGTACTCTTATGGAGTCGATTTTTTGTACAATCCTGTCAGCCATGTGACGGCGCTAGTGTAGTGATAAATTATACTTTGGGGACTGAAAAGAAGGAAGAGAGGGTTCTATTTAACTGTTTTAACAATATTAGTAAAAGAGATTACCAAAATAGCATTGTCCGCCATTCCTACGAAGTGAATTGAGGGAGAAACTAGAAAAAAGGAATGCTTCTATGGGTATGTAATTTACCTAAAATTTTTTTCATTGTTGGCAACAAAAAATGCTTACTGATATTTGTATATAACCTTGAACCAATAAAGCTATTAGTAAAAAAGATGTTTTAAATCTTTTTTACGAATAGATTTCTTGTTTCAAGTTCAAGGACGAATGTCAGTAGACATTATTATTTATGTATTTACTATTCGCTATTTATAAGCTACGTTGCAGTAGTTCATCATATCTATGTAGGTATGCGGTATATGTGGGAATAGTAGGTAGGAAGGTTGCAATTCGTAGGTTTTTACTTGCGATATACATATGTGGTGGTCGGTACTAGGTATACCTTTGGCAAGTTTTGCATTTGGAAAAAAATCGAGCTTGAGATTTTAATCAAACTTGACAATACGATTATGAAGAACACCAAGAGTGTGTCCCGCAATTCCGTCTGTCTGTAGGTAGGTACCTACCTAGGTAGGTATCTGCCTATTTAAGTGTCATAGGTGATTGTTTAAAATAAATGTTTGTACAAATTAGCTCTAAATTAAGTTAGTTTGTACAAATTGGCTCGAAATTAACTAAGCAGAAAAAGATAACATCGTAAAAATTACCTCAACTACAGTTTGATTTTATCAGTTTTAATTTAGCAAGGTCTAGAAGTGAAGGTAGCAAAAAATTGTTTCTTATGAAAATATGTCAATACGCAAGGTTTTTTCGATTTGTAAAACTATTTTATTATGAAAGAAATATTTTTTCAATAACATTTTGAAAAAAAAAATTAATACTTATAGGTAAAATGAAATAAAATAATTTTTTAAGGAAAAGTTAATGGGTACCTATCGAATTAAAAAAAAAATATTTTTTTCTTTAAATTCAAACCATCATTTTATTGTATTGGTATGTAATATTATGAAAAGATAGACAGCTGAACCTATAAAATGATTTTCTAACGCAACATTGCAGGTAGTATTCACTATAGGTATATCAACATATACGAGATATGGGAATTGTAGGCAAGGTTGCATCATCTGTACTGATGACATATCTATGCCACTGGCATATTAACCACTAGGCTTGTGAGGCTCGAGGCTAGGGTGGCAACTTGTAGGGGGCGGCAAAATTTGTATTATATTTTATTTTATTCTAAAAAAAAAATATTACGCAAGCAAAACAAAGAAAAAGATAAATGTCACTCAAATGGGGTACTCATCATTTTTGGTATCTGAAAATACGAAATTTATCTCTCGCCTGATTTTCCGTCTCCGCATATTTCGATAAAAAACCTGTTTTGAACAATACGCGGTCACCATAGATATTTTAAATATGATCGGACACGATTTTTGCACTTACTTAGGAACCATAAAATTGGACAAAAAATCTGCGTAATACTCAAGATATTTTTTTATATAGTGAAAAAAGTGCCTTAAAAAGGCTTTATAGTGAAAAAAAAGTGACCAAGGTTTTTTCAGAATGTAATATTAATGTGTATGTATAGGTAAATTAATCATCCAAATTCTAAATGACGTTTCCATGGAAATATTTTCATTTTCCCTTCTCTGTTATTACAAACAAAAAAAACTCCCAGGATTTGTTTCCATTTTCTCCTATTCTAAACAAACTTCGAATATGGGAAAAACATACTCGGGGAAAAAGTAGACATTCGAAATGCCAAAAAGGGACCATTTTTCCCATTTGGCGCTCGTTTTTTCCTAGACATTTGTTGGAGAACTGAAAAAAAAATTAAGTTTTTTACTTTATGCAACTAAAATATAAGTACATTTTTAATTTTAATTTTTGAGATAAAAACAACGAGCATACCATTTGCAAAACTTTTCTTTTTTTTCTATCGTTTTATACACTTTACACATTTTTTGTGGACAAGACAGCTGCTCCTCAAACATTTGCAGGACTTTAGAGAGGATCTTGTGAGAACATGCAGCAAGTATTTAAACGCTCATGGCTGTCAAACAGCTGATTCGAGCATTCAAAATTCTCTTTCCCGCTTTCGAAAGGAAAAATAGTTTCCCGGGGAATTCATAATTGGAGAATACTACTCTCGGGAGAACACATCTCCCGGAGGATAATTTTCCCGGGGAATATTTAGAATTGGGCTGAATATTTTATACTGAAATGGGTAAAAATGTTAAATACCTATTGTTTAAATAAAAATAAGTAATTCTTAAAATTTATATACAAAAATTATTTGTCTTTTTTAATGGAGAGAAATTTTTCGGAACTGAAATTTTTTCTTACACTTACATTTGGGACTAACTAAAATAAATTATCTACTCTCACACCAAATTCATGTTCCACTCAACAAGTTCTTGGATTTTTTTTATACGAAAAGGTAAAGGGTTATCAATTTTGCGGTTTCAAAAGTATAGGGCATCGAATTCGACATCTGTCAAACTAAGTTGTTAAACCAATTTTTTTTTTGTTGAAAGTCTGACATTTACGAAAATGGATCGCTTAACTATAACGCAACGCATAAAAATTGTTAAAACCTACTACAAAAATGGTGATTCTGCCACAGCCACATATCGTGCTTTAAGAGGAGATTACGGTTTACATAATCGTCCAACTACGCAAGCAAATGGCAAAATTGTGAAGAAATTTGAAAAGACTGGATTGGTTACAGATATTGTAAGGCCTGTGCATCATCGTTTCGCTCGTACCACTGAAAATATCGCTGCTGTAAGTGAAAGTGTTGCCGAAGACCCGAATGTGTCGATTCCTCGTCGTTCTGAGGAATTAGGACTGTCTTACGGCACATTATGGGTTATTTTGCATTTGCATCAACACCTAATCCATATAAAGTCCAGCTCACACAACAACTGAAGCAAGCTGACCATTCACAAAGTCGTAGATACGTCGATTGGGTGTTTGAACAACAGGCGGTGGACGGCGACTTTTCGAACAAAATTTTCTTCAGCGACGAAGCACATTTCTCACTCGGTTAAAAAACAAAATTGTCGTATTTGGGGTTCTGAGAATCCACAAAAAGTCACTGTTTGGGGCGCTCTTTGGTCCGGAGGTGTGATTGGACCTTACTTCTTCGAATACGACGATGGAACGACTGTCACCGTCAATTCGAGCGTTATGGTCATATGATAACCGACTTTTTTTAGCTGCTATTGAAGAATACGACTTGGAGAATATGTGGTTTCAACAAGACGATGCCACATGTCACACAACTCGAGCGAATATGGCTTTATTGGAAGAGACATTTCCTGGCCGCGTAATTTCTCGTCGTGGCGATATCAACTGGCCACCAAGATCATGCGGTTTGACACCGCTGGACTTTTTTTGTGGGGCTACGCGAAAGACCGTGTAGATAAACCTTTAACTCTTGAGCACTTGAAAACCTACATTCGTCAAGTTATGGCTGAGATACCGCCCAATATGTGTCAAAAAGTGGACGAAAATTACCTCAAAAGAATCGATACTTGCAACAATTCGCGTGGTGGTCATTTAAATGATGTTGTATTTTACACATAATGTTAACGTTCAAACCTTATAATAAAAAAGAAATATCATGAAAAAAAATATTTTATGTGTTTTATTTACGTTTACTTTTGAAACCGCAAAATAGATAACCCATTATATACGAGTACCAATGCCATTTCTAATATAATACTACCAAAGACCTATAACTATTTGCCTTTTCAACAACAAATATATAAACCACTATGTAAAGCGCAGGCGCGGCTCCAGAGGGTGGGTCATGAGGTCCTAGGAAAAAACAATAAAATCCATTAGGACAAACACCATTTAATTTAAGGACAAAAGCAATCAACTTCTTATATATATCTTACTAGATCTTATTATTAAATTAATTGCAATAGTCTATACGCAATACCAAGGGAAAATATATTATATAAGTATAGTAAACACTTAGTAAAGCAATTTTACTTACAAGAATTCTATTAAATTTATTAAAAACAATGACATTCAAATTTCAAGATTATGAGTCGTGTGGTGTAAGTATCTATGTTCATCATCTGTTCCACAGTTATATTATTATTTTTCTTATTCAGAAAGACACAATTTTGAACATTTAAAACGTTGATACCTACCTACATTATATAAATTATGTAGGTAGGTATAAGTATTAGGTATAAGTTTTGGATTCGTAAAAAAATTAAACTTGAGGTTTCGATCAATCTTGACATTATGATTATGAAAGCGAAGACGAGAAAAAAAGTGGATATAATAGCCATGTTTTATTATCGCCAATAACCCATATGGTTCAACTCGTAAAAATAAAACAATCTGTGTTATGCACTCTGATATGTAGATGTACCCAGATAGAAACCCCGATAGCAACCTGGATGCCGTGTTGTTTTTGTAATATGTGTTTAAAAATAACCCAGACCCAGACCCGTAGATAATAAAACGCAACTAATACCTATGCCTGTACCTTCTTTTCATTTTTTAAACATTAAAAAACGGCACCTGCCATATAAAAATTTCACAAAACCGGTAAGAAATTTCCTTTATTAAAAACGGATCTAAACATTTTGATAAAAAAAATGAGAGTGCTTAGTGCAGTTTACATTTACACAAATACATTTTTCTTGTGTTCTTATTAACGATAAGTAGGTAAAGTACCTACTTAACATAGAACTACTCTTCATATTTTCGACCTTTCATTATTCGTCGATTAATTTTTTTTTCTTAAACAAGTGCTCCTTAAAAGTAGATATTAATAATATTGCATACACAAATTTTTAAAAAAATGTTTTTTCGATTTAAAAAAAATCAATTTGTACCTATGAAACAGATTAGAGATTTTTTTTAAATTAAAAATTAATAGACAAATATGAATGTTTAAAAAAAAATCTAAAACCGTTGGAGAGGTTAAAAAAAAAAATAATTTTTTAGCATAAAATTTTAAAAACATTTTTAGAAAAAAAAATTAAAACGCCTTTTCAAAATAATTATTACATATAAAATTTTATTTTAAAAAAAATTCGGGGACTGGTTTTTGAAAAATCGATTTTAATTTAATATATTTTTTTTTTAATCGAAAAACCAATTTTTTTTTAAATTTGAGTATGCAGTTTTATTCACTTCTAGGGAACATTTGCATTAAAAAATAAAATGCACGACTGGATCGTACATTGCTCTTGTAGCTAACAACTTTTATGTAGCTATTTATACTTTTATGCAACCATTGAGGTTTAGTTAGGTAGGTGTAGTTATCCTATGCAGGTGTAAAGCCTATGTAGGTAAGATTACATCGATTATTAGTATAATGATTTGTCGAATTAATGATTACATGAATAGTTACATAGGTACCTACCTACAAATGTATATTTAAATCTAAGTTATAGATTTTAATTATGTAAGTTAGGAGAGTAAAATATATCTACATATATAGACATATTGATGGAACCTAAGTACGTAAACATGTACATAATAATGAAAATAAAGGATGTAGGTGGGTAGGATATGCATATAACTTTATAATTTAGGTGCACTATGCATACATAAGATTCGTGTGATTCTTAGACACATGTATGTATACATAAATGTATGAGGGCCCTACATTGTATTTATAGCATTCAGTGGTGTAGCAAAAATTCCTAAAAAGGGAATAATAATAAGGTAGAAATAAATGGATAATACACATACTTAAATGTTTTATATTGCTTAGTCGTTATAATTTGAGGGAAAACAAAGATGCAATTTTAATTCGTTGATTAATAAGAATATATCAAAAAAAATTTCAAAAATCGTTGGAGCGGTTTTTTGATAAATTAATTTTTTATGTATAGAATTTTGAAAACATTTTTAGAAAGAAAATTTGAAACGTCATTTTGAAGATATTATTAATATACATATAAAATTTAAATTGAAAAAAAAAATCGAAAAACTATTTTTTTTTTGAAAATTTGAGTATGCAGATTAACAATTTTTGGGAGCATTTGTATAAAAAAAAATATTTTAATCGGGTCATCCAATATTGAGAAAGTCGAAAATATGAAAAGTGGTTCTATGGGAAGTACCGTTAATAATTACGCAAAAAGAAATATATTTATACTTAAAAGTGAACTGTACTAATTTAAGAACACACAATTTTTTTTTCTAAAAATTCTTGGAGCCGTTTTCGAGAAATAAATTGTTTTTCTTAACGGTATTTTAACGTTTGTATGGGAGGTACCGTTGTTTTTTATTTTCAAAAAATAGTTTTTCTTAACTATTCAAGATAATGTCAAAAAACCACTAAATACGAAGTTTCGTAAAAATCTATTGAGTCGTTTTCGAAATTTTGAATTTTCAAAAAAAAATTTATTTCCAACAATTTTTTTTTTTTTTAATTTTGGTAAACAATAGTGTTTAAACTTTCTAGGAGCTTCTGCGTAAAAAAATAAAAAAAATATAGATTAACCGTTTCGGAGAAAATCGAAAACCAATAAAATGGTTCTACTAGAGTTACAAAAAATAACAATTTTTTTCCAAAGAAAAAAATTATCAAAATGTACCCTTTCCCTTCATTAATGAAATGATTTTTATAAAAATCTTTGGAGCAGTTTTTGTGAAAAATAAGATTTTTGTTTTTGGCAAAAAAAATGTATGGGAGCTACTGTTATTTGTCGTCTTAAAAAAATGAAAAAACGTGTGGGCATATTACCGAAAAAACAATATGTACCAAGTCTGACGGAAATATATCCAACCGTTAGGCTGTAGACTCGAGGACAGACAGACAGACGGAATTTGGGGATCCTGTTTGATTGTTAGAAAAAAAAAATTTTTACCAATACATAACTTGCCTTATAGTACCTATAATCGCAGTATTAATTTTGTCCGGCTCATCAAAAAGTGAGAAAGTCTAAAATATGAAATGTGGATCTATGGGAAGTACCGTTAATAATTACGCAAAATAAAATATTTTTGTACCTAAAAGTGGACTAAACTAATTCAGTCCACTCGTCCTCAACTGCTAACATCTTAGTTATGTTTGATCCGTCGCAATATCAAGCAGATTATCATGAAGATGAAACAAAAGAGGAGAGCGGCATTAACAACAAAAATATTTGCAGATGATTATGATGGTACAAATCTACATCAACAACAGCATGGCCTCTCATACACGTGAACTCTATAATGCAGCTAAGAAGGTGAAGACGACAAAAAATATAAGTAACAACAATGAAATTTTTTTTCGCAAAAGTGAAGGAGATAGGATTGTCAGAGTGAGTTGCTCTGATGACTTAAATATTTCTTAATTAATGCAGAAAATTATAATGTTAGTAATATTGAAATCTTGTCACCGTTAATAATTCATCAAAATATTCGTAGTATGAGGAAAATGTTTGATTCTTTTTTATCTCACTTTGAAATTTAGCAGCGGATTTTATCTTTTTAACGGAAATTTGGTTGTACGGCCTTGAACTTCCAGATTATAATATACCTGATTATGAAATATATGGAAATTGTAATAATTCTTATAGTACAGGTCATAAAGAAAGTATACTACTACTGTAGTCTCTATGGTGCAGGTGGTGTTAAATTTGGATTTCGCGAAGGTAAATGCACTGAGGTTGCATTATTAAAGTTTTGTAGTTAAGTAAGTTAAGGCTTTAATATAAATAAATATAATTTAGCGCTGTTTATTTACATGACTAAAGCATTTGACATGATCAATCATAAGTTACTTTTGGTCAATCTTTCCAAAGCTGGCTAATTCTATATTAAAACCATCTTTTAAAAGCAATATAACTGCATTCGCTGATAACATGGCTTTGACTTTATGTTTTAAGACAACGGTTTGCCAGACATGAACTCATAATGAGTGAAGAAAAAACAAAAGTTATGTCCTGCAATCTAAAAGAAACATCACCTTTTATTGACTGTAATGTCCTGTTTGCTTACGCGACATGTAACAAATTTAGTCTAGCCACTACTCATGCGGTAGACCCAGCTTTTTACAAGACACTCCGTGTTCAAACACTTGTTTTAATATTGAGTTTGTTATTCATTTTAAATACTTAGTAGTATTTACGGATCAAAACTTAAAGTGGAAGTTGCATACTGCAAATCTTAAAAAATATATGATGTCTTTGAGACGCAAAATATTTCTATATTAAAACGTACATGCTCAAAAAACCTTTTAACAAAAATATACGTTGTTCTAGTTGATTCAAAACTTCAATATTGTATAACAAGTTGGAGCGGTGCTTACCACAATACGCTAAACCCAATTATTGCAGCGCAGAAACATATTGTCCGAATTGTATTTAAGAAAACTAGACTAACAAGTAGTTAGACTTTATTTCAAGAACGTTTAATTCTGCCGTTAAAACACTTACATGTATTTAAAGTTCTCAAAGTTTTTCATGCGAAAAAAATGTGGATACAGTCAAACATTAAGAAATTCAAATACATATAGTTTAAGAGTAACCTAAGACGTAAACGTCCCAAAATGTAATAAAACCCAATTTTAATTTTTTTTACTGCATCAGCACCTAAGCTCTTTAATAAATACTATTTGATATAAGAAGACAAAATTATCTTCATTTGTTTTTAAAAGCGGTTGAGAAATGGCTCTTTGAATTGGATAGTTCGATGGTTAAAAATCTCTTTTTAAATGTAGTTTAAAATTTTTCAGCTGCTTTTGTTGATATATTTTCATTTTGTTCTTTTAATCCTAGACTATTGTTTTTGATATTTCGTTTCTTTATTGTTCTTTTTAATTTTCCTATTTTCCCCCAAAGTTTTATCATTTGCTATGTAAGTTACATTTGTACCGCAAATATTCACTTACGTTAGGGATTAATTAATTTGATATGTTTCATTGACTTCTAGTTTTCTTTTAAAATTACAGAATGTTCCTAATATTAATTCATTATCTATTGTATATATATCTATATATATATACAATAGATAATGAATACTTTAAGAATCTTATTAAAATTGTACATAGAAAATGCATTTAATTAAAAAAAAAACACAAACTTTTTTTATCAAATTCTTTGAGCCGTTTTTGAAAAAGCCTTTCCTTCTTAAAAAACTACTAAATACGAAGTTTCGAAAAATCTATTGAGTCGTTTTCGAAATATTCAGCTTAAAAAAATTGAAACATTTTTGTTAAAATTAGTGTTTATAGGCTTTCTAGGATATTCTGCATTAAAAAATTCTAAACAATCAAATGAATCGTTTTCCGGAAAATCAAAACCAAAAAAATGGTTCTATCAGAAAATATAAAAAAATAACAATACAAAAACAAGTTATCAAAAATTACGATTTCCCTTAATTAATTAATTATTTTTTTTTTAATAGTTGGAGCCGTTTCTGAGAAAAACAAGATTTATCTTTTTGGCCAAAAAAAATGTATGGAGGGTACCGTTATTTTTCGTCTTAAAAAATAAAAAGACGTGTGAGCATATTACCTACCGAAAAAACAATTTGTATGCCTACCAAGTTTGAAGCAAATCCATCCAACCATTTAGGCTGGAAACTCGAGGATAGACAGAGAGACAGACAGACAGACGGAATTGCGAGGCCCACATTCTCTATCATCCTTCTGTCAAGTTGGATTAAAATGAAAACCTCGAGTTCGATTTTTTTTTTTGCAAACGCAAAACTTGTCTTACCTACATACACATACCTATCGCAAGTTAAAATTCAGTTGTTAACAAAACAATTTAATTATGTAGGTAGGAATACCTCTTATTATAGTAAGAAAAATGTAACGAATATAAGAAGTATATGTATGTACCCACGGTTGGCACATTAATTTGTTTTTAAATTTAATTCTGCCGATTTGTTAATTAAAAAATATGGAAACTCACAAATTTCTAAAACTTTGCAAGAATGATATAAGTATGTATGTCCCCATAGCCATGTTTACTACGCTAATATATTTTTATAAATTTTGTTCCGTCTATATTTGTTAATTTAGTGCAATTAGTACCTGCACCTGAAAAATCATCTATCCCAAAAAAAAATGTTTGCCCTTCCAAAACAAAATTGCGCGGCACTCTCAACATTCTTTAAAACTTCATCAAAACTTTCCCAAATAAAACCATTTACCCATCGCCTCGCCAAAACATTTGTGTCGCTCACAAAATTAAGTCAGATAGGTACCTACCTACCAGTGGCGATGCGTGAATAATTTCAAAACGTAAGTCGAGGAAAAATTAGTCGTCAAAAAAATTAAATTTCGAAAGTTTACTTGAAATTATTTCGTTAATTGCATAACTTAGTATCAAACCATAAGGTTGTCCAATTCAAGCCAAATTTGTTATACCTTAAGTCATTTAAGTTAAATGTAGCAATGAGCTTAACGCAGAATAAAAGCGTTTTCGAAGATGCAAATACAATATCTTAAATAAATTTATTATTAAGTTAAAAATTTGCGGGAATGTTTCACCCAATATTTCGTTTTTTTAAATAGTTATGAAGTGCTAAAACGTCAAGTTGTTAAAGAGAAGCAGTTGTATACAAAACTTGTAAGTTCATGTTTTAAAGCTGTAAAATACAAAAATCCAGGGAAAAAAGAAGATATTTTTTCATCTGGATTGGAAATCGCGAAATTATCATGTCGAAATTATCATTATAATTAAGTAAATCTAAAAAAATAAATTCGTGAAAGTTTTACAACTTGCATTTATTTCGGATGGAAAATTGTCTTTTATTTCTACAAACAGACGTTTATAACGTGGAATCAATTTCGAGCAATCATCGTTTTCGTGGCGGTTCCGCGCAATCGCTTTTCCTTTCAAAAATGCATTCAAATTAATTAAGAAAGTCAGAGCTAAGCCAAGACTCAAAACTTTCGATTTCTCTTATTGCATATTCAATATCCGTTTTCTTATCTTGAATTAAATTGAAAAGAATGTCAGTCTTAGACAAAATTTCAGAGAGAGTATTAAGAAAAAACAAAAATCTTTTGCCTATAATTTAATTAACAAGCTCTCGGAAATAGAAAGCGAGGCAGTGTCCCATTGGTTAGGGTTTTCTAATATTCTAACAAAAGTTACTATTATATGTATATCTAATCTAAAATTTAAAATTACGTTTATTATACGCGAATGATAATGCCAGCGAGTTTCCGATACCCCAGGCGTCGGTTGGGATTTATTAAAAAAAAAAACCAATAATAGTATTAATACTGCCAAAAAAAAAATTCAATTCCGATATATTTTCAAGTGATCGCGAGCAAGGAATAAAGTTAGCCATTGGACAAGCATCAAGGACTTTCTTTTTAACACCACCCACTTCCTCGGGCATAACTGCCGCACCATCTTATGATTGAACAATTAGTTTGCCCTTGCAGGAGAATGTATCAAGTATATTAAAAATATGCTTTCACAACGCCAAAAAAAAACAAGAAAGCTTTCTTCAATTCCACCCTCCGAAAGGTACCGTAGAACAGCCCTCCAAGCACGTGGAGAGATGGAAAAAAGAAGAAAACAAAACATTTTATTAAATTTACAACTCCCTGTCAATGAAGTATACTTTTGTTGCAATGAAATGTTAAAATGGGAAACGAAACCATCTTTTCGTTTTTAATCTATTTTCATTGAAGTGGTAGAGCGTCCTAACTCTACATCTTTTTTTTCTGAATAAATCTAAGTTGATTTAAATTATTTGACTCCTCTAAGATAAAATCTGTTAAGCATCATTCTACAACTATTAAAGCCATATTCACTAAAACTTACTTTACCCAAAAACTTTTCACACTTTTAATTTGAATGTTTCAAATCTTAATGTTTAATACTTTAAAAATTCCCAAAAAACACAACATTAAGGTATTGCACTGTGTTCTTAAATAAGTTTAAACCTCATTGGGATTTGCTGAATTCATTTGGGCCAGTTGTGCCACATTATTGAATTGCAGTTATTTTCTGCACTTTCTGCCAAAAATAAATTAAATCTACTTAAACCTTAAACTAATTAAATCTACTTAAACCTTAAACTTTAAGATGCGGATTTTCAAAAGGTAAGACGCAAGGAATCGAGTTATATGGACGCTTCGCGCCTGCTACGTACATATGTATGTACCTATCCAAATTTTATTTAAACACTTTAAATATTAAAAATACTTACGATTTTTAGAAACGCTTATTATAAAAAAAAACAAGTTGTTTATTTTTCATACCTACATATGGATGAATGTACCCATGTATATGTATATTACCTACTTACTTCAATTTTATGGAATATACATACATGATACCTACATATCCTTCAAAATAAAACTTTCTTTAACCTACAAGAAAATATTTTTTGTGAGTGGAAAGCATGAATGATTCTAAATATATTTTTCCATAACTACCTACTATGTATGTACGTAGATTTCTTTTTTTTTATCGTAACAAATCGTCCACAAGGCAAGAAAAATTTCATTCACAAATTCCTTGCCTTCTTCAATCTTTTATGTTTCTATACCTAAATACATTTGTGCATGTACATATACAATCTTGCATTAATTTTCCCGTTCTTCTATTTTTTGCATTTTATTTGATTCGATACAAAATTGGCTGTTTTTTTTCTCTCGCTCGAATTCTCATGAGTTTGCATACAGTATTCGTGTTCTGCCATTTTTACCATTTCTTTGGATTATATCCATATTCGCTTGTCTCCCAACTCTCCAATTTTATTAAAGAGCAATACCATCCTTGGATAAACTAGATGCCGCCACAATCGAAGCACTTCATGAGAGTACTATAGAAATATATATACAATGTTCTCTATCATCGTAATGTCAACTTTGATTAAAGTCTGGAGTTCAATTTTTTTTCCAAATGCTAAAGTTGCGCTATGGTACCTGCAGATATGACCAAAGTAATAGGAACACTCCCTAATTTTTGGTAATATTGTGTGTAGTACTTATACTAGGCAAATATTAAAAAATATTAGTGTTACATATTTAGTAATTAGTATGGTGTTATTCTATTTTATATAAATTTTTTTGAAAACTAAACGGGGTTTGCAAAATGTCTTAGTCCGTTTGATTTAGGCTTCCCAACAAGCTGGTCATAAAAATAGGAACACTTGATTAATTTAATAAAAAAAATAGACATTTTGATAACCAATGCTTTTGTTTTATTTATTAGCAGAGAATATTTAGTAATAGTTCGCTGAAATACTTTTATTTTTGAACAATGCATCCATTCGATTTGTCAAAGAGTATAGCTAATTCTGGCACTTTTCTTGTGGAATAAAATACCACACTTCTTGGACAATTCTCCAGAGATTCTTCTTGTTGGAAGGTTTTTGCTTACTAACCTCAACCTTCAGCTCATTCCAGAGGTTCACAATAGGATTAAGGTCCAGCGATTGAGAAGGTAACTCCAAAACGACCAATTTGTTTCGCTGAAACCAGAACTTTGTTGACTTTGCAGTATGCTAAGGGTCGTTGTCTTGTTGGAACAGCCATTTAAGTTGCATATTTTCGTCAGCCCACGAAAGCAATACATTTTCCAGTATGTCCACATACGACTCCTTTGTCATTATGCCATCTATAAAGAATTTTGGACCAAAGCTTCACCATGAAAAACAACCCCATAGGATTATGCTGCCACCACAATGCTTCACGGTTGGTTTTGTATACCACGGATTAAGTAGTAGTAGGCCTCGTACGTTGGGCGACGAACAAACTGTTTCCCATCCATTCTAATTTTTTCGTTTCGTGTCTCCAAAGCACATTCCTCCACTGCTTTTTGGCCTGAATGGCGTCGTCTTTCATGTGATGTATTTTGGCAAAACAAATCCGCTTCTGAGTATGTATTTTTTTTTAGCAAGCGCACCTTCCTTGGAAATCGTGTGTTAAGGCCAGCATTCTGCAAAATACGAATCTCACCAAAATCTTGACTTCTTTAAGCTAATAACAAATGTTTTTGAGCTTTTATTCAAATGTTACAATTTTTTGACCAGCAAATTTGGTAGTTGCAATCTAAACGGTGATTTTTTAAGAGCTTGGTTTTTGAAAATTCAAAAAACACAGAAACTTGTAAAAAGTGAATGAAATTTTTATTTGGATCGATAAATCAATTTCTGCCATTTACTTTTTAAAAATAATTTCACTTAAATGTTGCCCGCGGCTACGCTTCAGGTGGTCCATTCTGAAGGTCCAATTTTGGCAAACTTTTTCACACATTTCGGCCGGAATCTCACCAATGACGCGTTCAATGTTGGCTTCCAAGGCAGCAATCGTGTTTGGCTTGTCCCCATAGACAATAGACTTAACATAGCCCCACAAAAAATAGTCTAACGGGGTCAAGTCACATGATCTTGGTGGCCAATTGACTGCGCCAAAACGTGAGATCAACTGCTCACCAAATTCGCCTCTCAATTGATGCATGGTTTCGTGTGCAGTGTGGCATGTGGCACCGTCCTGTTGGAACCACATGTCGACCGAGTTCAATTCTTGCATTTTCGGCAAAAAAAAATCTGTTATCATCGAACGGTACCTTTCTCCATTGACCGTAACCCTGCGACCTTCATCGTCCTTAAAGAAGTACGGCCCAATGATGCCGCCTGCCCATAAACCGCACCAAACAGTGCATTTTTCGGGACGCATTGGTAGCTGCTGAATTGCCTCTGGCTGCTCTTCACTCCAAATACCGCAATTCTGCTTATTCACGTATCCATTTAGCCAAAAATGAGCCTCGTCGCTGAAACGGACGTAGCTTGCGAAACACATTTTTCACAGAACACGAATTTTGATAATAAATTTCAATTATTTGCAAACGTTGTTCAGGCGTAAATTGATGAAATGGCAAACAATACTGAATCGAAATGTCAAATGTTCGTGGAATTTGTCATGTGTGATCTGTCAAAAATATAAACGTCAAAAACCAAGTAGCAAAAAAATCACCCTTTACAAAGTACATAATATTACAAAGACATTTTGTTTAATCACAAGATTATACATTGAATAGATTGACAATATATAAACCGTTACAATAACACACCAATTGTTCACATGTACGCCTAACTAAAATGTAAGATACAGTATTACCTAAAAGTAAGGAGTGTTCCTATTATTTTGTCCATGTCTGTATATCGCAAGTAAAAAAATCAAATGTGTATTCAAGCATCAAAATCAGGGCGTTTCAAATTCATATACATATGTAGAATATGTAGTTTACGTTTTTTATTTTCTTCTTCTGGGAGAAAAAAAAAATAATCAAATACACCAGTTGCACAACTGACCTTTTTTAAGCGATAAAAAAGCAAATCCATACGTTGACAAAAACTTTAGCTCTAAGAAATAAATGCTGGAATGAAAAATTTATTTTATTACCCTTCGGCTCTTCACCCAGAGGGTGTCCGCCGGGAAGGTATACTACTTTGTTTTGCCGCCATTTTGGTAAACATTAGTTTTGACAGTTCATATTTGGTAGTCGTGAAGTACACACGTGGCAAATTTATTATGGAAAAAATATTCGATAAACCAGCGTGTTGTAATCGTTAAAGCATTTTATCAAAATTAAGCATCGATTACTGACGATGAGAAAGTTACGTGAAATTTTTGGGAGAAACAACATGCCAACAAAACGCACTATTTATCGTGTAGTGAATGATTTCGAAGAAAGAGGGTCTGCCCAAGCATCGACCACAACGTACAGCAAGATCGGCTGAAAACATTACTGCTGCTCAAGGAAGTGTTCAAAACAATCCATCAACCTCAATTCAAACCCGTGCTCAGGAGCTTGGTATTGAAAGAACAACTTTGGCCACAATTTTACACAAGGATTTGCATTTGTTTTCATTTAAGATTCAGTTGAGCTTCAAGAAGCTCACAAGACCATTACATACATATGCCAATAGGATGTTAAAGCTAGCCCATGACAACCCCGATTTTCATAAAAAAATCGTTATCAGTGACGAGGCACATTTTCATTTGAATGGGTATGTGAATAAACAGAATAGTCGGTTCTGGGCAATGGGAAACCCTCAAATTATTCATCAGTCACCTTTGCATCCATTAAAAGTTACAGTCTGGTGTCCAATTTGGACAGGAGGAATCATTGGACCTTACTTCTTTGAAAATGAAAACGGCGTAACGGTAACTGTAAATAGGGAGCGATATCGTTATATGATTGAAAACTTTTTAACGCCACAACTGCATGCTTTGGGCTTGATTAACATGTTGTATCAACAAGACGGTGCCACATCGCATACAGCCAGGATTACAATGGAATTACTGCGAGACATCTTTCTACAACAAGTTATTTCAAGAAATGATGATGTTGATTGGCCTCCACAGTCGACAGATTTGACTGCTCCGGACTCCTTTTTGTGGGGATATTTGAAAAGCAAGGTTTATGCAAACAAACCAGAAACGCTTGAGCAACTCAAACAAAATATTCGTGATGAAATTAATGAAATACCGCGTGAAATGTGTGAGAATGTAATGAAAAATGTGCTCAAAAGGGTTCGCATTTATGAGGCGGAAATTTACCTGATATTGTATTCCATACATAATTGCCGACATTAAATAAAACATTTATCAATATAAGATCCATTCTCTTTCATTTAATCAAAAATTATAAGCAAAAAAAGTAGTATACCTTCCCGCCGGACACCCTGTACATGATTTGGTCGAAATGCTACGATCAAGACATTTATTCCATCGTAGGTTTCTCCGTGAATATATTAGCAACTTCAAATTCAATAATCTCAAAGATATTAAATAATAAAAACGCTTAAAAGCAATTATTTCTTTCTTTCCCTCATATTCCAATGTAGTCAGGAGTACATTTTATATTTAATAATTTTTATATATAAACCTTACCAGAGAATTCTTCATTTAAAAAAACAACCGCCGTCAATCCAAAAACATTTAGAATACCCTGCATATGGGTTAGTTCAGAAAAATGGAATTTCACTAATGTTTACTGCATCAAAAATTTAGAAAGTAAATCCAGCTTTTTCCTCTGTGTTTGATACAAAACTGAGGCTTTCTATTCATTTTCTAATATTGTTGATTTCTCTTTTTCAATCATACTTTACCTAAACTACACAAACATTTCTTTCATACTTAAAGTGTTAAGCATTTCTATTTTCTATTGGTAGGGGAAAGCAATCAATTAATTTTGTTTTTAAATGTTATCAAGCTATAAGTAAGTTGTCAATAAGCGCATTATACGATAAACTAACAACATTAAACACCGATCCTTTTAACAGAAATAATGATACATAACTGTTATATAAATAGACATTTGAAAACTTAGTCTAACTTGAATAACACAAATGTCTAACAAAATGTTCAACATTAAAATAGAGAATTAAAAATAAATATTCAAATGTTTTTTGTTTTTATTAAATAACTTTAATTTATTGAACACTAATCCATCGAACCTATATAAATGTATCTCCCTAAAAAAATCAAAACTGTTTTTGTACCTATAGCCTGGTTTATACATAAATAAAATACGTACATCAAAGTAAATTGAAATCAGAATCAAAGGGAAACTTTCATACTTAAAACGTTGACAAACAAAATTTCCTTCTATATATTTTTGGTTTAGTTAAATTTCTTTCACGCACATAATATGTTTGCTTCAAAACAAATATGTTTTTGCTTGTCGTCAAAATAATTGCATTTAAATTTTCACTCATATAAAAAATGTATGAAAATTTCACTATGATGTATAAATTAAACTTAAGTATAAAATATTTTTATATAATACAACCAGGTAATTAAATATAATATTTGTAATAATTGTCGATCGATTTTTGCAAAATGTTTGACATAAAGATACGATGAACCTTCATTAAAATGAATGGGAAGGGATGATGGATGTAAATTGTAGAAATAAAGTTGTTATTTACTTAATTTGGTGACGTATGTAAATAAATTACCTTATCCTCATTGTCGGATTCATCGTTGCTACCATTGTCGCTGCCGTTTTCGGATCCTTCTTTGCTAGCTTTGGCCTTTTCCTGACGATCCATAACACTCTGACGATGCCGTGTTTTCTTCCAAGAGTAATAATATTTTACTAAACTCGCAATTGATTTATCTGGTAACTGTCAAAAAAAAGATTTTCACACTAAAACTACACATAAAACAAAAAGAAAGAATAAAATTTTACCATTTGTCGTATGCGATGAAAGCTCTTGCCATGAAATTGAAAAGCTTGTTCAAATAAAACCTTATCTTCCACAGTCCATTCATCAGGGAAAGGAGTAAAATTTGCTAAATCCAAAACAGCACGTTCTAGGTCATGTTTGTGCCAAAATAACATTCCCAACGCTTGTTCTCCATTATATCCATATTTTTCCTTGGCAACTGATATATACTCTTCCACTATGGGAGCGTTTTTTTTATTATTAAATCAAATTTAATTATGTATAAATTTTGCAGGAAAAAAATTACATTTTGGGTCTGGAATTTCCTTGGTAGGGGACCATACTAAAAGTGCACGATCATTTAATACTTCCGGTTTGCGATCTGGTTCTGGTACAAGAGAAGGACATACGGCTTGATAGTCACGTCCCACTCGAATTTTTTCTAGAAAAATGTAACAGACAATTTTTATTAATTTTTATTGTATTCAAATATTAAGTAAAAATAAGTAAGCGCAACAAAATTTACCCAAACAAAAACGAGCAACTATTATTGTCAATAAATAAGTCAGTAATCTTGTGAATATGTATACTAGAAAGAAATATTAAATGAATATAAACCAATAGGGTTTATTCTAAAATACAAAAATACGACTAATTATAACAGGTGATTTTTTTGCTACTTGGTTCTTGACGTTTATATTTTTGACGATCACACATGACAAATTCCACGAACATTTGACATTTCGATTCAGTATTGTTTGCCATTTCATCATAAATAGACTTACGCCTGAACAACGTTTGCAAATTATTGAAATTTATTATCAAAATTCGTGCTCTGTGAAAAATGTGTTTCGCAAGCTACGTCCGTTTCAGCGACGAGGCTCATTTTTGACTAAATGGATACGTGAATAAGCAGAATTGCCGTATTTGGAGTGAAGAGCAGCCAGAGGCAATTCAGCAGCTACCAATGCATCCCGAAAAATGCACTGTTTGTTGCGGTTTATGGGCAGGCGGCATCATTGGGCCGTACTTCTTCAAGGACGATGAAGGCCGCAGGGTTACGGTCAATGGAGAAAGGTACCGTTCGATGATAACAGATTTTTTTTTGCCGAAAATGCAAGAATTGAACTCGGTCGACATGTGGTTCCAACAGGACGGTGCCACATGCCACACTGCACGCTAAACCATGCATCAATTGAGAGGCGAATTTGGTGAGCAGTTGATCTCACGTTTTGGCGCAGTCAATTGGCCACCAAGATCATGTGATTTGACCCCGTTAGACTATTTTTTGTGGGGCTATGTTAAGTCTATTGTCTATGGGGACAAGCCAAACACGATTGCTGCCTTGGAAGCCAACATTGAACGCGTCATTGGTGAGATTCCGGCCGAAATGTGTGAAAAAGTTTGCCAAAATTGGACCTTCAGAATGGACCACCTGAAGCGTAGCCGCGGGCAACATTTAAGTGAAATTATTTTTAAAAAGTAAAGGGCAGAAATTGATTTATCGATCCAAATAAAAATTTCATTCACTTTTTACAAGTTTCTGTGTTTTTTTGAATTTTCAAAAACCAAGCTCTTAAAA
Organism: Philhelius pedissequus; assembly: GCA_910595825.1. NCBI lineage: Eukaryota > Metazoa > Arthropoda > Insecta > Diptera > Syrphidae > Philhelius > Philhelius pedissequus. The sequence goes on along the minus strand of OU343162.1, from coordinate 120,263,944 downwards.
AATCACCGTTTATATATTATAATTCATTTTATATGAACAGGATTCCACGTCTCACTTTTGCTGCCAAATAGCGAAATGTGTGAGATCTTATGTGGATTTTTATTCAACCAAAATAAACGAGCCCAGACAGATTTTTAATCACGGGCACGTTATCGCGTCCTTTTCCAACAAAATTATGGATTATATATTGATCCAGGTTCAAAATCACAGTTCTGGATTTTTAGACGGATTTACACGTACATGAAACACGCAGTTGCACACCCGCTAATATAAAGCTACATGTCGGTTTGGTAACAAGAAATGTTAACCAAGTTTCCCAAACTTGTTTTTTTTTCCTATGGGTTTTAAGAACACCAAAATCTCCGGTTGAATATTTAAGTGCAACATATACAAAACAATTATTCCTCAGAAAACTAATTTTAATTTTTGAAAAATAATTCCTTCAATCCCTGCTATTTTTCATACAAATTTGCCTTTGTATGAAAAATTCGGGGCACCTGCTAATCGGCCCATGGACCACTAAAATAACATGCGTTGCTTAATGTATTCACCTGTCTAATTGGTCTAAGCGTAGGAAATACGAAATATGTATGCATCGCATACCGCCGGCCGTCGCGTCGCCGCGCCGGTTACTTTTGGTTTATTTGGTGATTTCCTTATAAGTTTGTAATTTTAGTTTTCGTTAGTTGTTGGCAAATGATACAATTTGAATTTGAAAATACGTGTTTGTTTTTCGTTTTCAATAAAGCTACTGAAGTTTGTTTCGGTGGTAAGTTGGAATCTGTAAACTCTGTGATTGCTAATAAGTTTAACTTGTATTTTATTGAAAGCATTAATTTAATTAGTAACTCTATAACATTTAACAATATTCAGTCTGACATAGAGTTACCTGAAATACAAAGTGCATTTAAATTTAGGGAAATCGATCTAAGTGAATTAAGAAAAATATGCAAAACCATGAATACAAAAAGTGCCATGAATCTTAATATTAACATAATTCTGGATTGTTTCGATATTATAGGTAAAAATAGTTAATGAATCTTTCATCCATGGTGAATTCCCTAGAAATTTAAAAGAATCTACTGTCATCCCAATACCTAAAGAAAATGGAACTAAGGACTGTGGAAAATTTAAACCAATAAACATGATGCCTATACTTGACAAAATAGTAGAAAAGTGTGTTTTTATCTATAAATATGTATGTGATATTGAATTATTAATTGAAAATCAATCAGGGTTTCGACATAATCACTCATGTGAAACGTGCCTTAACTGGCTGATAATGACTTTAAAGGAAGAAAGACATAGTAGTAACAGACTTTCAAAGAGCATTTGATACAGTTGATCGCAATAGACTTCTCAGTAAATTATCAAAATATGGTGTAAAAGGCATTAAACTCAATTGGTTTAAATCGTATCTATTTGATAGAACCCAAAAGACCTGTGTGAATAATTGTAATTCAAGTGCTATTAATACATATTTTGGTGTACCGCAAGGAACTATTATACTTGGAACATTACTGTTTTTAATATACATTAATAATATTTGTAAAGACTTAAGAAATTCTAAAATATCTTTGTTTGCCGATGATGCTCTTATCTTCGTAAGTGGTAAAGTACTATCTGAAATTTTTGAAGATATTAAAGAAGATTTAAATAATGTGTGCATGTGGCTACAGTTCAACAAACTTAAAATTAATGTGAATAAGACTAAATATATGGTGATTAATATCAGTCGATCTCGTACTGTGGAAGTGTTAAGACGTTTTCGGCTTCCCAGTTTTTCCAATTAAAATTCGTGTGTGAGCTTAAGTTCTAAATTAAATCAAAATTTCACAAGTGGTGCAGTAGCACAGTGATAGAGTGGCCGACCGAGAATCCGAGGGTCGCCAGTTCGATTCCCAGGAGGGCATCAGAACTTTATCAGCTTTTTTCACAACCGTGAAGTAGTTAACTTTATTGGTTGGGAAAACGAGCAAAGGAGGAGGAGTTTAAGCACCGGGGCATCGAAAGGTGTCCTAGGGCCAATGAGGCCAGCGATGGCATCAGCTGAGGGAACATCGAAAGATGTTCCAACTACAAGCAGTGATTCTGCAGCAACAACATCAACAGCAATAACAACAACGGCAACATCATCCGATGCTAATCAAAAGCGCAGAAAGAGGATCAAGTGCGCACCAAATTTGGTAAAAAGGAGATCCACGGCCACCTCAGCAAAGCTGCCAGCTGGGGTGCATACGTCCGATATAGACGAGACGTCAGAGGCAGCAAGACAAACCGAGTTAGACACTTCACCCGAAGAGGGTATAGCATATATGTCTGAAGAAGGAGAAGGGCACTTCACGACGGGCGATAGTACTGCCTTCGTGAACCTCTCCACATCAGAGGCGTCATCTGAGGAGGACGAACAAAGAATGTTCGCCCAAATTGATGCTTTGGAGGCAGAAATAGAAAAGATAAAAAGTAAAGTTAAGGCCAGCCAAGAAGCGCGCCGAGCGAGGCAACTAAAAGAACTCGAAGAAAAAGAACAACAACAGAAAAAAGAACAAATACAAAAACAACAGCCACAGCAGCAGCCAAAACAACAACGGCAAAAACAACAACAACAACAGCAACAGCAGCAGACACAAGTCCAGAAACAACCGCAAGAAAAACAGCAGCAGCAGATTCAAAAGCAGCAGAATCAACAGCCGCAGAAAAATCAGTCTCAGCAGCAGCAGCCACAGCCGCCGATCATGAAAAAAGAAAAGGTGCCACCCATTAATACTTATAAAATGGAGTTACAGGATACCATAAATCTATGTAAGTTGACCATAGGTCAAAATTTTACTATTAAAAGATTAAATAACGATAGGCATGCTATCCAGTGCTTCACACTGGAACAGCACAAAAAAATTAAAGAGTTGCTGAAAGAAACTACTACCGAATTCTTTAGTTTCACCCCTAAAACCGAAAAATTTCAAACGGTCCTTTTGAAGGGCATAGATTCCTACACGGAACCACAGGTGCTCTTAAATGAACTCCGCCAAAAAGCGAATGACGATCTCGACTTTATCGGGGTCAAGCCGTTCGCTACAGTTAGAGCTAGGCGGGAGAAGCGGAGTCTTCCCTTCTTCCTCGTTCAACTTTCACCCAGCAGCAAACTGGATAGTTTGAGGAGTATATCCGTCCTCAACTGCCAGGTTGTAACTTGGGACAAATTAAAAAGGCGCGGCGACTTGCTTCAATGCATGCGCTGCCAAAGGTTCGGCCACGCCGCAGCAAACTGCGAAATGCAGTCACGCTGCGTTAAGTGTGGAGAGAACCACAATGCAGATGAATGCAAGTTAGGAAAAGAACGGGTCGAAGATAGGACCCAGCTTAAATGTGTACTCTGCCGAGGCGCCGGACACCCCGCTAATTATCGGGGATGCCCGACGTTTCAGCTTATAAAAAACAATAAAGCAGCAAAGCAAACAGTGGTAGAAAAGCGTCCAACAGTGCGCCCTCCTACAACAACGTCCGTCAACCCCCAAATTTCTTACGCCCAAATGGCGTCAGGAAGGGGAAGCACGGTACAGCCTACACCAAAGGTCGCCCAACAGGCCCCCGTGCCTAAGGCGCCGGCGGCACAGGCGGATATTATGGGCGTTCTACTGGCCATCCAGGGCCAGTTGAACGGCCTCCAAAACCAGATCAGGGAGCAGGCGACTAGGGTGGATTATCTCTACTCTGTTTTGCCGAGCTTAACGCAACTTAGAGGTTAAGGGCGCGCTGCCGGAGAGGCCCTTTAAGATCCTAGCTGTGAATGTAAATTCATTGATTAGGACCGAACGTAGAGCGAATTTATTCCAATTGCTTAAAGGCATAAGTCCAGATGTGTTTATGGCTAGCGAAACTAAGCTTAACCAGAAACATAAATTGACTAACAACAATTACAATATCGTAAGAAGAGACCGACCCAACTCCACGCAAGGAGGAGGCGTCGCAATCTTTATACGTAAAGGCATTAGTCATAAGGTAATATATAATAGTGATGTGCGAAAATTTCGGACGTTAGAGGCATGCATCATATGCATTCATCTCCAACAGGGGAAGCGAATGTATGTGATCGCTGCCTATGCACCGGAAACACCTCAGCCCACGCAGTTTATAACAGAGCTTGAAAAGCTTTTTGAATGCTTAAGATTGAGCTCGGAAGAGAATTACTATATATTGGCGGGTGATTTAAACGCCAAGCACACAGATTGGGGAAATCAAATACAAAATCCTCGAGGTAACCATCTATTTAATTGGATGGGTCGATACAACCTTGAGTATCGCATCGATCTTCTAGCCACAGACAGGCCATCGTTCCCAAGAAGCGGTGCCTATCTGGATCTATTGCTTAAAGACGCAAGACTAACAATTACTGACGCTGTGGGTCAACGGCCAAGAAATTGTTTACGAACGATCGAGTACGACAGTGACCACTGCGGACTCGCAGCCGTAATACAACTTCCGAACCAGCTTATGGAGTTGGAGGAGTATGTGCCTGTGCATACTTACAATTACAGTAAGGTGCGCTGGCCACGTTTCTCCAATGCCTTATTGAGTGAATTACGTTCAAATGGTATATCCCCACCAAATGACAGGAACCTAACAAATACTGAAATCGACAGATACTTAGAACAAATTGACGAAACGATTCTACGAACAATGAACAGAACAATACCGAAATACAAAGAACGTAACGCAACTGACATGTACCGTAACGCGACAATTGACGCACTTCACAGACAAAAAAGTGGACTACTGACAAGACTAAAACGCTTGTACAGGCGGTTTACTGATACACGAGACCTGGAGATTAGGACACTGAAGTCGTCCATCAAAAACATCAACCAATTGATCAAAGAAAATTATAGATTGGCTATTAATTCGTTCTGGGACAATAAAATTCGTGCCGTTAACTCCAGCGACCCAAGTATGTTCCCAAAAATTAATAAGATTTTTAGAAGAAAGGATCAAAACGATCTTCCGTGTCTTAAGCTCCAGAGGACGACAGAGAACAGAGACGTACTTCTGACAGCAGGCATAGACCCAGAGGATGCCGTATTGGACGATGACCTCTATATAATCGAAGATCCGCAGGAGAGAGTGGAGGCTATGGGGGCTGCTTTCCAGCAAGTGTACAAGGTGAATGCTAGCATTCGCCCGAATCATGACCTGGAGAACAGAGCTCTGCTTCATCACTTATGGCTCCGGAACGATATAACCGAATGGCGATCTGAGAACCTTGGTTTTACCAGGTTTAATGATGAAGATTTGGCAAACGCCATAATCGCCGACCGAAATGGGCCCAGCCCCCTGTTAATTTCGAAGAATGAGCTCCAGCTCATCTTCGATTCATTAAAGAAAAAGAAGTCTGCAGGACTCGATGGTATATCCAACGTTGTACTACGACATTTGCCTCAAGAAGCAGTTGACATTTATACCACACTGTTTAACAACGCGCTGAATAATGCATATTATCCAGTGCGGTGGAAGACAGCTGTGGTGCACCCTCTCCCAAAAAAGGGAAAGGACAACTCCAATCCGGCGAATCTCCGGTCGATAAGTCTTCTTCCGAGTATCAGCAAAGTATTTGAAAAGGTTATTAATAGAGCCCTGTTCAAATGGGCGGAGGACAAAAATATCATCCCGGATAATCAGTTCGGTTTTAAGGCGGGACATGACACAATTCATGCCGCGTCTAAACTTGTTTCTGATATCCAATGGAACAAAACTAAAAAACAGTGTACGGGTGCCTGTCTGGTTGATTTGGAGAAGGCCTTCGACACCGTATGGTTAGAAGGTCTCTATCTAAAGCTAACCAGACTAGGTATAAGTAAACCTCTATTGTATATGCTTTATGACATGCTAAATGGTAGAAAGTTTGTTGTCAAGAGTGGCAATGTAACTTCTACTGCAATTTTTAATATTAATAATGGTCTTCAGCAGGGAGCGGTTAACTCGCCGATTCTATTCAACATTTACACCAGCGATCTGATAGGTAGTCTAACTCAGGCAATTGCGTACGCCGACGATCTAATTGCGTACAGAACAGCTCATACAGTTGAGGTCATCAAAAGTCTCTTGCAGAGTGACTTCGACAAGATTCAGCGATATTGTGATGACTGGAAGTTGAAAATCAACTTCCAGAAATCAGAAACTATTTTGTTTAGGACTCCGCTGTCTAGCGCCTCAAGGGATACGAGAAGGAACTGGCGCAAGCTGGTGATCGTAGGGCCACATGGACATCCACTGGCGAGTAAAAGTGTAGTAAAGTACCTTGGCATCTGGTTGGATCAGTACCTGTATTTCGACAGACATATAGGTGCTGCTTTGGCCAGGGCTAGGGGAGCCTTAGCCTTGACAAAACGACTGTTTTATAGCAGCCGTCTTGACAGCAGGGTGAAGGTGATTTGCTACATGGCCCTCATCAGGCCGATGATTGCCTACGGATGCCCGGTGTGGTTCAACGTTGCCCCATCTCAAATGGAAAAGATTCGGGTGTTTGAGAGGCAATGTCTTAGACGTTGCCTTGGATTACACAGAACACCAGAGTCGGAGTACACAAGATATTATTCCAACCAGGTTCTATACAACGGAGCCAACATAAACAGAATAGATAATTTTTTGTTCAAGCTGATTCGGGGTCACGTTGCAAGAGCGATGTCCTCAACTAACAGCTTAATTTTTGGGGCTTATTACCCCAATAACGAATATTTTGAGAGTGCGCGGTTAAGTGGTTACATCCCTCCTGAGGCATTCCTCTATTTAGACAGTCGAGGGCTGATACAGGATGGAGGGGCGGTTCCGCTCATCTACCACGTCAGCCGGAAAACTGTGGATAGGCGACTCCTGTATAGTCGAGACGTCATCGCTCAAGGTGGAGAAGAGCGTCTTCGGTTCAGTAGGACTGTGTCCGATCGGGACCGGAGGGATAGGGCGAAACAGGAGAACCAGTTCTGGTGGCTCTCTGAACAGCATCGTGATATTTAAAGTCGATGAAGATGATATATCTTGGCCGACTTACATAGATTTAGGGCATTAGGTATAGGTAACAGTCAGGGTGGCACCAAAAAAAAAATTAAAAATATGTATGTATGCGGGGGCATGCGTGCATGTATCTGCGTGTCTGTACATGTGTGTGCGTACGTATATGTATGTGCGTATGTACATGTGTGGGTGGGTTGCATGCTAGTGTGTGTCTGCATGCATATAAAAAATAAACAAAAAAAAATTAAAAAACGAAAAAAATGCTGCTGTGGCTGTTCTAGTTTTTAAGTAGTTATAAGTATTATTAGGTATTTTAAGTAGTTTAAGTTATTTTTAGTTAGTATAAGTTAGTTTTATTTAGTTTTAATTATTTTTAATATATATTTAAGTTTAGTTTATAGGTTAAAAAAAAAAAAAAAAAAAAAAAAAAAAAAAATGATCAGATACCAAGTTTTCTGTATAAAAGTTTCTTGAAATATAAAATAAATAAAAAAAAAAAAAATTTAGATTTAATTAAAATAGTTTTTAGGTCGAAAGACATTAGTTGTAAGAGTTATTGTTTAATTTAGAGCGCCCGTAAAGGGCCAGTAAATTAGTTGTAAGTTATTGATAATTAGGCTAGTTTTAAACATTTTTGTCTAGCTTTAAGATAGTTATAAGTTAATATGAAATAAAAATGAATTTAAAAAAAAAAAAAAAAAAAAAATGGTGATTAATATTAGTGATATAATAAGTTTATCGATTGAGGGTAAGCCCTTAGATCAAGTAACAGAAATTAAGTGCTTAGGGGTAATATTAGATAATAGTTTAAATTTCAATAGCCACATGGTATATGTGTGGAAACAGATTTAAAAAAATTGATTACTTAAACGTATACGTAAAAATATAACAACAATATGTGCCATTCATAATTATAATACGATTATTAAACCTTACTTCGAGTTTTGTTCTACAATTTTATTTTTAGGAAACAGTGAACACATAAATCGACTGCAAATCCTACAAAACAAAGCTATGAGAACCATTCTTAAATGCAGCTTGCGCACATCAATAAATTGGATGCTAGATTGCTTAAGATGGCTTAACATCAAAAAAGGAATCATATTTTATGCATTACTCTTTGTGTTTAAATTAAAAAATGATCTAGCACCTAAATACCTTACGGCAAGCTTGTCCTACGTGGGAGAATGCCAACCACATTATTTAAGATCGAACTCTGATTTTAGACTTCAGTTTTATAGAGGATCTCGAACTCAAAATATGATATAATGGGTTATCCATTTTGCGGATTCAAAAGTAAACGTAAATAAAACACATATAAAATATTTTTTTTCATGATATTTCTTTTTTATTATAAGACATTATGTGTGAAACACTACATCATTTAAATGACCACCACGCAAATTGTTGCAAGCATGGATTCTTTTGAGGTAATTTTCGACCACTTTTTGGCACATATTGGGCGGTATCTCAGCCATAACTTGACGAATGTTGCTTTTTAAGTGCTCAAGAGTTAAAGATTTATCTGCATAAACACGGTCTTCCGCGTAGCCACACAAAAAAAAGTCCAGCAGTGTCAAATCGCATGATATTGGTGACCAGTTGATATCGCCACGATGAGAAATTACACGGCCAGGAAATGTCTCTTGCAATAAAGCCATATTCGCTCGGGTTGTGTGCCATCTGGCACCGTCTTGTTGAAACCACATATTCGTATTCTTCAATAGCAGGCAAAAACAAGTCGGTAATCATATGACCATAACGCTCCGCATTGACGGTGACAGTCGTTTCATCGTCATTTTCGAAGAAGTAAGGTCCAATCACACCTCCGGACCAAAGAGCGCCCCAAACAATGACATTTTGTGGATATAATGGCCTCTCTTCAATTACTTGAGGATTCTCAGAACCCCAAATACGACAATTTTGTTTATTAACATTCACACCGAGTGAGAAATGTGCTTCGTCGCTGAAGAAAATTCTGTTCGAAAAATCGACGTCCGCCGCCGTTGTTCAAGCACCCATTCGACGTATCTACGACCTTGTGAATGGTCATCTGGCTTCAGTGGTTGTGTGAGCTGGACTTTATATGGATGTAGGTGTATATCCAAATACAAAATACGCCATAATGTGCCGTAAGACAGTCCTAATTCCTGAGAACGACGAGGAATCGACAAATTCGGGTCTTTGGCAACACTTTCACTTACAGCAGCGATATTTTCAGTGGTACGAGCGAAACGATGATGCAAAGGCCTTACAATATCTGTAACCAATCCAGTCCCTTCAAATTTCTTCACAATTGTGCCAATTGCTTACGTAGTTGGACGATTATGTAAACCATAATCTCCTCTTAAAGCACGATATGTGGCTGTGGCAGAATCACCATTTTTGTAGTAGATTTTAACAATTTTTATGCGTTGTGCGATAGTTAAGCGATCCATTTTCGTAAATGTCAGACTTTCAACTGGGGTGGAATCGGCTAAGGTGATTTGTGATAGTTGACAGTCACAAAAAATAAATTTCCGCTGCGTAAGGTGACTGTCACATGTGATAATCACATTTTTGTGACTTTTTCTTGTGACAGCTATTTTGGTGTCATTTTCATATAAAATACATTTGTTTTCTAATTTTGTAAATTTGTGAAATTGCTTTTATGATTTCACAAATTCCGAAAATAGAAATCATATATGTACATGTAATTAGATAAAGGCATTGTTTTTCTCACACATATTTATTTTAACTTTTAATTTATTTTGTTATTAATTGGCATTTAGAATAAATTAATAATAGGTACAAATTAAAAAAAACTTTTGACAAACGAGCGAAACATTTTTATGTTCGAAGTTTGTAGAACAAAATTGGAAATATCCTAATTTAATCTCGCGAACTCAATGACTAGATTCTACTTATTATTTTAACTTTTTTGGATTGCGAGATAATTATAACATTTTTTTAATATTAAAAGGTTAATAACGTTTGAGCACTCAACATTGCATGAAAAAAAAACAAATAAAACAATTTGCATACAAACAAAATCAAACATATACATATGGATTTATATCAACTCTTAGTACTTCTCTTAAAATGGTGCCAAGTTTTGATTAATTTTTTGTGATCACCTTACACAGACGAAAAATATAATATGATCACATGTGATTTTCGGAAATGTGACAATCACAAATCACCTTAGCCGATTCCACCCCTGGTTTAAGAACTTAGTTTGACAGATGTCGAATTCCAGTCCTATACTTTTGAAACCGCATAATGGATAACCCTTTACTTAAATAAATTTAATGAATTGCCTATAGCAGTGTTTTTTAAAGTGTGGGTCACGACCCTCTGGGGGGTCGCCAAGACTTACTCGGGGGTCGCGGTCGCAAATCGGTAAGATTAAAAAGCAATTGTTGGCCAAATTCCTAAACGAAAGATTTGCAAGACAAGTCTCAAGTTAAGCAAATGCACGAACCCGGTTAAAATTGAAAAGAAAGTGAATTGCGCAAAATAACATTAAAACTTACTGCATTGTGCGCAAGAAAAAAGAATAAACTGTGTTTTGAGACAATCAAGGATTTTTATGTTTGCATTTAGGGCCTTTGCTCTGCATTTTTTGGGCAAGATTTGCATTTAGGCATTTGGCCGTTGTCAAGTCCTGTAGTAAACAAAATTAAACACATATTTTTTTTTGTGAGAGGGTTGTGTCTGCTTATTTTTTAAGGAATGTTTACACTTTGGTTTTATCATTTACCAAACTAAACCTATTTCTCTTCATACTAATTATATATAATTATTCTTATATTCCCTTCCTATTAAGAGAACGTGAGTTTACATAAGGTGTGTTTTATTGGGAATCTATCCATTGTACCGTAAGTAATTCCCAAAAAAACGCATCGACCGTAGCATGGACCGTAGCTTTTTTATTTTTGTAAAAATGGTACCCCTGTACCACAGTCACAAGTAATGAAAGAGTCTTTTGCAAAGTAAAATTAAGAAAATATCAAAATAATGACCAATAATTAGCTTTTATTCATATTAAATAGAAAGTAGAAAAACGTACCAATATTTAATTTATGTTACAGACCTATTTCTTGTTTTCATTTTTTCTGCATTTGCAATTTTAAATTCGAACATTCATTTTGCACCAATAGAAAGGAAATAATAAGTGAATGGGTTTGTTCATAGACTATGGTCAAGTCCCTTTTTACACAGGGCAATTTTTGTATTGCTTTAAAAATCTTCTATGCCATTCACACGAGAATACAAAATTGACGGATATTTGCATGTTTCCTTTAAATGTTTCTTGGTTTTGAACGCACACTACAGCGTAGTTTAAAATGTTCAATCCATTACATGTAACCTTTATATTTCATGCCTTTATTTATTTTCTGAGTAGATCGATAGCTAGAATTTTATTTTTCAAGTCAATTTATAAATTTATTTTCTGATTATGTTTTGCTTTCAATTCAATATTCACTCATCAGACTGCACTTAACAAACGCGGGGTAAGGAACAAGTAGTTAACATTTGGTTTGCCATTTCCATGCACATGTCCAGAAAAAAAAAACAATGGATCACAAAAATGTACGCCCAGTCCATGTCAATGTAGTGAAGCGAATACCGTCCATAGCCAACGTCCATTAAACAGTGAAGAAAAAGCACCTTTTGTGAAGTTCAGTTGCCGCTTAGTGCGTTTAAGCTAGGCGCGCACATGCAACTTTTCCGAAACGAAATAGTTTAATCACTAGTGATCGCGCACATTAGCAACTAAAAATTAATCAACGGAAGAACTTATTTGGGGCGATCGTTCGATTTGTTCCAAAACGCAAACTTTTAAGTTGCTTGAATCGTGGTCTGAATTGTTACTGCATTTGCGCGCACTCTCATGTTATTCACTTTAGCAACCAAACTGTTGCAAAACTGAAAGTTGCATATTTGCGCACCTAGGCTTATAGCTCATAGAATTTCATACGAATAAATATTTTGCGGCGCACTGTGGAGCATTCCTCTATAGTGCAGTTCCACCCAATGCGGTTTGTCTTCTCAAATTGCTTTTTTGTAGATCTAAATAAAAAGATGATTTTTTTCACCAAACTTGGTTTATTAACAACTATCAATAAAAATTGAACGCAAAACGAAAGTTGGGCTTGGTTAGTCAATAAAAGTAAAACGGAATTCATTCCATAAATATTGGTTTCTTTTTCAAAATGGATATCAAAATTTGTTAAAATTGATTAATTGACATTAGGGGTATGCAAAATTGCAGATATAGGTGCAATTTTAGACGTACTTCAGAAAATAATTGAGCAAAGAATACAGTTTTTAATAGTAAAAGTCAGAAACTTTTCAGAAGAACAGCTTATAATTTTTTTAAAAAATGGAGTTATCTAAGATTTGAGAAATATAAACTGGCCAACTATTAAAAAAAAGAATCAAAAAGATCGATTTGTCTTACGAATGAAATTAATAATTATAATACTCCATGAACACATCCATCGAGATTCAATACAATTGTCAATCGTACCAACAAAACTAACAAAATCAGAATCGAGACTCGACTGAACGTCAACCAGCCATCCACCGTAGCTTCTACTTTAGCTTTTTATCGACCGTAGCGAATTGTATGTAAATTGCTACGAGGGATAAACTTACGGCGGATAAATTTCCCAATAAAACACGGCTATAGATATAAATTGGCGAAAAACACTAAAAATCTTAAAGCCTCTTTTGCCAGTTCTCGATGTTCTAATTTCCTCTTTATCTCGAAATTATCAATAGTTGTCAAATTGAACTACATTTTTAGCAGTTATGTCTATAAGATTTCATTTTTATCGGCGAGTTGGGCTGATATATTCAAAAACGGATTTATTATCCAGCTTTAACCATTTCCAGAATCCAGTTCTGGAAGGTAACTTGATAGCATCTTCTCCGAATTATGCTAACTCAGTATCATGAGAGGAATTTGAGAGCTTACTGATACGATTATAATATCTATTAATATGTTTAAATATCTTTGAAAATCTTCTGAACGCAGGGATGCATGGATGTACCACGCTGTGAACTTCTTTTAACATCTGATGACGACGAAGACGAAAAACCAAACAGAAAATATTGGTTTGACATTTGAGTATGAATGTATTAGTGCTTCTTGAGTTGATTCTGCTTTCAAATCAAGAAAAGAATTTCTCTTCTCAGAATCGTCAGATGATTTTTTTGCGGACGCTTGGGAATTCTTCTGGATATCCAATGGAAAACCAAATTTATCCATTATGATGATCACTTCACGACCTTTTTTTGTCGTTTTTATTTGGCAAGCCGGAAGATTTCTGGACTCTTCTGAAGTGTTCATTTGGCAAAAAATTACAGTTCTGATTCTGAAAAGAAGAGAATTTTGCTTCTGCATTTTAAATTAGAATCGAAACCAGAAGCACTCACACATTCATAAACTTGGACGTCAAACTCGACTCTTGCCGTTTTTCTATCATAGCTGTGCAACAAACCTTATTTTTGTTTGTGATTATTTTTACGCGCACAGTTATTTTCACATACATATACAATCACATTCAAATTCAGAATAGTCAGAAACAAAAAAAGTGTTCAGTTGGGATCCGGGATTCCGGTTTACAATAAGTACTCCCACTTAAAAAAAAGTCATTGACAATTCTAATGCGCACATAAGAATAAAAAAAATTAAAATTATTGCAAGACTTGCTCATACCTATAATTAGACTGGGTATGAAAGGGCAGCGTAAATAACTGACAAAGTATTTTTAATAATGTGGGGGTCGCCAAAATCTGTTTACTCTCAAAGTTGTCGCGAACTCAAAAAGTTTGAAAAACACTGGCATATAGAAAAAAAAATGAAACAGTTCTAAGTAAATTTAAAAAATTGCTTATATCTCATATTAGAGAAACAATTCTATCAACAAATATTTAGTTTTCCAATTATATACATATGTAGTTATTTAAGTGTTACTATTTTTATTTATTTATTGAATTGTAATAGTAAAATTTACAAAATAAAATATACATACATACAAACATACAACTACTAAACTTTGCGTGTCGCTGTGATTAAAAATATAGGTTATCTCACTAAATATTACCACATAATTTTCTTTGTATCACGATCAAATGTTATGTTAACTTAATTGCTTTTCTTTCTCTAATGAAGTGTGCTATTTATTTTATCCTAGAATAACTTCACTTGTTTCCATAATTTCGATTTTTTTTGTTTCAATTCAATATTCATTATTTTTTTTCATAATAAATCCAACATATCGTTGTTCTTACTGCTTCATAAGTCATACAGTTCTTTAAAGTGTAACAAAGTACTAAAAACTTTGTTTATTGGAATCATAGGATACATGCGCTATTTATTTTGTCGCAACTGTAGATGAAACCTAGATATTTATAAAAACTGCCAAAACCATCATTTTACTTCGTTTTTTTCGAAATAAAAGTGTTCTTTACACTATTAGATGCCACAAACCAATTAAAATTTTATAAAAAATAGTATCTCGAAATTGTTTTTTGTCTTAATTAAATGACTGATTTTGATGAAATCCTGTTTTTTATTTTTAGTTTTTTGAAAACAAATTTTTGTTTGCAATTTTGGTATACAGTTTTTTACAGTTTATTAATATGCGATTATAAAATATAAAATTATTTTTTAAGTCAGTTTTAAAAATATAACAAAAAATTTAAAGAATTAATTTTAATTAGAAAAAAAGATATTCAAAATTTTGATATGTAGAATTAGTCTGGCAAATAGATCTTCTCAGATATAAAATTTGTCAGAAATCCAATTTACCATTACCATTACTCAATTTTTTTTATCGAAATCGTTGGAGCCGTTTTCGAGAAAAATAACATTTAATAACCTAATTTGAGGGTAATCGCTTTAGCCGTTTATGGCTGATTTACAATGCCGTGTTGGTCGTCGCGTTGACAGTTTTTGTTTACATTGAGCCTTATGAGAAAGATCTGTCAAAGCGACGCGACGCCCAACGCGGCATTGTAAAATCATAACCTGCCTTATAGTCCTTATAATCGGAAGTAAAAATCATACTTGTGCGATAGAGATGGGAGACCAACATGCAGATCATCTTCATGTATTAATATTATAGGAAGTATGAATCTGAAGATTGCAGATTATAGTGAAGATAAACATGTTCACCTTAATTATAGCATTTTCATCTGCACCATAATTGAATCCGTTTCAGGGTAACCAGTTTCAAGTTTTTTTTTTACCATTTCACCTCATTTTGCAAAATAGCGCAACATCTTCAAACAATAAATCAGCACTCGCTGAGCTAACCCGGTTAACGCATCTTCATCCTGTGGCTTATGAGATACCATGCATATCAGAAACACCATGATACTGCTCCCCATTTCCACCTTGCATAGCTCACCTTGGAAATATTAAAATTTATCAGGGGACGATTTACTCTTCTTCGGCGATTCAAAACAATATTATCGTTGTCACTATTATCCCTTTCATTACTACTATTTTTTTTTAATTCATTTTTATTTAATCTTAACTTATAACTATCTTAAAGCTAGACAAAAATGTTTAAAACTAGCCTAATTATCAATAACTTACAACTAATTTACTGGCTCTTTACGGGCGCTCTAAACTAAACTATATCTCTTAATACTAATGTCTTTCGACCTTAAATCTATTTTAATTAATTCTAATTATTTTATTTTTATTTTACCAAGAAAGCATATTTAAAAAAAAAACTCGGCATCATATCATATTTTTAATTTTTTCTTATAAACTACCTAAAGCTAGACTAAAAATAATTAAAACTATATACAACTAACTAAAAATAACTTAAACTACTTAAGATACCTAAATATACCCAAAACAACTTAAAACTAATAAGTGAATGGGTTTGTTCATAGACTATGGTCAAGTCCCTTTTTACACAGGGCAATTTTTGTATTGCTTTAAAAATCTTCTATGCCATTCACACGAGAATACAAAATTGACGGATATTTGCATGTTTCCTTTAAATGTTTCTTGGTTTTGAACGCACACTACAGCGTAGTTTAAAATGTTCAATCCATTACATGTAACCTTTATATTTCATGCCTTTATTTATTTTCTGAGTAGATCGATAGCTAGAATTTTATTTTTCAAGTCAATTTATAAATTTATTTTCTGATTATGTTTTGCTTTCAATTCAATATTCACTCATCAGACTGCACTTAACAAACGCGGGGTAAGGAACAAGTAGTTAACATTTGGTTTGCCATTTCCATGCACATGTCCAGAAAAAAAAAACAATGGATCACAAAAATGTACGCCCAGTCCATGTCAATGTAGTGAAGCGAATACCGTCCATAGCCAACGTCCATTAAACAGTGAAGAAAAAGCACCTTTTGTGAAGTTCAGTTGCCGCTTAGTGCGTTTAAGCTAGGCGCGCACATGCAACTTTTCCGAAACGAAATAGTTTAATCACTAGTGATCGCGCACATTAGCAACTAAAAATTAATCAACGGAAGAACTTATTTGGGGCGATCGTTCGATTTGTTCCAAAACGCAAACTTTTAAGTTGCTTGAATCGTGGTCTGAATTGTTACTGCATTTGCGCGCACTCTCATGTTATTCACTTTAGCAACCAAACTGTTGCAAAACTGAAAGTTGCATATTTGCGCACCTAGGCTTATAGCTCATAGAATTTCATACGAATAAATATTTTGCGGCGCACTGTGGAGCATTCCTCTATAGTGCAGTTCCACCCAATGCGGTTTGTCTTCTCAAATTGCTTTTTTGTAGATCTAAATAAAAAGATGATTTTTTTCACCAAACTTGGTTTATTAACAACTATCAATAAAAATTGAACGCAAAACGAAAGTTGGGCTTGGTTAGTCAATAAAAGTAAAACGGAATTCATTCCATAAATATTGGTTTCTTTTTCAAAATGGATATCAAAATTTGTTAAAATTGATTAATTGACATTAGGGGTATGCAAAATTGCAGATATAGGTGCAATTTTAGACGTACTTCAGAAAATAATTGAGCAAAGAATACAGTTTTTAATAGTAAAAGTCAGAAACTTTTCAGAAGAACAGCTTATAATTTTTTAAAAAATGGAGTTATCTAAGATTTGAGAAATATAAACTGGCCAACTATTAAAAAAAAGAATCAAAAAGATCGATTTGTCTTACGAATGAAATTAATAATTATAATACTCCATGAACACATCCATCGAGATTCAATACAATTGTCAATCGTACCAACAAAACTAACAAAATCAGAATCGAGACTCGACTGAACGTCAACCAGCCATCCACCGTAGCTTCTACTTTAGCTTTTTATCGACCGTAGCGAATTGTATGTAAATTGCTACGAGGGATAAACTTACGGCGGATAAATTTCCCAATAAAACACGGCTATAGATATAAATTGGCGAAAAACACTAAAAATCTTAAAGCCTCTTTTGCCAGTTCTCGATGTTCTAATTTCCTCTTTATCTCGAAATTATCAATAGTTGTTAAATTGAACTACATTTTTAGCAGTTATGTCTATAAGATTTCATTTTTATCGGCGAGTTGGGCTGATATATTCAAAAACGGATTTATTATCCAGCTTTAACCATTTCCAGAATCCAGTTCTGGAAGGTAACTTGATAGCATCTTCTCCGAATTATGCTAACTCAGTATCATGAGAGGAATTTGAGAGCTTACTGATACGATTATAATATCTATTAATATGTTTAAATATCTTTGAAAATCTTCTGAACGCAGGGATGCATGGATGTACCACGCTGTGAACTTCTTTTAACATCTGATGACGACGAAGACGAAAAACCAAACAGAAAATATTGGTTTGACATTTGAGTATGAATGTATTAGTGCTTCTTGAGTTGATTCTGCTTTCAAATCAAGAAAAGAATTTCTCTTCTCAGAATCGTCAGATGATTTTTTTGCGGACGCTTGGGAATTCTTCTGGATATCCAATGGAAAACCAAATTTATCCATTATGATGATCACTTCACGACCTTTTTTTGTCGTTTTTATTTGGCAAGCCGGAAGATTTCTGGACTCTTCTGAAGTGTTCATTTGGCAAAAAATTACAGTTCTGATTCTGAAAAGAAGAGAATTTTGCTTCTGCATTTTAAATTAGAATCGAAACCAGAAGCACTCACACATTCATAAACTTGGACGTCAAACTCGACTCTTGCCGTTTTTCTATCATAGCTGTGCAACAAACCTTATTTTTGTTTGTGATTATTTTTACGCGCACAGTTATTTTCACATACATATACAATCACATTCAAATTCAGAATAGTCAGAAACAAAAAAAGTGTTCAGTTGGGATCCGGGATTCCGGTTTACAATAAGTACTCCCACTTAAAAAAAAGTCATTGACAATTCTAATGCGCACATAAGAATAAAAAAAATTAAAATTATTGCAAGACTTGCTCATACCTATAATTAGACTGGGTATGAAAGGGCAGCGTAAATAACTGACAAAGTATTTTTAATAATGTGGGGGTCGCCAAAATCTGTTTACTCTCAAAGTTGTCGCGAGCTCAAAAAGTTTGAAAAACACTGGCATATAGAAAAAAAAATGAAACAGTTCTAAGTAAATTTAAAAAATTGCTTATATCTCATATTAGAGAAACAATTCTATCAACAAATATTTAGTTTTCCAATTATATACATATGTAGTTATTTAAGTGTTACTATTTTTATTTATTTATTGAATTGTAATAGTAAAATTTACAAAATAAAATATACATACATACAAACATACAACTACTAAACTTTGCGTGTCGCTGTGATTAAAAATATAGGTTATCTCACTAAATATTACCACATAATTTTCTTTGTATCACGATCAAATGTTATGTTAACTTAATTGCTTTTCTTTCTCTAATGAAGTGTGCTATTTATTTTATCCTAGAATAACTTCACTTGTTTCCATAATTTCGATTTTTTTTGTTTCAATTCAATATTCATTATTTTTTTTCATAATAAATCCAACATATCGTTGTTCTTACTGCTTCATAAGTCATACAGTTCTTTAAAGTGTAACAAAGTACTAAAAACTTTGTTTATTGGAATCATAGGATACATGCGCTATTTATTTTGTCGCAACTGTAGATGAAACCTAGATATTTATAAAAACTGCCAAAACCATCATTTTACTTCGTTTTTTTCGAAATAAAAGTGTTCTTTACACTATTAGATGCCACAAACCAATTAAAATTTTATAAAAAATAGTATCTCGAAATTGTTTTTTGTCTTAATTAAATGACTGATTTTGATGAAATCCTGTTTTTTATTTTTAGTTTTTTGAAAACAAATTTTTGTTTGCAATTTTGGTATACAGTTTTTTACAGTTTATTAATATGCGATTATAAAATATAAAATTATTTTTTAAGTCAGTTTTAAAAATATAACAAAAAATTTAAAGAATTAATTTTAATTAGAAAAAAAGATATTCAAAATTTTGATATGTAGAATTAGTCTGGCAAATAGATCTTCTCAGATATAAAATTTGTCAGAAATCCAATTTACCATTACCATTACTCAATTTTTTTTATCGAAATCGTTGGAGCCGTTTTCGAGAAAAATAACATTTAATAACCTAATTTGAGGGTAATCGCTTTAGCCGTTTATGGCTGATTTACAATGCCGTGTTGGTCGTCGCGTTGACAGTTTTTGTTTACATTGAGCCTTATGAGAAAGATCTGTCAAAGCGACGCGACGCCCAACGCGGCATTGTAAAATCATAACCTGCCTTATAGTCCTTATAATCGGAAGTAAAAATCATACTTGTGCGATAGAGATGGGAGACCAACATGCAGATCATCTTCATGTATTAATATTATAGGAAGTATGAATCTGAAGATTGCAGATTATAGTGAAGATAAACATGTTCACCTTAATTATAGCATTTTCATCTGCACCATAATTGAATCCGTTTCAGGGTAACCAGTTTCAAGTTTTTTTTTTACCATTTCACCTCATTTTGCAAAATAGCGCAACATCTTCAAACAATAAATCAGCACTCGCTGAGCTAACCCGGTTAACGCATCTTCATCCTGTGGCTTATGAGATACCATGCATATCAGAAACACCATGATACTGCTCCCCATTTCCACCTTGCATAGCTCACCTTGGAAATATTAAAATTTATCAGGGGACGATTTACTCTTCTTCGGCGATTCAAAACAATATTATCGTTGTCACTATTATCCCTTTCATTACTACTATTTTTTTTTAATTCATTTTTATTTAATCTTAACTTATAACTATCTTAAAGCTAGACAAAAATGTTTAAAACTAGCCTAATTATCAATAACTTACAACTAATTTACTGGCTCTTTACGGGCGCTCTAAACTAAACTATATCTCTTAATACTAATGTCTTTCGACCTTAAATCTATTTTAATTAATTCTAATTATTTTATTTTTATTTTACCAAGAAAGCATATTTAAAAAAAAAACTCGGCATCATATCATATTTTTAATTTTTTCTTATAAACTACCTAAAGCTAGACTAAAAATAATTAAAACTATATACAACTAACTAAAAATAACTTAAACTACTTAAGATACCTAAATATACCCAAAACAACTTAAAACTACTTAAAAACTAGAACAGCCACAGCATTTTTTTTTTCGTTTTTTTAATTTTTTTTGTTTATATTTTGCATACGCATGCAGACACAGAGCTACATTCACCCCATACATACATGTACATACGTACATACATATAGGTACGTACATACATGTACAGTTACGCAGGTACATGCACATATGCCTCCGCATACATACAATTTTTAATTTTTTTTTGGTGCCACCCCGACTGTTCCCTATACCTAATTACCCCAAATGTATGTAAGTCGGCCAAGACATATCTTAATCGACTTTAAATATCACGATGCTGTTCAGAGAGCCACCAGAACTGGTTCTCCTGTTTCGCCCTATCACTTCGGTCCCGATCGGACACAGTCCTACTAAACCGAAGGCACTCCTCCCCACCTTGAGCGATGACGTCTCGACCATACAGGAGTCGCCTATCTACAGTTTTACGGTTGACGTGGTAGATAAGCGGAACCGCCATTCTATCCTGTATCAGCCCTCGACTGTCTAAATAGAGGAATGCCTCGGGAGGGATGTAACCACTTAACCGCGCACTCTCAAAATATTCGTTATTGGGGTAATAAGCCCCAAAAATTAAGCTGTTAGTTGAGGACATCGCTCTTGCAATGTGATCCCGAATCAGCTTAAACAAAAAATTATCTATTCTGTTTATGTTGGCTCCGTTGTATAGAACCTGGTTGGAATAATGTCTTGTGTACTCCGACTCTGGTGTTCTGTGTAATCCAAGGCAACGTCTAAGACATTGCCTCTCAAACACCCGAATCTTTTCCATTTGAGATGGGGAAACGTTGAACCACACCGGGTATCCGTAGGCACTAATCGGCCTGATGAGGGCCATGTAGCACATCACCTTCACCCTGCTGTCAAGACGGCTGCTATAAAGTTGTTTTGTCAAGGCAAAGGCTCCCCTAGCCCTGGCCAAAGCAGCACCTATATGTCTGTCGAAATACAGGTACTGATCCAACCAGATGCCAAGGTACTGTACTACACTTTTACTCGCCAGTGGATGTCCATGTAGCCCTACGATCACCAGCTTGCGCCAGTTCTTTCTCGTATCCCTTGAGGCGCTAGACAACGGAGTCCTAAACAAAATAGTTTCTGATTTCTGGAAGTTGATTTTCAACTTCCAGTCATCACAATATCGCTGAATCTTGTCGAAGTCACTCTGCAAGACTTTTCATGACCTCAACTGTATTAGCTGTTCTGTACGCAATTAGATCGTCGGCCTACGCAATTGCCTGAGTTAGACTACCTATCAGATCGCTGGTGTAAATGCTGAATAGAATCGGCTAGTTAACCGCTCCCTGCTGAAGACCATTATTAATAATATTAAAAATTGCGGTAGAAGTTACATTGCCACTCTTGACAACAAACTTTCTACCATTTAGCATGTCATAAAGCATATACAATAGAGGTTTACTTATACCTAGTCTGGTTAGCTTTAGATAGAGACCTTCTAACCATACGGTGTCGAAGGCCTTCTTCAAATCAACCAGACAGGCACCCGTACACTGCTGTTTAGTTTAGTTCCATTGGATATCAGAAACTAGTTTAGACGCGGCATGAATTGTATCATGTCCCGCCTTAAAACCGAACTGATTATCCGGGATGATATTTTTGTCCTCTGCCCATTTGAACAGGGCTCTATTAATAACCTTTTCAAATACTTTGCTGATACTTGGAAGAAGACTTATCGATCGGAGATTCGCCGGATTGGAGTTGTCCTTTCCCTTTTTCGGGAGAGGGTGCACCACAGCTGTCTTCCACCGCACTGGATAATATGCATTATTTAGCGCGTTGTTAAACAGTGTGGTGTCAACTGCTTCTTGAGGCAAATGTCGTAGTACAACGTTGGATATACCATCGACTCCTGCTGACTTCTTTTTTCTTAATGAATCGAAGATGAGCTGGAGCTCATTCTTCGAAATTAGCAGGGGACTGGGCCCATTTCGGTCGGCGATTATGGCGTTTGCCAAATCTTCATCATTAAACCCGGTAAAACCAAGGTTCTCAGATCGCCATTCGGTTATATCGTTCCGGAGCCATAAGTGATGAAGCAGAGCTCTGTTCTCCAGGTCATGATTTGGGCGAATGCTAGCATTCACCTCGTACACTTGCTGGAAAGCAGCCCCCACAGCCTCCACTCTCTCCTGCGGATCTTCGATTATATAGAGGTCATCGTCCAATACGGCATCCTCTGGGTCTATGCCTGCTGTCAGAAGTAAGTCTCTGTTCTCTGTCGTCCTCTGGAGCTTAAGACACGGAAGATCGTTTTGATCCTTTCTTCTAAAAATCTTATTAATTTTTGGGAACATACTTGGGTCGCTAAAGTTAACGGCACGAATTTTATTGTCCCAGAACAAATTAATAGCCAATCTATAATTTTCTTTGATCAATTGGTTGATGTTTTTGATGGACGACTTCAGTGTCCTCATCTCCAGATCTCGTGTATCAGTAAACCGTCTGTACAAGCGTTTTAGTCTTGTTAGAAGTCCACTTTTTTGTCTGTGAAGTGACGCACTTTGTCGCGTTATGGTACATGTCAGTAGCGTTACGTTCTTTGTATTTCGGTATTGTAATGTTCATTGTTCGTAGAATCGTTTCGTCAATTTGTTCTACGTATCTGCCGATTTCAGTATTTGTTAGATTCCTGTCATTTAGTAGGGATTTACTATTTGACCGTAAATCGGAAGTCGGAAGTTGTATAACGGCGGCGAATCCCCAGTGGTCACTGTCGTACTCGATCGTTCGTAAACAATTTCTTGGTCGTTGACCCACAGTGTCAGTAATTATTAGTCTTGCGTCTTTCAGCAATAGATCCAGATAGACACCGCTTCTTGGAAACGATGGCCTCTCTGTGGCTAGAAGATCGAGGCGATACTCAAGGTTGTATCGAATCATCCAATTATACAAATGGTTACCTCGAGGATTTTGTATTTGATTTCCCCAATCTAAGTGTTTGGCGTTTAAATCACCGGCTATATGTAAAAGTTTTCTTCCGAGCTCAATGTTAAGCATTCAAAAAGCTTTTCAAGCTCTGTTATAAACTGGGTGGGCTGAGGTCTTTCCGGTGCATAGGCAGCGATCACATACATTCGCTTCCCCTGTTGGAGATGAATGCATATGATGCAAGCTTCTAACGTCCGAAATTTTCGCACATCACTATTATATATTACCTTATGACTAATGCCTTTACGTATAAAGATTGCGACGCCTCCTCCTTGAGTGGAGTTGGGTCGGTCTCTTCTTGCGATATTGTAATTGTTGTTACTCAATTTATGTTTCTGGTTAAGCTTAGTTTCGCTAGCCATAAACACATCTGGGCTTATGTGTTTAAGCAATTGGAATAAATTCGCTCTACGTTCGGTCCTAATCATTCACAGCTAGGATATTAAAGGGCCTCTTCGGCAGCGCGCCCTTAACCTCTAAGTTGCGTTAAGCTCGGCAAAACAGAGTAGAGATAATCCACCCTAGTCGCCTGCTCCCTGATCTGGTTTTGGAGGCCAGTCAACTGGCCCTAGATGGCCAGCAGAATGCCCATAATATACGCCTGTGCCGCCGGCGCCTTAGGCACGGGGGCCTGTTGGGCGACCTTTGGTGTAGGCTGTACCGTGCTTCCCCTTCCTGACGCCATTTCGGCGTAAGAAATTGGGGGTTGACGGACGTTGTTGTAGGAGGTCGCACTGTTGGACTCTTTTCTACCACTGTTTGCTTAGCTGCTTTATTTTTCTTTATAAGCTGAAACGTCGGACATCCCCGATAATTAGCAGTGTCCGCCACCTAGGCAGAGTACACATTTAAGTTGGGTCCTATCTTCGACACGTTCCTTTCCGAACTTGCATTCATCTGCATTGTGGTTCTCTCCACACTTAACGCAGCGTGACTGCATTCGCAGTTTGCTGCGGCGTGGCCGAACCTTTGGCAGCGCATGCATTGAAGCATGTCGCCGCGCCTTTTTAATTTGTCCCAAGTTACAACCTGCTAGTTGAGGACGGAGATACTCCTCAAACTGTCCAGTTTGCTGCTGGGTAAGAGTTGAACAAGGAAGAAGGGAAGACTCCACTTCTCCCACCTAGCTCTAACTGTAGCGAACGGCTTGACCCCGATAAAGTCGAGATCGTCATTCGCTTTTTGGCGGAGTTCACTTAAGAGCACCTGTGGTTCCGTGCAGGAATTTATGCCTTCAAAAGGACCGTTTGAAATTTTTCGGTCTTAGGGGTGAAACTAAAGAATTCAGTAGTGGTTTCTTTTAGCAACGCTTTAATTTTTTGTGCTGTTCAAGTGTGAAGCAGTGGATAGTATGCCTATCGTTATTTAGTCTTTTTACAGTAAAATTTTGACCTATGGCCAACTTACACAGATTTATGGTATCCTGTAACTCCATTTTATAAGTATTTATGAATGGCACCTTTTCTTTTTTTGTAATCGGCGGGTGTGGCTGCTGCTTCTGAGACTGGCTTCTCTGCTGCTGTTGATTCTGCTGCTGCTGTATTTGTTGCGGTTGTTTCTGGGCTTGTATCTGCTGTTGTTGTTGTTGTTTTTTCCGTTGTTGTTTTGGCTGCTGCTGTGGCTGTTGTATTTGTAATTGTTCTATTTGCTGTTGTTGTTCTTGTTCTTTAAATTCTTTTAGTTGTTTCGCTCGGCGGGCTTCTTGGTTGGCCTTAACTTTGCTTTTCAACTTTTGGATTTCTGCCTCCATTGTTTCAATTTGAGCGATCATTCTTTGTTCCTCGTCCTCCTCAGATGTCGCCTCTGATGTGGAGAGGTTCACGAAGGCAGTACTATCGCCCGTCGTGAAGTGCCCTTCTCCTTCCTCAGACATATATTCAATACCCTCTTGGAGTGAAGTGTCTAGCTGGGCTTGTCTTGCTGCCTCTGACGTCTCGTCTATATCGGACGTATTCACCCCAGCTGGCAGCTTTGCTGAGGTGGCCGTGGATCTCCTCTTTTCCAAATTTGGTGCGCACTTGATCCTCTTTCTGCTCTTCTGGTTAGCATCGGATGATGTTGCCGTTGTTGTTATTGCTGTTGATGTTGTTGCTGCAGAATCACTGCTTGTAAGTGGAACATCTTTCGATGTTCCCTCAGCTGATGCCATCGCTGGCCTCATTGGCCCTAGGACACCTTTCGATGCCCCGGTGCTTAAACTCCTCCTCCTTTGATTGTTTTCCCAACCAATAAAATTTTCCACTTCACGGTTGTGAAAAGAAGCTTGCAAAGTTCTGATGCCCGGCTGGGAATCGAACTGGCGACCCTCGGATTCTCGGTCGGCCACTCTACCACTGTGCTACTGCACCACTTAAGAAATGTTGGTTTAATGTTAAACTTAAACTCACACACGAAATTTAATTTGGATAAAAACTGGGAAGCCGAAAACGTGTTAACACCTCCACAGTACGAGATCGACTGATCGTTACTACTATGCATTCGGTCTCGTTCATCCGAACTTGATTTACTAAACTAATAAGCGCGAGTGTTGAACAAAAGACAAAAATAGCAACACTATAATCTTCTGTCAGAAATAACTGGCTGTATAATTCGGCTGAAGTCTTGGACGAGCCTATCAGAAGGATGGTGTGCGGCGGATGAATTCACCGCAGAGAATCAACGGTGCCATTAAGTAACATAGTAACAGATAAAAACAATTAGCAATCGAAAGTCTGTCAGGTTTTATCGTATAATATAGGTGGTCTTGTCAATAAAAATTTTGTATGTAATCTTTTTTTGAAATACGTTTGTCAATTTGATATTTTCTTTTTGTACGAAACATTTGTCTTGTCTGAGCATACACAACACTATGAAATTTATTTTAAAGAGTTTAAGTTATTTTGGATTGCGGCAATAAGAACTCATAACTTCGGCAGAGTAGTGGAGGGTGTAAGGACATCGAAACTACATATCAACCAAAGTTTCTGAATGTTCAGAACACAGTCATTTTGAGAGGAAATTTTTCTGGGTCAATCTTAAATCTAATACCAAACTACATTAATTGTAACCATTGGGTTCGTGATTTTGAAAATTTGAAAACTTTCTTCGCTGAATTTGAATCAAATAATTTTATTCTCATGGGATATTTGAACGTCAGAACGGGAGCGAGGGGATCCATTGATGCAAGAACACCTTCACCTTCTATAAACTATACTCGATGCTCGAAGGATGCTATCAGCAACAGTAACTGCAACAAATTTAATGAATTTTTAGAGAACAATCGGTGCATTAATTCTAAATGGAAGAGGTTTTGGTGATAAAACTGGCGAATATACGTATGTGTCAAGTAGAGGATCTTCAGTGGCTGATTATTGCTGCCCCTCATACACTGCTCTAGAGACAATTGGTAACTTTTCGGTTGGATGTACGACATTTTCCGATGATATGCCACTAGTTTTAGATATGAAAGCAGCAGTTACTACCAGACAACCTGTCAACCTTTCTTCTTCCAAGGCTAAAATGGTCAGATAATAGAAGTGTTGATTACTTCAATAAAATTCATGATATAACTGCTGAAAGAATAGTTACAAATACTGACATTGAGGCACGATGTTGGACCTTAAAAGAATGTATCTACACAGCTTATAGAAATTCTAGTACTTCAAATATTACGTTTGAAAGAAAGAAACCGTGGTTTGGCTTGGATTGCCACTTAAGTAGAAAAACTTCACTTAAGCTACTTAAAATTTATAGAAAATTTAATTTAGAAGAAAGAATTATTGTGAAGCACAAAAAGGACAAAGGCTTGCGTAAAACGAAACAGCGAGTCAACTTTCTAGCATAAATTCAGCAAAGGACTGGTGGAAACTTGCAAAGGAAATCGAGGTAATTCTACGAGTACTGCACCTCAAATCACAGCTACCGAGTTCATGTCACACTTTGAAACGGCTCTTAGTATAATGGTACACAGAATGATTCGTTTAGCCAAGCAACGCCTACAATTCTTATCGCTCAACTTGATAACCCATTTGAATTGCAAGAACTTAATGTGGTTATAACTTCCGTCAAGGATATCAAAGCTCCAGGTATAGATGGTATACCTTATGAATTCTATAAAAACGCTAATAACAATTTTATTAACGATACCATCCTCTTTCAAGAAATCAATAATTTTCCCAATTTTCAAGAAGGGCGACGCAAACATTGTATCCAATTACCGCGGACTTTCGTTCTTAGATACTCTTTGGTCTTAAACCGCCTAACTATCTGGATTGAGAATAACAACATACTCAATGAATACCAATCTGCTTTTCGAAATAACTTTAGCACCATTGATCAGATATACAACCTTTCATGCCTGATTCAACTACAGCTAAGCGAGAAAAAAGCTCTATGCTTGGTTTGTAGATTTGAAGGCGGGCTTTGACAACATCAACCGACAAGCTCTGTTTCACAAACTGGCAGCTTTGGGTATGTCAACGAAAATGAGTTCAATTATCAAACTACTTTATCAGGGGACAGTAGCACCGGTCTGGGACGGAAAGAATGCATACAATTTTTTCACCACAAGCAAAGGTGTTAAGCAAGGATGTGTATTAAGTCCTCTACTGTTCGTTCTGTTTTTAAATGACCTACCCTCTGAACTTCCAATTGGAATATTTGTGGAAGGACTTGGTATAAATGTTCTTTTGTATGCAGATGATATTGTACTCTTAGCTGATAGTCCCGCCAAGCTGCAATCGATCATTAATAAGTTCAGCACCTACTGCGAGAAATGGAACCTCGAAGTAAATTTAGGTCGTAAATTGGAGGTCGCAGAGCAGTCAGTGAAAAATGGTACTTTAATGAAGCTGAAATTAAAATAACAAACCAATACAAGAATCTCGGCGTCATATTTACTTACAACATGTCATGGTCTGAACATCTGACAACAAGACTGGCAACGTCGTAAAATGCAATAAACGCTACCCGGTCGAAGTTTATAAAAAACAAACACGTTCCACACTCAGCCAAATTTAAAGTCCACGATGCAGCCACAAGGTCGATTATGCACAAGGAGCACCCCCAAGTTGAAAAACTACTAAGGATATTCGTTAAAACATATTTCAGCCTGCTCGATAACACACCGAACTATGTATTACATATTGAAACTGATCTGTCCAAAGCATGTCTCACAGCACTGAACGTACATTTCAGATAGATACGCAGAATATTAAGTCTTCCCCTCGATAGATTGCCCCGCATCCTATCTTTGGCAGTACTTCAAAAAAATATTTATTCTGCCCAGGAATGGTCAGGCCTTTTCCAAGTAAACGGAATAGATTTCAACGTCAATGCCAGCAACTTTGAATGGAAAAATGCTCATCACATGCTTTTAGATATCCTTACGGAAAATTATGGAAGTCATTTACCGATCGTGCTCTTCAATCTCAATTCCATGACGAATACTGCAACTTATCCTTCACAGATGTACCCAATTATTTCGAAGACTCAAATTCACGAGAAATGATAAGTCTTATATTAAAAGCACGATGTGGGTTACTGAATTTGAATGGAAGGGCGTTTCGTAACGACACTGTCGGAATTTGCACAATATGTAACCTTGATGCAACCGAGAACACCTACTACCACTTCATCAGGATTTGTCCTATATTTCTGGGAGCGGAAGCAATTGACCACTCAGAGTTTCTCGATATACTGAATGGCAAATGTTACTTAAAATTATAAAAATTCTTAAAACATGCTATAAGCTATAGAAACTTAATTGCAAATGAATATAATTAAACTAAAATAAAACTTAAATAAGCCAACATTTAAATTGTAAAACTTTTTAACCTGACAGACAACTCTAATAAGTTATTGTCCTAATTAATTATGTAAACCAGCATAATCCTGTTTTTATTACTATTTTTTGAGAAAAATAAAATTACTTTATCTATCTATCAACGGTGACATCAACAGTTCAGAGGACAGAAATGGAGGAGTTTTCCCACTAAGGCACTCCTTCTACAAGGCGGCATTGGAGGAATTCCCCAGATGGAATCAACGGTGGCGTCTACAGTTCCAGTGAGGCTGAACTACTAAGTGAACACCTTATACGGGCTACTACGACATATTCGGAGCTCAAGTCTATAAAGAGCGGTTAATCCGGCTCCCCGCCCTTGGAGTTCTATTGTAAGGGTCTGGTCCTCCAGGATGGAGGTCGTGCCAACGGGGTGACTTCCCGGCCACGTAAAGCAACTTTTAGTTTCGAAGCAACAACAAGCCTCGGATACGGACGGGTTTACTGTTGACGAACCCAGCAAACGAAATAAGGAACAACGAACTTCGGATTTGCACGAGGAATGATTTAGATTTAGATTAGATTAGAATAAGATTTTATTAGATACAATAATTTATAAGAATTTACATACGGTTTACAAATCTTTTATGACATGGCAAAAGCCGTCTGTCAGAATGACAATATAATTGTAATTTAACAAAATAGTTACTCAAGTTACCTATAATTATTATAATTAAAATGCTTCTCTTAAAATTTGGTTACGATATCGTAATGCGGATTTTACAAATTTGAAAAGAGCCGACCAATCATTTCCATTCAAAAGATAAATAACTTCTTCCGTTGTGAAAATTGGTTTTCCTAGGTATAGTTTTCGTATTTCATTAAGTAATGGACATATTCCTACAAAATGCATTATATCTTCACGCGTATTCAGATTACACATACTACATTGGATTGGGAGATCTGGGCGGTGGGGTATAAAATTTAACGGCAGTAACTCTCCTCGTGTCTTAAAAATGGTAGATATTTTATTAACACTCTCGTTATTTCCGAAATAACTTAACTTGCTGAGATCGTGCTCGAGCTTGGGATAATATACTCTGTATATTGAAGATTGTGCTTCTTCGATAAATGATTTGTGCATACTTTCATCCAGAACCCGAAGAATATTGTATAACTCTGATTTCATTTGATGAAAGTTAAACGCTTCTAGATTGAGCGGACATCCAGTCTTCTCAGCCAATTCCTTCCACTTTTCGAAACATGACGATTTTTTTTCCAAGGCACAGGTTGCTACTATTTTAGGAAGGCGAGATACATTCATGTTAAGCACTTTAAGGATGTAGTCGAAATGTAGTTTCAGTGTTGTGATGTATATTGTTGGCAGTCCAGTTTCAATATGTAACATATATGTGGGCGTTGACATGGGCAGGTGTAGTACTCGTTTGAGAAAAAATCTAAGCAGTTGTTCGACAGACTCATATTGAAGGTATCCCCAAACCTGGGCTGCATACAACATAATTGATCGAGCAGTAGCCTCAAATATCTGGTATTTTGCACGTAGACCAATATTTTTATTTTTCATGCAGCTGAACCAAGTAGAGTTGATAGCATTTTTTGAACTTTTTAGTTTCTCTCCTAAATGAAACTTCATACTATTTTGCGGCGTCATTATCAAGCCAAGATATTTGTAGTTGTCTACTATTTCTACAGGTACCCCATCAAATTTCCAATTAAAATTACCACTCCGAAGTCCCTTACCTCTACCAAACACCATTATCTGGGATTTTACACGATTTACGGTTAGGTTCCATCTTTTGCAGTATTCTTCCAATTTGGTAATCATCATCTGAAGTTTTATGGGAGTGTCGGCTAACATCACAATGTCATCAGCATACATCAAGACTTTGATTAGACTGCCTCTTATATCAATCCCGCCATTTAAATAACCAACTATATCATCAAGGAAGAGGGAGAACAGTAGTGTGCTCAAGATACATCCTTGTCTCAGTCCCATTGGAGTCAAAAAACTTTCCGACAACGAGGTCCCATCCCAAACTTTTGCTGAGGAATTTGTATACATTTTTTTTAGTGTTTTCCACATTTTAAATGGTAGACCTAATACCGATAGTTTATACAACATTAAATCTATATCAACACTGTCAAATGCGGATTTAAAGTCTATAAAATAAGCATAAACTTTTTTACTCTGCGTGCGTTTGATATCGACAATAGTACTAAGTGTAAAAATTTGATCCACTGTGGAATATCCTTGACGAAAGCCAGCTTGAAATTCACTTAGTATCTGATGGTCCTCAACCCAGTTGTTTAAGCGCTTATACAAAATACTTCCAAATATCTTGCGTATTGTATTAAGTAGTGAAATCCCTCTATAGTTTTCAACCACATTTTGGTTTCCTTTTTTGAAAACTGGAAGGATGACAGATGATTCAAAGCATGGAGGGATATAATCATTGTCATACAATTCATTGAGCTGATGTAAAAGACAGTTGGCAAAATCGTCAGAACAATACTTATAAAATTCGTGAGGGATTTGATCTTCTCCAGGCGTTTTGGCTTCCTTCATTTCAACTAGTACTGCTCTTAGTTCTGTAATTGTGAAAGGCCGGTCCATTTTTTGATCATTGATGTAATTGACGCAATACTGAAAAGGTAGAGCTGACCTCTCTACATTTAAAAGGGATTGAAAATGTATTTTTAAATCCGATGTAGGTATGTTTAAACCAATCCTAAGCTTTGATCCATTTAAAATACGAACTGCTTTCCAAAACTCTTTAGTATTTCTACTCCCAATTATGATCTGTGCTTTTTCTTCGTAATATTGAGCTTTCTTAAGCGAACAAATTTCTTTGAACGTCGCTTTTTCTTTGACATACTCTTGTTTAAAATAGCAGGTATCATACTTTCTAAATAGGTTAAGAAAAGCAAATACCTTATCTCTCGCTCGGCTACAATCATTATCAAACCATTGCTGCTTAGCTTGAAGTTGATGAGTTCTTTTGATGACTTTCGGCGCTGCTTTGCGAATAACATCTTGCATATTTTCTATCGATACTACTTCTCCTTTCGATTGCAATGCATTAATTTGCAAATTCAATGCTGTTTGGTATGAACTTTTGCAATTGTTTCGCCATATAAGTCTGGGGCATAAGAGTTCGTTGGTATCTAGCGAATGATTCACTTTGGACATATTCAAAGTTACAGAGATTGGCATATGATCGGAGAAAATCCATGCATAAATTTTAAAGTCAGATATTTCGTAAAACCAATCATCAGCAACAAGGCAATAGTCTATTACAGAGCATGCCTTACCTCTTATAAAGGTGTACTCTCCTTTGATATCACCCTTAGACCTTCCATTTAGTATCGTTAGATTGTATGAATCAGCAAAATCAAGTAGTGATCTACCTTTTCGATCAGTTTTAGTATCTTTCGAAGCTCTTCGTTGGGTTAATTGGGACTGATGGCCATTTTCATTGAAGAATCCTTGTTCGGTTCCTATCCTTGCGTTCAGATCTCCTATCACTATCAATTTTTCCTCCTGCTTAGAACAAACGATGTCATTCAAAATATTGAAATCATCTTCCCAGTGGTTGCAATTTATGTATGCCGGCAGTATACGGTGCTTACAGGTGTTACGAAACTTTAAGCTAATAGTGCTATAACCTTCGATGCTTTCAAATTTCAAAAAGTGTTTATATATTTTCTTAAAGCCATATATACATCCACCACTTGCTCTTCCAAATTTATTTGTTTTTACCGCTTCAACCCATTCCAACTCGTATTCGTTAAAATTACAGTTAAATAATTCATAATTTTCTTTTAATATAAAGGTTTCAAATAATAAAAATATATCAAAAGTTTTAACAAAATTAAAAAAGTTAGAGAACAATAGTTTACTTTTTAAACCATTAACATTATAACGAGGAATGTTCTGTCTCTCAATAGACCACGTGCAGCCGAACATTTAGCGGAGGCCCTAGGCTGCTACAAAGCAGACATCACCGGCATCCAAGAAGTGCGATGGGATTGGCCGGGGAAAAGAAAGTTAAAAGACTGCGATATCTACTACGGTGACTGTTACCGACCACAAGTACAACGCCTTTTTGGATGTGGATTCGTCGTTAGAGGCAGAATTTGACAAGAAGTCTTGAGTTTCACTTGTGTGACCGAACGCCTCACGACAATTCGCATCAAGGCTAAATTCGCCAACCAGCCTCATATTCGCGCATGCCCCACAGAGGAGAAAGATGACGACACCAAGGACGAGTTCTACGAGCTCTTGGACAAGACGTATGAGCAATTCCCTAGCCATGACATTAAAATTGTCTTGGTTGATTTTAATGCCAAACTAGGAAAAGAAGACGTCTTTGGTGGCACAATCTGAAAATGTAGCCTGCACGACACCACCTCCGATAACGGACTCAGGTTAATCGACTTTTCGGCGGGGCGAAACCTTGTGGTATCTAGAACGCAGTTCCCGCATCTCGATATACACAAAGGGACATGGCGAATTCCTGGCCAATCGATTGCCAACCACATTGCGATCGAAGCAAGGCACTCTTCCAGTATCAAGGATGTCCGAACGTTCCGAGGAGCCAACGTTGTCTCGGACCAATACCTCGTTGTAGCCAATGTAATGGATATACAGACCAAAGCCAAAACGAGAACTGTGAGAAAATTCGACGTCGGACGGCTACAGTCGCAGGAAATCACAAGGTCCCTTTCCGATCGAGTCCCTCTCTTAAATCGATCAAGCGCTCTCTTAAATCGTCCTCTGCCGCCAACTGCAAGTATCGCAGACCAGTGGAAGAATTGCCAGGAAGCCATCAGAGGTGCCGCCTCTAACGTACTTGGCCTCGCACGACCACCACAGCGAAACCGCTGGTTCGATGAAGAATGCCGGCAAGTACATGCAGCCAAACAACAGGCATACAAAGCGGCGCTGCATAGAAGGACCAGAGCTGCTCGCGAGCTCTATGAGCAGAAGAGGAGAGAGGAACAAAAGCTTCTAAGAAGGAAAAAGTAAGAGCATGAGAAGCGCGCGATCGAGGAAATAGAGGGATGCCATTCCAGGAATGAATTTCGGAAGTTTTACCAAAAAGTAAAAAGAACCTCCCAGGGGTACAAGTCCCGAACCGAAGCCTGCAAGGATGATCAGGGGAATATCGTGGTAGAATCGCAGTCAGTGCTGAGGATATTGAGAAATTATTTCTGAAAATTGTATAACGGCGAAGACGAACCAAATCCCGCTATTATGCAAATTGTGCCATTCAACCTGGACTACGTAGGCCAACAATACCGTCCACCCGATCTCGACGAAGTAAAGATAGCTATATCTAAACTTAAGTCCAACAAAGCTGTTGGAGGTGATGGTCTACGGCCGAGTTGTTTAAAGCGGCTGACGATGAATTGGTTAGGAGTATGCACCAGCTCATCTGCAAAATATGGTCGGAGGAAAGCATGTCCGATGAATCGAACCTCAGCATTGTTTGCCCGATCCTCTGGCCTGCACCAACTACAGAGGCATCAGTCTTCTTAATACCGCCTACAAGATCTTCTCTGCCGTACTGTGTGGCTTAAGGCACACTTGGAAAATACCCGGGAATTTCAAATCGATACTCACCACCTTTTCATCGATTTCAAGGCCGCGTATGACAGCATCAACAAAGACGAGCTATATAGAGCCAAGCTCGTCCGTTTGTGCAGGATGACGATGGAGAATGCATCCTGCTCCATCAAGGTCGGCATAGACCTCACCGACACCTTTGATGTCAAAAAAGGATTTGGGCAGGGCGACGTGCTTTCATGCGAATTCTTTAACATCATTCTTGAAAGAATAGTGCATAAGGGTGGCAATGGCAAGTGGATAATGTGCTTGATTGCTAACTAGGACGTATGGGTTCGATCCCCACGCTAGGCGCATTCTTTTCTATACATCCAATTTTAATTGGGCGCTGCCCTTGGTTTAAAATGAGAGTCAATACCTGGTTCTCAAATCCACTGTGCCAAACTATAGTGCAATTCATTTTATTTAAAAGACCTTAGGTCGTACAGGCATATAGTTAAATTTAAAAAAAAAAAACTCCCACGTCAACACTAGAGGCACAATCTTTCAAAAGTCCGTCTAATTACTCGCTTACGCTGACGACATTGAGATAATCGGACGAACAAAGCGTGATTTCAGTGGTGCTTTCGTGAGTATTGAGAAGGAAGCCAAGAAGATGGGTTTAACGGTGAACAGAAACAAAACAAAATATATGCTGTCAACACGAGGGGACACCCAGCACCGGCGCACTGTGGGACGGGTGCATAGGCAAGAGCGGCGAGAAGTCATTTTTTTTATATGTAACAAATTTCAATAAAAATAACTGTTCAGATTAACTGATAATATGCTTCAGATGATGCAGTAGTTTTTTTTTCAATTAGCGTTTCTATCACTGTACAGTTCGGCATCAAAGTTGAAAGTTTAGCTAAATTGTGGTCTGTGCTAAATTCATTAAAATAAGTTCCGTCCATTATTTACGTGAAAATCAATTTATATTAAAATTTTTTTGCATAGATTTTGTTTATCCAGGTATGTTCTTTAAATAGCATTAGTTTTCACTCGATTATCAAGTAAAATTAAAAAAAAAATGTTAACTGAACGATAGAGAGTCAATTTTTTTTTTAAATAACGGTATTTTTTTATTAGGCAAACATTAGAACAAAATTTAAAGTGTTTTTCTTAGTTCAATTTCTTCTTTTCTCGAAACTGAATATAAATGTAAAAAATGTTTGCCTAAAATATTTTTTTTTAATTTTTTGTGTTCCTAAGTATGGTTCGATTTACTTAGTTTCATCATATTTAAGGTCTCAACATGGAATTTTTCTCCTGCAAAAGGCAGGAACTCTGCGAAATCTTTTTCAGTAGTAATTTCAAAAGTATTGACAAAAAGTTTGAAGATATTGAGACATTTTTAATAGAAAAGACAAATTGCTCTGAAGGCCATATGTCAGACCTTAAAAAAGAATTAATTCGGTTTAAATTCGATCTCAAATCTAAGTGGAAGAAAAGCCACAGTACAAGAGCAGTGTTTGACAAAAATGAATCGAATTGGCTTCATCAAAAAGTCGAATTTAAAATGTATTCACTACCCCCTGGACGCCCTCAGACTAGTTTTGAACTTTTGAGTAAGCGACGAAAACGCGAAAGAGTAGCTGATCTTCGAGATACATCTGCAGAAGAGCTTGTTTTCGCTGCTCAAATGAATTTTAGAGCTGCTGGAGACAAAAAAACTGCAGAATCATTAGAAAAAACCGTGTCTCCACCTAACAACTCCAAAAGTTTGACAGTTATGCTGACTCCTGGTCAAGCTTTGTCCATGCTTATAGAAGCAAAACTATCCCGTGATCAATATGACACAATTAGAAAATATGTCACCGATGATGTTTTGCCTTCATATAAAGTTGTACAAAAAGAAAAAACAAAATGCTATCCAGAAAATCTTACTGTGAATGAACTAACAGCTGAAGTTCCAATGCAGAACTTGCTCAATCACACTGTTGAGAGAATTTCTGCATCACAAAAAGATGTTTTCAATAATGCAAGCTGTAATGAGCTTACGCTCTATTCTAAAGTTGGTTTTGATGGTAGCTCCGGGCACAGCGAATACCATCAAAGGTTTTCAAACACAACTGATGCAGATGACAAATTTGTATTTATAACTTGTTTGGTACCACTAAAGTTATCGAGCACATTAAATGTTTTTTGGAAGAATCCTTGTCCTTCTTCTCCTAGGTACTGCAGGCCTATAAAAATAACTTTTGAGAAGGAAACAGATTCATTAATCAACAGGGAGAACGAATCTATTCTATTGCAATTAAATGAACTCGAACCAACAAAAATAATTATTGAGAATAGAGAGTATATAGTCAAACACCAATTGATACTTTCAATGGTTGATGGCAAGCTGTGTAATAGTCTGAGTGGTGTTCGCTCTGCTCAGAGATGTTATCTTTGTCAGGCAACATCCAAGGACTTCAATAATATTGAAAAAATGGTATCACTTCCGATCTCTCATCAATTTCTATCATTTGGAATATCCGTTCTTCACGCATGGATAAGAATGTTCGAATGCCTGCTTCACGTTGCCTATAAACTGCCTGTGAAAGAATGGCGTAAATCGAAAGGGACAGAAGATTGTGTGGCTGAAAACAAATCAAGGATTCAAGAGGCATTCGAAAAAGAATTAGGGTTAAAAATTGATCGACCAAAGCCTGGATATGGCAACACAAACACAGGAAATGTAGCTAGACGTTTTTTTAAAAACTATATTAAATCAAGTGAAATAACTGGTGTAGATGTTAATCTGATAAAAAAGTTTCACATAATTCTGCAGTGTTTGTCAAGTGGATTTAATATAGATGTTCCAAAATTTAAAATTTATTGTCTAGAAACTGCAAAGTTGTTTGTATTGCTGTATCCTTGGTACTATATGAGCACTTCAGTTCATAAAATTCTAATTCATGGACATGAAATAGTTTCTCAAAGTGTTTTGCCCATTGGAGAATTGAGTGAAGAAGCGTTAGAAGCCCGAAATAAGGATTTCAAGATGTTCAGAGAGCATTTCAGTCGCAAAACATCAAGACAAGACACATTAACAGACATTATGAACCGAATGTTAATATCTTCTGATCCTTTCATTACCAACCAGAGAGTTAGAAAACCATCAAAAAAAATTCCATTTGATTCTGAAGCTATCGAAATGTTTATACAGCCTGATTTAAACAACCAGCCGCAGACTGAAATTATCGACTATTTTTCGGACTCAGAATAATCATAAATTATATCTACAAATAATTTATTTACAACACCAAACAAAGGTAAATACGATGTTTTTATATGTATACATACATATATACATATATATATATGTATGTATACATATATTATACATATCATATAAATACATATATACATATATATATACATGCAAAACATTTTTGTTAACCTTTTTTTTAGATATTTAAATCTGCTTTATCTTCAATCAAAATGATGCTGTTCAAATGCTTGAAAAACTTCAACTCTATATGAATAATTGACTAAAAAATTATGTAAGAATGTTTTAAATGAATTTTTTACTTGAATTTGAATTCAACACATCAAAAACCTTTCGAAAAATATATATTATTTTAATTCACAAAAACATTTATAATTATCGCCGTTCATAAGGTATTTCTGCCCCACTGTGCGGCGTCTCGGACAGAACGTCACTATGGACAGCTATAATTTTGAAGTAGTCAGAGACTTTATATACCTAGGATCCGCGATAAACTCATCGAATGATACCAGTGCTGAGATCAAACGTAGAATTACTCTTGCCAATCGCTGTTTCTTTGGGCTAAGAAGGCAATTGAGAAGCAAAGACAACGCTCGAGCAACTAAACTTTCGTTATATAAAACGATCATCATTCCATTCCTGATGTATGGTGCAGAGACATGGACACTGTTAACGGTGGATGAGAACGCGTTAGGGTGTTTTGAGAGGAAAATTCTCCGAGTGATTTTTGTTCCCGTCTGCATAGATGGGGAATGGAGAAGACGATACAACATCGAACTGTACGGGCTGTACAGCGACACTGACCTAGTCACAAAATTGAAAAGCCAACGACTGAGGTGCCTAGGTCATCTAGAGCGAATGGACACCAATGCTCCGACCCGGAAAGTCCGTGGCACAGCGCAGTAGAGGTGGACAGCATAAATGGTGGCGCACGCAAGTGGAAGAGGATCTCAACCAACTTGGAGTGCAAAAGTGGAGACAGATAGCTAAAGACCGAGCCGACTGGAAAAAGCTTGTTGGTTGAGGCCCTGGTCCACCCCGGACTGTAGCGCCACCTTAAGTAAGTAAG
This sequence comes from Philhelius pedissequus, assembly GCA_910595825.1. Lineage (NCBI taxonomy): Eukaryota > Metazoa > Arthropoda > Insecta > Diptera > Syrphidae > Philhelius > Philhelius pedissequus. The sequence goes on along the minus strand of OU343162.1, from coordinate 120,224,700 downwards.
TATGGGAACATCGTACATACATACATACATACAACTATTAACCTTTGTGTGTCGCTGTGATTAAATATAAACGTTATCTCAATAAATATTGACATAATTTTCTTTGTATCACAATCAAATGTTATGTTAACTTAATTGTTTTTCTTTTTCTAATGAAGTGTGCTATTTATTTTGTCCTAGAATAACTTCACTTGTTTCCATAATTTCGTTTTTTTTTCTTTGTTTCAATTCAATATTCATTATTTTTTTCATAATAAATCTAACATTTCGTTGATATTACTACTTCATAAGTCAAACTGTTCTTTAAGTGTAACAAAGTACTAAAAACTTTGCTTACAGGAATCATAGGATAAATGTGCTATTTATTTTGTCGCAACTGTAGATGAAACCTAGATATTTATAAAAACTGCCAAAACCATCATTTTACTTGTTTTTTTTTTCGAAAAAAAAGTGTTAAAAGTGTTCTCCACACTATTAGATGCCACGAACCAATGAAAATTTTATAAAAAATAGTATCTCGAATTTTTTTTTTGTCTTAATGAAATGACTGATTTTGATGAAATCCTGTTTTTTATTTTTAGTTTTTTGAAAACAATTTTTTTCTGGTGCAATTTTGGTATACTTTTTTTTACAGTTTATTAATATGTATTTGATTATAAAATTTAAAATTATTTTTTTGATCAGTTTTTAAAATATTGATTTTTCAAAACAAAAATTTCAAGAATTAATTTTAAGTTATTCAAAATTTTGATATTCAGAATTAGTTTGGCTACCCAGATCTTCTCAGATATAAAATTTGACAGAAATCCAATTCACCATTACCATTAGACTATTACCCTAAATTTGGTTCAGATTAAATGATAGCTAGTACCAACAAAAAATTCTCAATTTTTTTACCAAATATATGGCAGGTATGTACCGTTATTTTTAGAGGAAAGCCAAAAGAATCACACATACCAAATTTGAAGGTAATCGCTTAAGCCGTTTATGGCTGATTTACAATGCAGCGTTGGTCGTTGCGTTGACAGTTTTTTTTTACATTCAGCCTTACGAGAAAGATCAGTCAAAGAGACGCGACGACCATAATCCAATACTTATAATCGGAAGTAAAAATCATACTTGTGCGATAGAGATGGGAGACCAAAATGCAGACCATCTTCATGTATGAATATTATAAGAAGTATGAATCTGAAGATTGCAGATTATAGTGAAGATAAACATGTTCACCTTCATTATAGCATTTTCATCTGCACCATAATTGAATCCGTTTCAGGGTAACCAGTTTCAAGTTTTTTGACCATTTCACCTCATTTTGCAAAATAGCGCAAAATTTCAAACAATAAATCAGCAATCGCTGAGCTTACCCGGTTAACGCATCTTCATCCTGTGGCTTTTGAGATATCATGCATATCAGAAACACCATGATACTGCTCCCCATTTCCACCTTGCATAGCTCACACGGAAACGCTCATTAAAATAAAAACAATTGGAAATATTAAAATTTATCCGCGGACGATTCACTCTTCTTCGGTGATTTCCAAACAATATTATCGTTGTCACTATTATCCCTTTCGTTACTACTATGCCTTCGGTGCAAGGTCATTTTAAACAGTTAAATATTATTTTTACAAATGTGTATCAAAAATAACTAAAATTTTCGCAAATAAAAGGAAACTTGTGATTTTTTTTCCTTGGTGAAACAGAAACACACAAGAAAATTGAAAGCCCACAAATGTGTTACTTGTAAAAACAAGTTTTGGTGAAACAATTTTGTAAACACAAGAAACTAGTGAAATAAAATGTGTCGATTTTTCACAAATATTGTGAAAAAACGCAATACATTACAATATTGTATGTTGGTGAAATAAGGTCTTAGTCCTGCGCTATGGTTCATAGGTATGGATTTTATCAAAGCTGTAAAAGGATGTTCTATGTTGCTTTGCTTTAAGAGGAAGATGATTCGTTTCCATTGCATACTAATGTATACTCAGTTAATTTATAACGGGTGATTTTTTTGCTACTTGGTTTTTGACGTTTATATTTTTGACAGATCACACATGACAAATTTCACGAACATTTGACATTTCGATTCAGTATTATTTGTCATTTCATCATGAATAGACTTACGCCTGAACAACGTTTGCAAATTATTGAAATTTATTATCAAAATTCTTGCTCTGTGAAAAATGTGTTTCGCAAGCTACGTCCGTTTCAGCGACGAGGCTCATTTTTGGCTAAATGGATACGTGAATAAGCAGAATTGCCGTATTTGGATTGAAGAGCAGCCAGAGGCAATTCAGCAGCTACCAATGCATCCCGAAAAATGCACTGTTTGGTGCGGTTTATGGGCAGGCGGCATCATTGGGCCGTACTTCTTCAAGGACGATGAAGGCCGCAGGGTTACGGTCAATGGAGAAAGGTACCGTTCGATGATAACAGATTTTTTTTTGCCGAAAATGCAAGAATTGAACTCGGTCGACATGTGGTTCCAACAGGACGGTGCCACATGCCACACTGCACGCGAAACCATGCATCAATTGAGAGGCGAATTTGGTGAGCAGTTGATCTCACGTTTTGGCGCAGTCAATTGGCCACCAAGATCATGTAATTTGACCCCGTTAGACTATTTTTTGTGGGGCAATGTTAAGTCTATTGTCTATGAGGACAAGCCAAACACAATTGCTGCCTTGGAAGCCAACATTGAACGCGTCATTGGTGAGATTCCGGCCTAAATGTGTGAAAAAGTTTGCCAAAATTGGACCTTCAGAATGGACCACTTGAAGCGTAGCCGCGGGCAACATTTAAGTGAAATTATTTTTAAAAAGTAAATGGCAGAAATTGATTTATCGATCCAAATAAAAATTTCCTTCACTTTTTACAAGTTTCTGTGTTTTTTTTGAATTTTCAAAAACCAAGCTCTTAAAAAATCACCGTTTAGATGGACTTGCACTCATTTGTGGGAGAGAAAGGAAATATTGTACAATTTTGAATAGTGCATTAATTTTGTATTATTTATTAAGACAATCTAGGTACTCTAGATTCCAAAGACAATGTAATTGTAATTGTACATATTTATACAGACAAGTAGTATGGGAACATCATGTATGTAAATGAATTTATGAATTTTCACACAATATATTACGAATATACAAAATAAGCCCCTACCTAACTAACAAAATGCACTGTTACTTTTCAACAATTGCCACGTGCGAAAACATTACAGAGCATACTTTCTATAATATTATCAACTATTTTAACTATGGTGGTTGGGTGTGTATGGATAGGGTAATCCCTGATCGGCGTCAACCAGGCGATGTACAGTGTTGTAACTATCTCGTACACATCAATTGTGCTTATTTTACCTCCATGCGGTAACCACCGGGTACTTGTCCATCCGACTGTTCTGATCGACTCGCAGAAGTCTTGCACGAGCACGTCAGAAAGAGGAAACACGGCGGATGAGCCCAAACAATTGGACCAACAGTGGCTTCAACAGTCAAGAAAGCATATGCCCTAATGAGCTACTTCGACATATTTGGAGATAAGGTCATTAGGACAATTCAAGTCAGGGCATTGAAATAGAGATGGTGGCGGATGAGCCCTTAATGGGCCAACGGCAGTGCTCAAATCCCCAAAGCGGGTTACCTACTCCGGACTTTCCGGGTCCTTTCGTCCAAGGAGACCAACAAAGGACCTGGCCCTCCAGGTTGGGGGTTGTGCGTGGGGTTAACATTCCCGCTAAGTAAAAAAATATAAGTTGCGAAGCAACCAATAGCCTCGTATAAGGTCGGATTAACTGTGGACGACCCGAAAAAATATATTAAGGACAACGACCTTCGAATCTGCACGTGGAATGTTAGAACTCTTAACAGACTACGAACAACTAGCAGAGGCCCTCGACTGCCACAGAGCAGGAATTACTGCCATCAAGGAAGTGCGATGGGATGGGCTGGACAAAAGGAAGATAAAAAACTGTGACGTATACTACGGTGATTGTGAAAGAAGACCACAGCGCCTATTTGGGTACGGATTCGTGATAAGCGGTAAACTTAGGCAAGTCTTTGGCTTTCGACACGTAAGTGATCGACTTGTGACAATCCGTACCAAGGCTAAATTCGCCAACATTTGTCTAATATGCGCTCACGCCCCCACAAAAGACAAGGATAACGCCACCAAGGATGACTTCTACGAGCAAAAACATATGACAGTGCCCTAAATTTGGCGTTAAATTCGTACTAGCTGATTTTAATGCCAAAATAGGTAAACAGGAAGTCTTTGGTAGGACTGTCGGAAATCATAGACTAAACGACACAACGTCTGAAAACGGAATTAGGCTAATTGACTTTGCGACGGCATGTAACATCACTATTGCAAGCACACGTTTTCCTCATCTCGAGATACACAAAGGGACATGGCGGCATCCAGATCAAATAACCGTCAATCAGATTGATCACGTTGCGATCGATGCAAGGCACGCCTCCAGTATTATGGATGTTCGCACCTTCCGAGCAGCTAACATCGACTCGGATCACTACCTTATTGCAGCCAAGATAAGAATACAATTAACCCGAACGTCACAACAACGGAGTGATACTGTGAGGAAGTATGACGTGGGAAACCTGATCGAATATCCCGTAACCTCTCAAGAAATTAGTGGTAACGGTGCCAACAAGCCATCAGGCAGTCACATGCAGCTAAACAAGTGACATATAAGGCAGCGCTGCAAAGAAGGCCGAGAGCTGCTGCTCTACGAGCAGAAGAAAAAGAGAGAACATGAGAAGCGCGCGATCGAAGATATTGAGAGGTGCTACTCCAGGAACAACGTGCGGAAGTTTTACCAATAGGTAAGCCAAAAAATCCGCACAGAAGCTTGTAGAGATAGGAATGGAAACCTCGTAGTGGAGTCACAGTCTGTGCTGAGTACATGGAAGGACCATTTTGCATACAATTAAACGGTGATGAAGACCAAAATCCCGCTGTCAGGCAGAATGGACCATTCAACACGGACGATGACACACAAAATGTCCGTCCACCTGACCAAAATGAAGTGAGGATAGCAATATCCAAACTAAAAAATAACAAAACTGCTGGCCCCGACGGACTACCCGCCGAACTCTTTAGAGAGTCGCCGGAGATGACCTGGTGCAGTGCATACACCAACTCATTTCTAAAGTTTGGTCAGAAGAACGTATGCCTGATGAATGGAACCTGAAAGGAGACCCTCTAAACAGCGCCAACTATAGACGAAAGAGTCTCCTGAATATCGCGTACAAGATCATTTCTACCGTATTATGTGAACGTCTGGAACCATTTGTCAGCAACCTGATTGGACCTTATCAGTGCGGTTTCAGGCCAGGAAAGTCCACAATCGCTACGGCAGATCCTGGAAACTACCAAAGAACTCCAAATCGATACCCACCTTCTCTTTATCGATTTTAAGGCCGCGTACGATAGCATTTATAGAGACGAGCTATACAGAGCCATGTCTGGTTTTGGTATCCCATCAAAGCCCGCCCGACTGTGTAGGATGACGATGGAGAACACTCGCTACTCCGTCAAGGTTGGTACTGACCTTACAGAAGATTTTGATGTCAAAAAGGATTCCGACAAGGTGATGCACTATCGTGCGATTTCTTCAACTTAATACTTGAACAAATTTAAAGAAATTCCCAAGTTAACTATAATACTGGCACAATTTTTTGCAAGTCTGTGCAATTGTTAGCATACGCTGATGACATAGACATCATTGGCATAACCCAGCGAGCTGTCACTGGAGCGTTTGCTAACATTGAAGCTGAAGCGGCTAAGATGGGACTAGCAGTTAATGAGGCCAAAACGAAGCACCTGCCATCCGCAAAAAAGAACACACAACACCGGCGGATTGGACAAAACGTCACAATAGACAGGTACAACTTTGAGGTAGTTAGGGATTTTGTCTACCTCGGATCCGCTATAACATGTAACAACAACATCTTGTTAGAAATAAAGCGAAGAATAACAGTTGCCAATCGCTGTTCCTATGGGTAGGGAAGCAATTGAGTATTACAGCCCTCTCTCGAAAAACAAAGGAGACTCTTTATAAGACTCTGATCATCCCAGTCCTGCTCTATGGCGCGGAGACATGGACACTATCGAAAGAAGATGAAGATATCCTTAGTTGGTTCTTCACAAGATTTTCGGCCCTATCTGCGTTAATGGGCTTTGGAGGAGAAGGTTCAACCACGAAATATAAGAGCTGTACAGCGACATTGACTTGGTACAAAAAATACGTATATCACGCTTAAGATGGCTAGGACATGTAGAGCTTATGGACAACAATGCTCCCGCTCGGAGGATCTTCGATTCCAACCCAGATTGAAGACGCAGGCAAGGATGACCTCGCCTAAGTTGGCGCGCTCAAGTGGAAGATGACCTCAACCAACTTGGAGTGCGTAACTGGAGGCAGCTAACCAAAGGCCGACCTAGCTGAAGAGGCATGTTGGTTTAGGCCCAGGTTCCCTCCCGCCGAGTTTTCACCTTGCGGGGGGGGGGATGAAGACCTTCTTCTCACCCCCTTTTCCAACCTCGGTGTAGAAGATGCAGTCTGCACTGGAACACTGACTGACGACGACGCTTGTTCCGTTGCCAGCTCCACCTTTTTACGACTGTTAACTACTTCAGTTCATATTAAAATCTCTAACTGTAAGAACACAGTCAAACGTCTTGGCAAAAGGACTTGAGAAAAACTAAATGACTTCGAACGCAAAAGACTACAAAATGCTCGTGGTTTTCTGGACAATGACCCTGCAAAGATTGGAATGGCATTTGACCAGTCGTTGATGGAAAAGAATTCTATAGAGGGAACTAACGTGAGTACTCTGATGCGACCGCCCAATCCACCTATTGGTAAAATCCAATCAAAGAAAGGTCCGATCCCATCAGACATGGGAGCTGATGGGAGTCGGAATCCTAGACGAGGTGAACGATGCTATCGTAATGAACGGACAGCCACCTCTTTTCAGTAACCTAAGAACCGTCCACAGGTTCAAGATGTTAACATGCAAAGATGGCAACACTCAAGTATTGCCACAAGACTTCGTCAAACGAACTATTGCTCCCTGGCCGAATGCAGACCTTCGCCTTATAGGGATTAAGGAAACAAAAGACCTTAATAAGCCTAGGGCGAGGATGATGATGCGAGGACCGACTATCCCTCGGGACCGTATTGAAAGATACCTGCAATCCCTGAATACCGCAGCTCAGTGAGAACTGGAAAGTGCTTGAAATCGGGGAACAGAAGTGTTAAAACATGATAAATCACCGAACAATAAAACACCTTCATAATAATTTGTAAATTATATATATCTAAGTATCGTTTGCTACTATGTACTAAACTTGGAAATAATTAATATTAATTGTGAAAAGAAAACCTGAAACAAAAGGAACGTTTGAATATAAATAAGTTTGTATTTTGTTTTCGTTATAACGGACTTTCATTTAGATAATTTTATCAGGTTATGGGCCCAGTCTCGTGTGAACTGCAATAGAAAAAAATGTCGTCAAATGAATTTAAAGTCTCTGTGGATAAGCTTGAGGGTCCTAGCGATTGGCAAATGGGTATGCTTTTGCGTGCATACGATCTCAAGAAAATCGTTGCTGGAGAGATGGTTTGTCCCTTAATCATATCAATATCAACGGCTGAAGAAAAGAAGAAATTTAACGATTGGCTGAAAGATGATGCAAAAGCTGCTGGCTTGATCGCTGCATCATTAAGCTCACCAATCGCTGAACTTGTTTTAACATGCGAGCATTCTAAGGGCATTTGGGATAAATTATGCGCTCGTTTCGAAAGAAGCAGCACCCAAAGGCTCAACATGCTAATAGACAGTTTCTTTCAAACCAGAAAAGAAGAAGAAGAAGACATCAGCGCACACATCGCGAAACTACAAAAGCTATTTGTAGATCTCAATGAAGAGCTATCCAAGTATAACGAAAATACCCTCCCTGAACGAATTTTAAATGGCAGAATTATGTCAACTCTTGGTAAAGATATTGATAATTTTAGAGATTTGTGGGATACGATTCCTGCAGAAAAGCAAACTCTAAACTTATTAATAGAGAAGTTATGCGCCATCGAAACAAGAGAAACGAAACATGTAGAGAACATAAAATATCCAAGTGATGCGCTGCTTTTGTCGCAAAAGGAAATTTTAAGAAAAGGCAACCCGAAAGAACAAATAATAAATTAGAACGTGCGAAGTTGAAATTTCCGTGCAAAAAGTGCGAGTAACTTGGACATTGGGCTGCTGAATGTCCACAGAACAAACCCAGACAAAGCGGCATCAAGAAAAATCAAAAATACAATGCTTTATTGGCATTCTGCTTGAATACTATAACGAAAAATTTATTAAGACCAAATCAATGGTATTGTGACAAGTGGGGCTACCAAGCATATTACGCCGAACAAATCGGATTTCAAAACATATAAGCCATTCGATGTGCCAGAAATAATTTGCCTAGGAAAGCAAGACGTCACAATGAAGGCGTATGGTCAAGGGAACATTAGAATTCAGGTGAGCATTAAAAGTGTTAGGGAAATAGCAACTTTGAAGGATGTATGGTACGTCCCTGAAGCAAGTGCACAATTATTTTCTGTGAAAGCTGCAGCTCGAAATGGTTTTCGAACAGCAATGGACGACAAAACTGTTACAATACAAAACCAACGAAATAGTGAAGTAGCAGTAGAGGAGTATCTCCAAAATGAGTTGTATGTTCTCAAAATACAAGTAATGAAACCTCAAGAGTAGGTGTACATGTCAAACGTATCAGAAAGCCTTCAAGTATACCACGAAAGATTTGCCCACCAGAATAAGCGACATGTCAAGAAAATTCTTACCAAAATGAACATTACCGTTTCTGAAAGCGGGGAAGAATTCTGTGATGGATATGCTGCTGGTAAAATGCACCGACTTCCTTTCAAGCCAAGAAGTGATCGACCAGTTGAAGTTGGCGAACTCATTCACGCAGATGTTCTTGGACCGGTTGAAACAACATCAGTTGGAGGATCGCGATATTATGTCTGTTTTAAAGATAACTTTAAAAGCGAGGTATGTAAATCTCTTGAAACTTTCTTGAATGAAGTCAGAACCGTTGGGCATATTGTCAAAAGGTTAAGATGCAATAGCGGAAGAGAGTTCGACAATAAAGATGTTGCCACAGTGTTGTCAAAATTTGGGATAGAACAATGTATTGGACCTCCTTATACCCCACAGCAGAATGGAGCTGCAGAACGTGAAAACCGAACACTTGTGGAAGCAGCTAGAAGTATGAGAGTTTCCAGCAAATTGCCGAAATACCTTTGGGCAGAGGCGTGTAATACAGCAGCATATGTGTTGAACCGCACAGGAACAACACCAATTCAAAATAAGGTTCCGTATGAATTATGGCATGGCAAACAACTAAGAAGTCTAAGTTATTTACGCATCTTTGGTACTGGATGACACATACCAAAGGAACTTCGCAAGAAGTTTGATGAAAAGGCTATGTACGGAAGGATGGTAGGCTACGTAAACGAAAAAGACGGATATCGAGTCTGGATTCCAGAACTAAAGAAAATTGTTTGTTTAATTAAAAGTGTTTTGACCAATTCGATATGTTCAATTTTGAAATTTGAAGATTTCACTTCTTCGGCTTTTTTGGTCGTGATAAGGTTCCGTATGAATTATGGCATGGCAAACAATTAAGAAGTCTAAGTTATTTACGCATCTTTGGTACTGGATGTTATGTACACATACCAAAGGAACTTCGCAAGAAGTTTGATGAAAAGGCTATGTACGGAAGGATGGTAGGCTACGTAAACGAAAAAGACGGATATCGAGTCTGGATTCCAGAACTAAAGAAAATTGTTTGTTTAATTAAAAGTGTTTTGACCAATTCGATATGTTCAATTTTAAAATTTGAAGATTTCACTTCTTCGGCTTTTTTGGTCGTGATAATTTATTAATGAAAGATATTCATTAGTTTTCCCAACGTTTCGACTGAGTTTTCAGTCTTCTTCAGGGGCACTTTATTAACCATGGAACAAAAATAAGAGAAACATTTGTATGTTTACATTTAGTTGTTAAGATTTTACACTTACAATTATATGAACGAAACTATTTTATCAAATTACATATATATATATATATAAAAATAAAAAAAAAAATAATGACAGTTTTGTAATTGAATATTTAAATTAAAGCACTTCTTCTTAGTTAGAAGTTAAGTCAACAACTGTTTAATAAAATTTTCTTTTAAAGGAGCAACAAAACTATTGATGTATGTATGTATGTATCGCAGTTATGTAGAGACTAGGGAACAGTACACCGACGAGATACACTGTGTATCCTGCTTCCTGTTCATGTTATTTTTGTTATTCAAAATGTGCAAAGTTTCTAACGTATATCGTTTCGATGTATGTTTTTCCGTTTGAAGAATTTGCACATTTTTAAAGTCACTAGCAAGAGCTGTTTTCTGAGAACTTTTGGACTTGATATCAGATTTGTGATTTGAGATCCTTTGTTTCAAAAGCTGCTTGGTAGTGCCAATGTAACATAGTTCACAATTTTCTCTTTCGTTGCCTAGGCAATTGATCTTATATACAACGTCTGTACTTTGATCCTTTTCACTTTTCTTGTTAAGTTTTGTAAACAGTGTGTTAAGTGTTTGGTTGGATTTGTAAGCAACATTGACATCTTTAGCTTTGCTAGCGATGGTTTTCTTAAAACTTTCAGCAAGTTTCGGCACGTAAACCATACTTTTGAAATAACCTGCTCCTTCATGTTTATTGCTTTGTTGGTGATTGGTTTGGTGTTGTGCTATTAATTCGCGAATCATATCTAGCGGATACCCATTATCAATAAGGATTTTTGTTATTTTCTCTTTGTTGGCGGGATGGAATTTCTTTTCACTAATCGTAAGGACTTTCTTAATAAGGTTGGAAGCCGTATTGACTTTAATATGTTTCGCTTGATTTGATCGAAAATTTACGATTCTTCCGGATGCTGTCTCTTTTTGATGCCAGTCAAAGGTGAGTCTGTTTCTTTCACGATTAATTTTTACGTCCAAAAATGCTATCGTTTTATTTTTTTCCTTTTCCACCGTGAATAGGATTTTGGAGTTGAATGCGTTAAGACTTTGCAAAACTTTGTCAATCTCACGATTTTCCATTACTGCAAATATGTCATCAACGTATTTGGTGATGAATTTTGGCGGATTTATTAAATTGAACGTTTCTTCTAACAAAAAATCTAAGACAAGGTCGGCGATGGTAGGTGAAAGTGGATTCCCCATTGGGATTCCATGTATTTGTTTATATATGTTGTCTTTATATTGAAAAAGGTTGTTATCCTTCAAACAGAAGTCAAACATTTCCAAGAACTTATTTAAGCTAAGGCTTGTGTGTTCACTCATAATACTCCACTTTTTCTTTATAATGTTTATCGCCACCTGCACCGGAATATTCGTGAAAAGTGACACCGCATCGAAAGAAACTAAGACTTCATGTTCACTTAGTTCTAATTCTCTTGTCTTTTCAATAAACTCGAACGAATTTTTTACAGTGTACTTTGAGTTGCGAGTAACACCTTGTAGAATTCTACCTATGTACTTAGACAATTCATAACATGGGACTTTCATAGACGACACAATGGGTCTCAGTGTTTGCAGCCATGATGTGATTTTTAAGCCAGAAGTAGTCTGCAATGCGAAAACTCAAAGTGCAATTCTAGATGAAATCACGGAAGACGAAATGCAGAAAGAAAAACAAGCCGATATTTTGATCACGAGTAAACCCAATGTTGAAGAAATTTTCGACGTTGAAGGAACTGCCGATGCTGATCAAGTAGCAGATTCTGAAGAAACTATTGATTCTGAAGAAAATTTAGCAAGTGTTGAATTTTATAGTCCTATTAAAGAAAGTGTGGAACACAGAGTCAACATTAAAGCAAGAGTCAGAAAGAAGCCAAGTTGGATGACAGGAGGAGAGTATATAATGTTAACAGAAGGTGAGTCCAAGCAAGAACCAAGGTCATACTGTGAAGCCTTGAAATCAGCAGACTGTGTGCATTGGCTTTCAGCGATGAAAGATGAGCTATCATCACTGGAGAAAATCAAACTTGAGATGTTGTGAAACAACCTAGAAACGTAAAAGTCGTTCAAAATCGATGGGTCTTCCGAATAAAGAATACAGGGAAAGATGGATACCGACGATATAAAGCACGACTTGCTGCAAAAGGTATGTGCAACAAAAAGGTATCGATTATGATGAAAAATTTAGCCCTGTAGCCCGATATGATACTGTTCGTATGCTCTTAGCTTTAGCTGCAACGAAGCGATTAAAAATTGAGCAATTTGATGTTAAGACAGCATTTTTATAAGGTATTCTTGAGGAGGAGGTATACCTAGAACATCCTGAAGGATTTAAAGATGGAACTAGCCGGGTATGTCGATTAAAAAGAAGTTTATATGGACTTAGACAAGCTCCACGTTGTTGGCATAAATGTTTTCTTTACTTTATGAAGAAAGAAGGACTGATCAGCACAGCTGATCCATGTCTATTTTATCGAAATAATAATGGAAAAGTGCTTTATCTAGCAATTTATGTCGACGATTGACTGGTTCTTGGCAACGACAAAGCAGATATTAAAAATTTTATATATGCTCTCCAAATTAAATTCAGGATTACTATTGGATCTCTTAACAGTTTTCTCGGCATGAAAATACAAATTGAAAACGATGGCTCAATAATTAAGGTAAGCTAAGATCAACAAGATTATTGGAACGTTTCATTAAGGGAGAATGTAATCCAGTAATGACTCCAGCTACTAAGGAGGAAGAAAATTTAAAATGTGAGGAAATAAAAGAACAAGTTCCTTATCGTGAAGCTGTTGGGAGTTTGATGTACTTGGCAACAGCAACACGACCAGATATTGCATTTGCAGTCAACTATGCAGCAAGAAAAATGGAAAATCCTACTACGGACGACTGGAATAACATTAAACGCATTTTTCGTTATCTTCGTGGTACTATCAAATCAGCTTTAAGATACCAAGGAAAAATCAAACAAATACTATCAATTTACAGTGATGCTGATTATGCGGGTGATCTTAAAACTAGGCGGTCAACTACTGGAATAATTTCCTTATTTGCTGGTGGACCTGTATCATGTACCAGTCAACTTCAACGCACCATAGCATTTTCAACGACAGAAGGGAAATTATGGCTGCAAGTGAAGGTGCTAAAGAAGTTATGTGGCTTAAACGTCTTTTACAAGAACTTACAGGACATACAGATCAAACACATATATTATATGTCGACAATGCAAGTGCGGTAAAACTAGGAAAGAACCCAGAATTTCATAAAAGAACAAAACATATTGAAGTTCCTTATTTTTATGTTCGAGAGCGTTTCCTTGAAAAGGACATAAGATTGGAACATATTGCCGGTACTGAACAGTTGGCCGATTTATTAACAAAACCTCTTGAACGAGTTCAATTCCAGATGTTACGAAAGAAAATAGGTATTGAAGAGTTATAATCGTTTAATTATTTTTGTTTGGTGTTTATGGAGGAAGTGTTAAAACATGATAAATCACCCAACAATAAAACATCTTCATAATAATTTGTAAATTATATAACGGGTGATTTTTTTACTACTTGGTTTTTGACGTTTATATTTTTGACAGACATTTGACATTTCGATTCAGTATTGTTTGCCATTTCATCATCAATAGACTTAATTACGCCTGAACAACGTTTGCAAATTATTGAAATTTATTATCAAAATTCGTGCTCTGTGAAAAATATGTTTCGCAAGCTACGTCCGTTTCAGCGACGAGGCTCATTTTTGGCTAAATGGATACGTGAATAAGCAGAATTGCCGTATTTGGAGTGAAGAGCAGCCAGAGGCAATTCAGCAGCTACCAATGCATCCCGAAAAATGCACTATTTGGTGCGGTTTATGGGCAGGAGGCATCATTGGGCCGTACTTTTTCAAGGACGATGAAGGCCGCAGGGTTACGGTCAATGGAGAAAGGTACCGTTCGATGATAACAAATTTTTTTTTGCCGAAAATGCAAGAATTGAACTCGGTCGACATGTGGTTCAACAGGACGGTGCCACATGCCACACTGCACGCGAAACCATGCATCAATTGAGAGGCGAATTTGGTGAGCAGTTGATCTCACGTTTTGGCGCAGTCAATTGGCCACCAAGATCATGTGATTTGACCCTGTTAGACTATTTTTTGTGGGGCTATGTTAAGTCTATTGCCTATGTGGACAAGCCAAACACGATTGCTGCCTTGGAAGCCAACATTGAACGCGTCATTGGTGAGATTCCGGCCGAAATGTGTGAAAAAGTTTGCCAAAATTGGACCTTCAGAATGGACCACCTGAAGCGTAGCCGCGGGCAACATTTAAGTGAAATTATTTTTAAAAAGTAAATGGCAGAAATTGATTTATCGATCCAAATAAAAATTTCATTCACTTTTTACAAGTTTCTGTGTTTTTTTGAATTTTCAAAAACCAAGCTCTTAAAAAATCACCGTTTATATCTATATCGTTTGTTACTATGTACTAAATTTGGAAATAATTAATATCAATTATGAAAAGAAAACCTGAAACAATGAACGTTTGAATATAAATAAATTTGTATTTTGTTTTCGTTATAACGGACTTTCATTTAGATAATTTTATCAAGAAGTTCTTGTGCAGCTTAGTCGTAAGTATATACCACTTTTCAGAAAAATTGGCTTCAAGGTGCGTATCGGGATAAACCGATGCAAACTTAGACTAATAGCCCATAAGAACAAACTAGTAAGGGGGCGGAGGAGGGGGGTTTAATTAATATGAATATGAAATTAATACAAATTAATCTCCAACATAGTAAAGCCGCCAGCGCCAACCTGGTCTATCTCATGGAGAGTAGACAAATAGACATTAGCCGCATTTTATTTTCCCCGTGATCCAAATCAGAACATCTATTTTTTTGGGTTACAACAAAATGATTTAGTTTTGTTGTTGTAACGAAAATAAATAGATGATATGATCTGAATCACTGAAAAAATAAAACACGGCTATTGCCCTTGTTCAGGAACTCTGGGTCACAGGTGGCACAATTAAGGGCCTACACTCGAAAAGACTTGCACCGTTCAAAACTGCACAAGTGGCAGCTAACAGTAACTTTAGAACTTGCATTGTAATTATGTACATATAAATATCGTAAAATAGTTAAATTAAACTAAATAAATAAACTTAAATTTAAACTTCTTCTTCTATCCACATATAGTAATCGAGACCAAACTGTCGTGAAGCTAGAACGAAAAGGGCTCCCACCACTGATTCTGGCATCATGATATATGCCATACGATACGGGACGGAGGGACCACCTGCAGATCTCACAAGCCAGATTGTAGAGCGAGCAGCAAACGAAAGACGGGACCTGGTCCTAGGATGTGATGCTAATTCACTTCATGCTCAATGGGGAAGTACCGACACGAACTGTAGAGGTGAGTCTCTTTTCGAATTTATTATAGAACATAATTTAGTAGTAGTAAATAGGGGCAATGAGCCCACTTTTGTTACTACGAATAGGGAAAAAGTAACCGATATAACTGTCAATAGTAACTCAAGTACAGTACAGAATCAATCAATCAGACCATAAACTTATAGGCTTCTTGATAAGTGATGCAGTGGAAACTCTAAAACCTAATAGAAATTTCAAGTATACTAACTGGGATCTCTTTAATAGGGAATTAGAGAAAAAAATGAAAAATATCAATAACACTGTGATCCAAGAACACAAACATATTGATCAGGCAACTGAAGAACTCAGGCTGATTCTAAATAACGCCTTTGAGAAAGACCGTCCCCTGAAACATATAGGGAAGGGAAAAAAGAAACCACCCTGGTGGTTTGTAGGGCTCGGTAACTTGAAAAAAGAAACGAGAAGACTCTTCAATGCTGCTTAAAGCACTAGAAACGATAAGCCGTATTTTATTTTCCCCGTGATCCAGATCAGATCATCTGTTTATTTGCGTTACAACAACAAAACTAAATCATTTTGTTGCTGTAAAGCAAATAAATAGATGATCTGATCTAGATCACGGCGAAAATAAAATACGGCTAATGACTGGGAGGTAAACGGTGATTTTTTAAGAGCTTGGTTTTTGAAAATTCAAAAAAACACAGAAACTTGTAAAAAGTGAATGAAATTGTTATTTGGATCGATAAACCAATTTCTGCCATTTACTTTTTAAAAATAATTTCACTTAAATGTTGCCCGCGGCTACGCTTCAGGTGGTCCATTCTGAAGGTCCAATTTTGGCAAACTTTTTCACACATTTCGGCCGGAATCTCACCAATGACGCGTTCAATGTTGGCTTCCAAGGCAGCAATCGTGTTTGGCTTGTCCACATAGGCAATAGACTTAACATAGCCCCACAAAAAATAGTCTAACAGGGTCAAATCACATGATCTTGGTGGCCAATTGACTGCGCCAAAACGTGAGATCAACTGCTCACCAAATTCGCCTCTCAATTGATGCATGGTTTCGCGTGCAGTGTGGCATGTGGCACCGTCCTGTTGAACCACATGTCGACCGAGTTCAATTCTTGCATTTTCGGCAAAAAAAATCTGTTATCATCGAACGGTACCTTTCTCCATTGACCGTAACCCTGCGGCCTTCATCGTCCTTGAAGAAGTACGGCCCAATGATGCCGCCTGCCCATAAACCGCACCAAACAGTGCATTTTTCGGGATGCATTGGTAGCTGCTGAATTGCCTCTGGCTGCTCTTCACTCCAAATACGGCAATTCTGCTTATTCACGTATCTATTTAGCCAAAAATGAGCCTCGTCGCTGAAACGGACGTAGCTTGCGAAACACATTTTTCACAGAGCACGAATTTTGATAATAAATTTCAATAATTTGCAAACGTTGTTCAGGCGTAAGTCTATTCATGATGAAATGGCAAACAATACTGAATCGAAATGTCAAATGTTCGTGGAATTTGTCATGTGTAATCTGTCAAAAATATAAACGTCAAAAACCAAGTAGCAAAACAATCACCCTTTATATAAAACTAGTCAATGAAAATTTAAAGCAGAAACCCAACGAGCGAAGCAAAGATCATGCTCAAATTTGTGCAGTGAAATCGAAGGCACAGACGAATCAGGGGTGGCCGTTGCGCGATAGTTGTGTGTTCGCCTGTCAACCTCATGGTTACAGGTTCGATCCCTGCTGTCTGTCTTCTTATTTTTCCATTAAAAACCAATTCTAAAAATAAATGTCATACAATGAGTTGCTGGTTTACTCATTACATGCTGTTTAGGCATAGAACTAACATGTGATTGAGTAAAATATGACAAAAAGAATTTTAAAAAAATGAATGCGAATTATAAGAGACATCGATAAATAAGACACGGAAATTTCTCCGCATTAGTTCAGCCGCCATCCCTGGAGATAAAATCTGAGACAACAACCACCTACAGTCTCCGAATATCGCGCCACACATCTTTCCTATCATTCTTTCTCTTCCTTAACCTCACCCTCACGCCCGCGCCGTGTTGAAACAGTTAAAGGGTATTCATAATCCCTTGAGCGCGTGTAGATAATAAAAAAAAAAAAGCTAAGAAAATTTTTTTCCAAGGATTCAATTCCTCTGGGATTTCTTAAAACACCCACTGGGTACTGGACCGAATTCTGCAATGACTCTTGAACACCTGATAAATACTCACTTCCCGGGATGGGGGTCATATGACAGCAATCCGGAGACGGAGTCCTACACGGAAAACATTGTACCATCCGATATTATAACGGATGGAAGAATCAGATGGGCAATCCATTCCTTTTCTCCCCTGGCCTAGACGGCATCTTCCAAATGATGCTACAGAAGAGCGAAATCCAATAATACCGCTCCTGAAAAACATATTTCTTAACACGCGCGAAGTCAAAGAGGTTTTCATTCCAAAAGCTGGTAAACCCATCCATACAGAAGCAAAAGACTTTAGGCAAATCAGTTTGACATCGTTCATTTTTAAAACGTTCGAAAGACTGATAGACCTACATATTTGCGGCACTCTGAAACTGGCTGATTTATGTCCAGCTCAGCATGCCTATACAAAAGGAAAGAGTGTAGAAACAGCTCTTCACAGCGTCCTCAGCACGATTGAGAAGGCACTGAGTGACAAAGAATATACCCTTGCTTCGTTTCTTGATATTGAAGGAGCTCTCAATAATTTGAATAATGAAGCAGTACGAACAGCTCTTGTAGACTATAAGGTCGATAATTCAATAACAGATTGGATTATGTGCCTGTTGAAGAACATGCAGATTAACACCGAATTAGCGGGGGTACAGATGAGAGTTCTCTCACCACTCTTCTGGGTGCTGGTTATGAATACAATCCTAATTACTATTAAACACTGTGGAAAAAAGGTAGTAGCCTATGCTGACGACCTTGCGTTATTAGCGACAGGCAAATTCTTATCCAATATCAGCGAAAAGATCAAATATCCTCTTTTTATAGTTAGTAGATGGACTAGAAAGTGTTGTCGTTAGCCCGGCAAGAACTGAACTGGTCCTTTTTACAAACAAAAGGAAAATACAAAGTTTCAGAATGGCTTTAATTGAGGGTACCCCGTTGAAAATTTCAGATCAGTCAAAGTATTTTAGTGTGATTCTAGATAGAAAATTAAACTGGATTCAGAACACTCGGGAAAGAGCTAAAAAAGGAATGATTGCATTCTATTCCTACAATAAAAATTTTTATGAAATCTTGGGGACCGAGTCCAAAAATTATTATGTGGATGTACTTAGCAATAATCAGACCAATATTAACATATGGTAATTTGATCAGGTGGAATTCAATTGAAAAAAGAACAAATCTTAAAACCCTAACAAAGTAAAGAGACTTGTGTGCATTGGAATTACGGGGGACGCCAGAGGCGATACTCAACCTGAAACTCCTAGATCTTTTCGTACAAGAATCCGCAGCATATACCGCTTTAGGCCTAAGCCAGACTAATACCTGGAAAACAGCACAATAGGTCACGCATGGATTCTTCAGAAACATCTAGATGATAGTATTATTACAGACTATAAAACAACTGAACCTGACTTTCATAAGCTATTCCAAACTGACATTCCAAGCAGAAAAGAATTGACGAACAACCAAGCCTATACCAGTGAGTCAGCGATAGCAATCTATACTGATAGCAGTGAAAACAGCTGCTAGACAGGTAACGATGATGGCGCTACCATGGGCTGATATCACCTTTTATATAGATAGCCAAGCGGCAATTAAAGCGATTTGGGCCACTGTGATAAAATCGAAACTTTTTTTTGCTGCCGTAAAGAGCTAAAGGTTTTTGGTACGGACACAGCGGTACACCGGTTAACGGCAATGCCGATGAGTTGGCAAGACAGGGATCAGCGCTTGACGTCAGTCAACCAGAGCTAGTAAATATCGCACCCTGTTACATTAAACACAACATTTCTGACAGGATCCTAAACAAATCCAACACCTGGAAAATATTGCCATGCTTCAACAAGCAGAGGACAGACAAAATTATGCAACTCAAGAAGAGAGCCCTTCGCTGGGATATCATAATTTCAAAATGAAACTCAGTTCAAACGATATATGCAGGGGATGTGGTGACAAAGAGGTGCATGAGGACACCTCACACTTTCTATGATACTGCCCTGCACTCTGTCACCAGACAAAGAATCTGTTAGGCAGCTACTTCTTTAATAATTTGATAAAAGCTCTCTAATATAGGGTTATCCATTTTGCGGTTTCAAAAGTATAGGGCTGGAATTCGACATCTGTCAAACTAAGTTGTTAAACCAATTTTTTTTTCAGGTGAAAGTCTGACATTTACGAAAATGGATCGCTTAACTATCGCACAACACATAAAAATTAATAAAACCTACTACAAAAATGGTCGTTCTGCCACAGCCACATATCGTGCTTTAAGAGGAGATTATGGTTTACATAATTGTCCAACTACGCATGCAATTGGCAAAATTGTGAAGAAATTTGAAGAGACTGGATTGGTTACAGATAATGTAAGGCCTGTGCATCATCGTTTCGCTCGTACCACTGAAAATATCGCTGCTGTAAGTGAAAGTGTTGCCGAAGACCCGAATGTGTCGATTCCTCGTCGTCCTCAGGAACTAGGACTGTCTTACGGCACATTATGGCGTATTTTGCATTTGGATCTATACCTACATTCATATAAAGTCCAGCTCACACAACTGAAGCCAGCTGACCATTCACAAAGTCGTAGATACATCGAATGGGTGCTTGAACAACAGGCGGTGGACGGCGATTTTTCGAACAAAATTTTCTTAACCGACGAAGCACATTTCTCACTCGGTGGGTATGTTAATAAACAAAATTGTCGTATTTGGGGTTCTGAGAACCCTCAAGTAATTGAAGAGGCCATCACATCCACAAAAAGTCACTGTTTGGGGGGCTCTTTGGTCCGGAGATGTGATTGGACCTTACTTCTTCGAAAACGACGATGGAACGACTGTCACCGTCAATTCGGATCGTTATGGTTATATCATAACCGACTTTTTTTTGCCTGCTATTGAAGAATACGACTTGGAGAATAAGTGGTTTCAACATGTGTCAAAAAGTGGTCGAAAATTACCTCAAAAGAATCGATGTTTGCAACAATTCGCGTGGTGGTCATTTAAATGATGTAGTGTTTTACACATAATGTCAACGTTCAAACTTTATAATAAAAAAGAAATATCATGAAAAAAATATTTTGTGTTTTATTTACGTTTACTTTTGAAACCGCAAAATGGATAACGCATTATTTCAGAACATATCGGATTTCGTCAACGGCTTGACTGATTCAGAGGACACAGGTTTATATCGGAAAAGTATGACTACACTCCGGGTAACACGTCATCAATAGTCAACCCAATTACCTAACCTAGCCCGAGGCCAAGGTTCGTCCCGAACTGTAGCGCCAACTAAGTAAGTATTTTAAATATAAGTAATGTTAGTTAGGCTCTGTTGGAATGCCTCTATCAGAAAAGTACAACTGTGTGCAGGTAAATTATAAGTTCTTTTTTTAAATATAACTATATGCCTGTAACACCTAAGGTCTTTTAAATGCAACCTTCAAAACTTTGGTAATTCATGTTTTAATATGTTTAGTAAAGAATGTCCGACTTGTGATTCTGATTCTGAATCATGCTGACCATGCTATAAAATTGATGTTTCTTGCAGGCATTTATAAAAGAATTGTTTATATTGTATTGTGCTGTGATACAACAAATTATTGCTTTTCGACTTTTTTTTCATTGAACAAATGTTAGAATATTTTCTGTTAGAGCCCCCCTACAGAGTAGCTCTCAAATTTAGAAGAAATTAGTATTACATAGTATATTTGTAAAAAATTACCTTCATATTCACTTTGCTTTGTTTTGGCTTTGCCATTCCGTTTAATTGCTGAAAAAAAATATTTTTAAGTAAAAAGCAAATTGTTGTGTCTACGTAAATCTGTGCTTACAATTATCATCATCGGAACTCGTTTCAGGTGTCCCACTTGCACCAACATTTCCATTGGGGCTCGGTCCCCTTGATCTTCGGCCATTACGAACAATGTCTGAATTTCGTTCCGCCAGCACCATTTTATCCCGAATCAATTTCGATCTGCTATTTTGTTTCTCCAGTTTTAATATTTTTGATTATCTTTCCGGGTTTAAATTTAATACTCAGAGAGCAAATAAGGAATTATATGTGTTTATTTTTCTCAGATATTTATATGCATCTCTTTGGCGCTGAAAAAGGAAGTAGTTACACCACGTTCAAAATACAGCCAACGACTCAACCTCTATTCGAAAAAAAATTTTCCAAGCCACACAAGAATTACAACGCCAACGACTGTCCTAAAAAAAACACAGGCCACACTTGTTACATACACCCGTATTTTTCGTTTGTCCAAATAATAATACTCACTAATTTTTTTCTTTTTGAGCTTGGGTAGAAACTTCGCAACTTTTTAACAACTTCGCCAAAATATGTTGAAATGTTTCCGTTTTTAAGCCATATAAGCTACAAAAGTATTTTAACACAAAATTCAGAAAAAGGAAACAATCTTTCCATAAAATTATTGGGAATCGCAATGATTTGCCAGCTCCGAGGGCAATGAATAAATATATTTGTTGAAAAATAAGTCTTTGACGATTTATTAATTAAAGGAAATTCAAAATTAGAAAATTAAAAAGAACAAACACCCAATGTTTATATAAAAATGCTATTTTAGATAACTTTATAAATATTTCCAAATAAGAACCGAGTTATTCAAGAGACAAGCGCGATTTTAAAGTAAAGCGGCATTAGCAACGACTAACGTAAAAGTATATAAAAGCCTGGGTACACTTTTTCTACCGTACAACACGTAATTTATATGCGCGGCTACGCGTTGCTGTACTTTGTTTTCCAATTAATTCAGGTATAGTTCATTTTTACACTTTTGTTTTTCCACATAGTTTTGGGAATCTTGTTTGAGGATACAACACTACCACTAAATTACACAAATCACATAAAACTTATATACTTTCAAAATATTTTATTAAGATAATTTAATTTTTATTTAAAAATGACAAATTGAAAAAAAGGAAAAACTGCAAAACAAGGCGGTGCGTTCGTAAATACTTCTATATATTTGAAAGCCGCTGTACTATAAAGTATTGGTGGAACCACAGATGAGAAAGAAGAAGATGGGTGCTTTGTATATACTTTCCTCACTTATCTCATATAAAACAAGATACCACTTGTTTTTTGAATTCGTTTCCTCACGTCACGCGAGATTAAAAAATCTGAGCAAAAGAAGTTGTTTTGTGGGTCCGATGTGGATTATTGGCTTACAATTTGTTAAAATAATTAAATATTGTTGAATTAAATTTACTTTAATTGAATTTAAAATAGTTGCGATAAAATCAAGAATAAAAGAAGGTCGGAGTGCTAAATGGATATCGAAGATTTAACTTAAATTAGGCAAAACACAACTATTTGTGTAGACATTTGGGGACTAAATAAATGGAAAATGTTTTAATTATGTTGTAATTTTATTGTATTTTCGTTTTTTGCATTTTGATAAGTCTAAAAAGGTTCGGTTAAGTGTTCTCATTCTAAAATACATCTTCGCTTGGAAAAAGGTTTTTTTATTTCCACATAGCACTCAATGTCCTTGGCCAATTCAAGTAGATTTATTTGGTAGCTGGGCAAATTACTAAGTCTTCTCCGTTGAAGGACTTGAAGATTTTGTCCAAGTTCATCAAGTCATTCAACATCCTTGTTAATGGCTTTGAGAAGCCGCCTTAATTTAGGTGGTACACCCATGAATACGATGCGACATTTTCTTCAGCTGGAGTTTTATGTATTAGTTTATTGTATATGTATCCGGCCATATTTTCTAGGCCATCGCTATCTAATGTGGCCAAATCTTCATCGATTTTGTTGCCATCAGTGTTAGCCTCTTCTGGTTCCCAAGCAATGCTTTGAAATATAGTACCTTAAAAGATGTTTAAGATTATTTGTTTGTATAAGCAAAAGCAATGTCTGCAAACCGGTCAATGGCGCTTCCAAATCTGGGGTATCGTCAAAGCTTACATTTGCTGCGTCCGAAATAACACCCTCCTTGTGTCCTAAAATGTGGGACCTTAACCTCAAGCGGAATTCCTCTCGATCAGGATTCACATGGAGACCTCCTACTACTTAAATAAATTAACCAAATTCAAGTAAAATTTAAAAAAAACTTACATTTCGAGGCGAAGTATGTCCATTTGTGCCTTAAAAGAAGCACAATTTTCGCAACCAGATAAATCAAAAGATTCTCTGTGGTCTTCTTGAGAAATAATAGTCTCACGGCAAACTTCTTCATTGTCCAGCAAACAAGTATTTGCGTCTAACAGGGTTACTACCATTTTTTGTATTGTCCCTGACCAAAACCCTAGGTGACCGGCCAGATAAATCAGCGTTTCCCGTTGCTTTGTTGACTGTTGGTATGGAACCAGATTTAGGGCGAAGGCTTTTTTATCCGTGCAGCCTAGAAGATAGAATATATTTTTAATTTATTTATTATAAAGCAATTCAAATGCACTTACCCAATTCAAATTGGAAGTTATCGGTTATATGTCATCTGCAGTAAAGTGGTCACTAGATTCTAGCTGTGTTTGCATTAAAAATTAAACATCCTTTTTTACAAAAACGAATCCAATTTTTTAACAGTTCTGGAACTTTTGGGAAAGTGTAGTATGACACATCATCTGTGTTTTGTTGTTTTTATTGTTGTTGTTATTACACCTACAAACATCACACCACATTTTTAAGCTATTTCACAAAAACAAAATATAAAATTTCAAAAACAAAATCCAAAATTTTCAATTTCAAACTGTTTCACTTTTCTCGTTTTCATTTTAAATCTCGAGTGACGGCACACGAGTTGTCAAAAATTACAACGACAAAACGAAAATACAGAAGTGTCGTAATGTTATAAAAAGTTATTCATGCAATCCTATCATATACCGCTTTCACACGCCACAAACTATTTCGCTGTGAAAAGAAACTGTTTCGACACAGCAGTTCGATTTCTGGAGATCGAAGTGGTATGGCGACATGGCGTGTAAAAAGGATCGAACTGGTACACCGGCACAGTATCTGTTTTGTTTTTGTTTTTTTTTTGTTATTGGCCTATCATGTTCATAATTTGAAGTTATCTTATTTGCATTTTTCTTTCGTATAAAATGAATCTGTTTAATTAATTCTTGAAAAAAATATGACGTACAGACATTTTCACTTAAATAATTTTTTTTTTTTAAATAAATTTGACAACTTTTCTATGCCAGCTGGTTTTAACATAAAATCATACATCGACGTATGTGCGTGTGAATGCTCATGTAACAACGAACTACTTCGTCGACATGACAAATCGATTTGGCGTGTGAAAGCGGTAATAGAAAACAAGATAATCATATTTCTTGTTTTGTTTTATTTGGCTGACGTCACGCGAGATTAAAAATTAGACAGCAAAAGAGATTGTTTTGTTAGTAGTCCATGTGGGTTAACGGATTTTTCATGCAAAAATTCTTGATTCGCGGGATTTTTTTCCAAAATAAAAAAAATAAAAGACTGGCGCAAAATCTTAAACAACCCATTGTTAAGGGCTTAACATTTTTCTAGTTAGGAATTTCCTAAGTGCTTATTGATTGAATAACTAAATGTTAAAATCGTTTAAAATTAGCTCAATCATCTTTTTACCTTAGTAAGTTGCTAAAAGTGGCTTTAACATTTTCCTAAATCGTTTAAAATTTTGCGCCTTTTTCTTTTGGGCCTATTTTACCCCGTTTATTGGTCTAAGAATTTTTATATTAAGAAGGTACAGCCGCGGTCTCGATGCGGGGCTTCACCGTATTGCTTCTTTCGTTGCTGACAACAACATCTACTTAAAAACAGTGGTCGGAGGGACGAAACTTATGAAAAGAATATCGATATCAGATATATCTATGAATCGATATTCTTTTTTTTTAATTTTTTGTTTGTTTTCTTTTATATTAATCGAACCAACGCACTCATCCTCTAGTGGGAACATATAGCATATCCAAGCAATAATGATTGTAAGACTATGACCCACAATTAATATTGCTTGTGTTTACTTTATCAAGTGGGTGGTCTTTAGTTTCCCAACAAGTCAACTGAATGCATTGGTTTGTTTTTAGTTTGCCGCAATCGTAAATTTTCCTTTAGATCATTTTATTGTGAAGCAATAAAATGCATAATTTACGATGGTAGCAATTTGATAATGAGTATATGGTTTAGGACCAATACTTAACTCCTCTCTTCTTAGATTCAATTTTTTCCTGGAAATTACATTTATCTTTTATTTTTTCACTTTTTTTATCTGATGTTTTGAAGGTTTATTTTTATTTTGCCTATTCCTCCGACTTTCCTACAAAATATATATGCTACGATAATTATTGCAATTATTGTAATAACCATGCATGTACCAGAGATAACATATATTTTTACTTTTTTAAATTTTAATAATTTTATTGTATGTCTGTTTTCAGTTTCTTGCCATTTTCATACTTTTTAAATACAGTATTCATTGTTACATTCTCTTTAATTATTTCTTCATAGTACAGTTGAAAGGTATAATTTGTTTCTTTATTTTTAAGAATAGCATCATTTATTTAATGTTACAATTTTGGATATTAACAATAGGGGTATTCACTATCCGATGCAACATAAAGGTGTAAGATCGCGAAATTTTATTTTTTTCTATAAATCGTGAACGCACCTTTTCTATTCTATTGCAGCTCTGGAGAAAAAATGCAAAATCAGTTCGAACACAACCATTTCTGACAGAAAATAACAGCTGCCAAACTGTCAACGACACCAGCAAATTTTGCACCATTGAATTTTTCAGTGGCAATAGGGTTAGGGTATAGCAAAAGTGTTGTAAAATCTTAGTCAGTGTAAGTTGTTGTTGTGGTGCAAAAAAAAGTTGCACGTTTGCATTTTTACAATGATACTATACCAGATGCACCGGATCGTGAATACTCTAATATAATTTCCTCTTAAAGTTAATTCTATCTCATTGCAATTATTTTGTACAGTTGTATTTTCAGAATTTTTAACAATAAAAGTGCTCTGATTTAGGTTAACAATAGGGGTATTCACTATCCGATGCAACATAAAGGTGTAAGATCGCGAAATTTTATTTTTTTCTATAAATCGTGCACGCACCTTTTCTTATTCTATTGCAGCTCTGGAGAAAAAATGCAAAATCAGTTTGAACACAACCATTTCTGACAGAAAATAACAACTGCCAAACTGTCAACGACACCAGCAAATTTTGCACCGTTGAATTTTTCATTGGCAATAGGGTTAGGGTATAGCAAAACTGTTGTAAAATCTTAGTCAGTGTAAGTTGTTGTTGTGGTGCAAAAAAAAGTTGGACTTTTGCATTTTTACAATGATACTATACCAGTTGCACCGGATCGTGAATACTCTAATATAATATCCGCTTAAAGTTAATTCTATCTCATTGCAATTATTTTGTACAGTTGTATTTTCAGAATTTTTAACAATAAAAGTTCTCTGATTTAGGTTAATGATTTCAAATTTTTTGTTTATTTTTATTAGACAATTCTTTAATAATACAATCGTTTCTTTCTCTTAAATCTTTGACATTATTTTTTCATTATTAAATATGTGCCCTTTTCATTGCATGCATATGCAATTACAAAAAATGGTTCTCACTTTCGATTGGCGTTATTACCAATGTGGCTTGTACAAGGTTGATGATCAGCATCATAGGTAGGAGAAGGAGAATCATGGGAGTACATGCGAATTTTCTTGGTCGTTTAATGTTTGTAGTATGCACTATACCAAGATTCTTATATCTAAAGTTAGGCTCCTTCTTTTGTCTAACATGTTTATAATTTTTTATATAGCCTTCCTGTCTTGTTTCTATATAATCTTCCTTGTCTGGTTTTTATTATTAATAATCTTTTCTTTTTTATTCTTGAGTTCTCGTACTAGTGTTTCTATACCCTCATTTTGTGCTTGTTCTGGAGACATGTTAATTGTTGAATAATGTCTTTTATTATAAATGTGGAAAGACTTAAACATGTTCACGTTAACTCACTCTTCCTGTTTCATGAAAAGTAGAACTTCTGCTATTGTACTGCGTAATTTTTCTACATCTGCATTCCCTGCATGTGAATTAGGTTTTGTAAAGTGTACTTGTACCTGACGTTCTTTAAGAAAACCCCTAATGTATATTGTATTAAACTCGTTGTCTGTAACGTGGGTGCCCCTTTTCTAGTAAAGTGTTCTGTGATAGCATACCTGTTTTATGTATATGATTTTTGCTTTCTAATCTATAGACATATCCTTTTTTAGTGAGTTTGTCAATCATGGTTAGAAATATGTGTTGTGATAAATGTCTATGTGGATTATTTCACTATGGTTAGTGGGTGTTTCTGTTATTTTAAATTTGTTGTTAAAAGGTTTCCGTTCATACTTGGCCGTTTGGCATGTATCACAGTTATTAATAATTTGTGTAATTATTCTTGTTAATTTGAGAAAATAAATTTGTTGTTTTAGAGTTTAATAACCTTCAAACTGAGTATTGACTTTCTTTTATATGATACATGGAAACCTGTTTTTTATCTTCCTCCTCCGATCTTAAGTCTCTTACTCTTAGAGTTAGTTTAATGAATTTAATTTTACTATTTCCTGAATATAGATTTATGATTTACTGTTTTATTATAGTCTGACTCTCAAACTTCAGAATATATGGCAATTGTTCCTTGACCAATTTCTTTTAACTGGTTTGTTATCGACTGTATAGGATCGTATGCTCTAATATACACTATTCTTTTCATGAACTGTTTCTATATTCGATTCTTTATCATAACTTAAAATAATTTGTTGCTTATATATATTAACAATGCCTTCCTTGATGGGTATGTGGTCTAATTTTTCTTCAATTCAAGAATGAAATGTTGTACTGTCTGAAATTTGGTTTGCTTAATATTTTGACCTTCGATTATACTAAGAAAATCAGCAACTTTATTTTCGGAGCCTTTCAGATAATCAATGACATAGTCGAACTCTTGCAGCTTGAGTAACCACAGTTGATTTCGCTGATAAAAATATGCACCATTGTATTTTTTTTTTGGGTTGGCAACTCTGGTTCGTAAAGTCTGGTTGACATTGTATTTAGGTCTGGAAAAAAACAATTATTTAATAATAAAAAGTCTTATGTGAAGTGAAATTAATTAATTAATTAACGGAGATAAAATCTGAGGCAACAACCACCTACAGTCTTAGAACATCGCGCCACACATCTTTCTTATCATTATCATTATCATTATCTCCTTAAATTCACGCCCGCGCTGTGTTGAGACATTTAAAGGGTAGTATAATCCCTTAGTGCGTGTAGATTATACAGAAAAATAAATAAATCGCACGGAAGTCATTTACTATAAGGTGGGCTAAAATTTTACTTTGTATAGCATTTTAAAATCGTCGTATAAAATGAATGGCATACAAAGAACTCCGCCGAATAAAAATAACACAATACCTACAAAAAAACAGAACAATTGATTCTGTTTAACATATACACCCACCGGTTAGGGCATAATTACACGGTGGGCCTATTCACATACTGGCATCAATGAGGATGCATGAGCGAACCTTGCAACAAACTTCTATTTATGAGCACACACTCATATTATACACGGATCGTATAGCAACCACAGCTACTGCGATCTCTCCGAAGAGGACAAAGCAAGACTTGTATTTTCGTGCATTAGCTGGAAAATAGTAGGATACAAGTTCCCGCAATACCGAATTAGGTTCACACCTACCTATTTCCCTGATCAGCCCACTCCCTTTTCACACCCCGCCCTTCCAGTTCTTGAACTGAAATTTCTCCCTCATATTGGTAAGTAGGGCTTCGCCTCCAGTTCCTTAGAACCTTCCGCTTACCACTACCACCTTAGAGACAACTCCATTAACCAGATAGATTAGCCGCTCCATGTAGAATCGCCTCATTAAAGAGAGCTAAACCTAAACGCTGCCCGTGTTTCACCACGAGGAGGGACTATCTCATCACGAAGGACCAAGAAGAACGGCTCCATTGCAAAGCAACTTCCCGCATATTCCCTTGCAGCCCGTCGATCCGATTTCTCGAAAGATAACATAAGCAACTGCAATATTCAACAGTTCTATGAGAATAGTAAGAACAACACACAAACACAAAGGCAAGTCTCAAAAAGACCGTGCTCTGCCCTTTAACCGGAACCACTCTGAGTTTTGAACAATGATTCTAACATCAGTATTATGCAACTGGTAGATTTAAAAACACTGGCAGCATTGCTTGATGACCGACTCAAGAATCTTCCAACAAAATCTGACTTAGTGCAAGTCAAGCCAAAAATGGATTCACTGGAGCGTGCTAATGAAACTCTTCAGACTAAGCTGCAAACATGTTGAGAACAAATGCTATGTAGTTGAGCGACAAATTGATTTGCTTGAAAAGAAAGCCAACGAAAACAATTTGGTATTACATATTCCAAAGCAAGATGACTATCATCATGCAATGAGGAAAGCTAAGAGTGTATGTCTGGATCTTTTACCCAGCAGCGATTACGAAAACAAAGATTATTCGGTCCAGAGAAATCGTTGAAATGCAGAAAAAAGATTATGTTCCGCGTATACTGAAGTCGGCCTTTAAATTACACGGCACGGGGATCACTTTGCACCGGGATTAACCAAACCAGCTAAAGAAAAACGTAAACATTAATGATAAGAACAAAAACATAAAAGTATTAATTGGTGGACAACTGGCTAAAACAGATGTGCAGCATGTCTGCACGCATCGCTGCATACAACGCTGCACCCGAAACACATGTGCATACTCTTTGATATTTATGATGCATAGTTTTGCCAAAATTATGTCCGCATTCAGAAATCGAAACATAGCTATCCGTATAGGTTGGTGTTCTTGTAATCCCGTCTAAAACCACAGCTGGTAAAAAAATAGCTGCTACCATAAAATAAATCTCAAGCTATTCGAAAAACTTTTGTATACTCTTTTATCCCATGAGAAATTTAATAACATATGCACGAAAATCTGCAAATTTAATCTATCCGTTTTTGGGTGTTCAGGAACTTAGATAGATATTAACCTATCTTATAGGCTTTTCACACCAAACCCAAAACCCTTCACACTGAACATTTACAAGTTTTCGTTTGACATTTCAATTACTTTGGCACCACAGACAACAACAAATACGTTGCGAAATCAAATTGAAATTTACCCAGACAGCTATTTTTTTATTCGTTTTTTCCTGGCAGCAACCCGTCAGCTATTTATGTGACGATTAATTGGGCACTGAATGTTTCACAAGGTGTTTTCGCTTAGTTCATCTTGCAAATCCAACATGTTTTCGACAGGTTTTATTTAAAACTTTTAGTTTATCAAAACGAGTGGTTTAACAAAAATGTATGGGAAAACTTGTGTTTTCGCTTTAGGTTTTCAGCCAAAACCGATAATATCGCGAAAACAGTGTTTTGGGTTTGGTGTTAAAAGGCTATTATATAGGCTATCCTACCGACATCTGAGAACAGTCAGTTAGGTAAAAAAAATTAAATGTATTAAAAATGGATATTAATGAATTAAAAAGGGAAACACAAATTCGTAGGCTCATTTTGTCCCTCATGAATATTCTTATATCAAAAGCTTATGATATAAAAATTTATTTTCCTTAACAATTTTTTTCTTTTTGTTCCATTTTTAAAATCATAAAATAAAAAAATATTTTTTTAAGTCAATATGAGTAATGCCAAAGACCAATTAGTTCAGATTTTTTTCTTTGCTGTTGTGGCTCCAATGAAACTTGGCAGCCAATTTAGAAATAGAGACATCGTGCAGCCCTTGGAATGTGTCAACCCTCATAAGAACCTGTGTAATTTATTTTCGCTGCATGTGAAAAAGCTGCAAATCCGTTTAGGGCAAAACTCATATAATAGAAAATAAAACATTTTATCTGGATCATAACAACACCATTAAATGCAACGAGGTTGACGGATTACTCGTGTTCAACTAGATTATGGCAGATTGCAGTGACAGCACTCAGATGTCAGAAACTTCACAACCCATTAATCAATATGAAAAGATTACGACACTTCTTTTTTATTTTATTTTAATGACGTCACCAGAGATCAAAATCCATTAATCCTCACCGGACAAACAACAACAATTCTACTATATTTGATCTCTGATATATTTGATGTAAAATGCGAGTTTTGAACATACAGTTTTATTCCGTTCGTAGAATTAAAAATTATCAACAAACATTCTTTGATACTGCCAATGTATTTAAATTGTAATAATAGGAACGATGAGTTTGAAAAATTATTGGAGATATTTATTGGAGGTCGATGAATGAGATGAGTTGAGATCTAAAGATAAGTGTTGTAATTGTTACAGACGAATATCGAGGAGACAATTTATCTTGTGAAATATTCTCTTGCATTGAATATAATAAACTTTATTAAAGAAAAATTATAATTAGGATTAAACAATGAATTTAAAAAAAACAGGAAAATACCTAAAAAATTGAAAAGTCTTTTCCTTCTCGACTATTCAGCTTCGTCTCCATATTATAAATAAAATAATTCCAAATTAAAATTAAATAAAACATAATTGAAGCTTAAAGCTAAGACTTAAATAAAATACAATTAAATTGTATAAGTTACTTTCTATCAGCAACATTTCTCCCCCCGGTGAAACACTAGATTCATCTGCTGATTCACCATACTTCGATTTGCTGATATCCAATACGGCCAGGTTGACTACAGGTCGCTCATATACTCCATTCGCTGTTCTGACTATTGCTCTTCTAACTTGTCCATCTTTTGGTCTTGTTGTACTTATTACTATTCCCTTCATCCAGGATCCTCGTGGAAGATTGTTGTCCACTATAATTACGATATCATTTTCTTCTAAATTTTTAGTATTCTTCAACCACTTAGTTCTGCGTGTAAGAGTTGGCAGATATTTATTAATCCATCTTTTCCAAAACAAGTTTGCTATTTCTTGACTTAGTCTCCAGCTCTTTCGCAGTAAAAGATCCTTATTACAAAAATGTCCAGGCGGTTTATTACCATTTGAAGAACCATCAAAAAATGTTTTGGTGTTAACGCCTCTGCATCTTCTGATTCCACTGGAACATGAGTAAGTGGACGAGAATTTACTATACATTCAACTTCAATAGGCGATGCCATAAGTGACTCATCTGTTAAACGTTGGTTTTTTGTGACCTCTTGTGGTACCTTTTTTACTGACCTCACTAATCGTTCCAACACCCTCCCATGTGTGGCGCAGCAGGAGGATTAAAAAACCATTTCGTCTCAGTACTGATGAACCTTCTTTTAATAATTTCCTTGTTCATTTTACTAAAGGTTTCTCTTAATTCCTTCTCTGCTCCTTTAAAGTTTGTCCCATTATCCGAGTAAATCTCTCTTGGTATACCTTTCCTTGATATGAAATTTCGAATGCACATAATACAAGAGTCAGCAGTTAATATATGTACAGCTCGTATTGTTAGACAAGTGAACAAAACACCTCATCTTTTCTCAGCCTTTCTTCCAGAATGAACTATCATCGGTCCAAAGTAATCAATCCCTGTGTAAATGGTTTAACAAAGGCCGCAAGTCTTGCTTCTGGTAAGGGCCTCATCTCTGTGCACGATGGTACTGCATTCTTAATAATACATACTGGACATTTTATACGTACTGACCTTACTAATGACCTCAAACTAGGTATCCAGAATCGCTGACCAACTTCATTTACAATTGTCTCGGATGATTTTTTGCTAATATAATAGGACGTTTTGTTGCTTCCGTTACGTACCAAGCTCTATCGATTCTTCCTTTATCCTCAAAATACCATCGCAGTCTATATATGGTGAACATTTGTAAAGCTGGCTTGATATGGGTAAAATTTTGGAGTTCATTAGCATCGCCAATTCATCTGCATAACTGTCTCTCTGAGACATTCTTATTAACGTTTTTTCAGCTGCACATAATTCATCCGATGAAAACAAACCTATCTTTGGTAAATTAATTCGTTTAGGCTTAATATTGTTTATGAATCGAAAACAATAGGCCATCGATCGATGTAAAAGCTTCCATTTAGAAAATCTTTCTTATTTCAATAATTGTTTTTCAAAAATATTACCTGTATGAAGTTCTATATACTGTGGTCGCAGTTCTAATAAATCAACTTTCTCACTTGTCATACAAGGCCAATATCTTTTATCTTCATATAAAAATGACGGACCTTTGAACCATCGGCAATTTTTATTGAAGTTGTTGCGGGCGCCTGCGTTAATCCCGTCGGCTGAACTTATATATTCGAACCCTGAAAGGAGATGAATAAAAGTATAAAAGAATTTGATTCAATCAAGATAAACAAACATTAAGATAATAAAACATAATAATAATTAAAACAAAATTGGGTCTATTCGGCGAGATCTTTTATTCTGTTATTCTGTTATGAATTTTCATATAAAAGTTGAAGCTGTCAAAAAATCTTTTATGAATTATAATTTTGGTATTCTGCATGCTAAATCTGCTATGAAATTTGTTAAGAAATCTGCTATGAGCTGTCAAAACTTCGAAATTCTTAACAAATCTTTTACGAACTGCATTTTTGGTATTCAGCATACCACAATCTTTTATGGAATCTTTTATGAATCATAACAGAATAAAAGACACATTTTGGTTACTTTTATCATAAAAGATTTAAATATATGCAGTAAAAACTTTTATTTCGTGAATGAATTGTTCTTAAAAGGAGACAGATATAACAAAAAATAATTAAAATGCATAATAACAAACTCAAATATGTAAATAATTTGAAAACTAAATTATTTCAATACACTAAAGCACAGAACACATTTGATGGATGAAACATAAGAAATTAGTCGCTTATCTTGCCGATGTGCGTTTTGTACAACTTTTTATAATCGATATATTAAATTCAGGAACTGTTATGGAAAAATTACAGAAAACAAAAATTTATCTTCGCGAAACAAAATACGATAATTCCACAGGTTAATTTATTGTTATTCGTCAGTGCCAACTGCCGAGAATTTTTATTTACTTCATCTCATAATTTGATAGCAGATTTTAGGTCTGTTCGTATAAATATTTCTTTTTCGAAGTTCCATAACAGACTTTTATAAAAGATCGAACTCCTGAATACCAATTATAAAATATCTTTTATGGTGGAGATCTGTTATGCATCATAACAGAAAATTCGTAGCAGAATAACAGATGTGGCAGAATAGGCCTAAATGTCTTACCCATCCAACGAAACCGTCACACATCTGTTTCGTAAGTCACAATATGGTAGATAAACAAAAATAGAGATAGACTACTCGTAACCCAAAGATTATAATACCCATGAATCCAAAAAAAAAAATAAACCAGTTTACGACACTTCGTTGTTTTGTTTTTGTGATTGACGTCATATGTGTAACAAATACAGTAAACAACCAAACAACTATTTGCGGATTTGGTCTTTAATTAATGACTTTAATGCATATGAGTTATGACAGTTCGGTGATCTCTAGAATACCATGGATGTTGTTGGTGTGTTCTCTATAAGTAGAACAGCTTTGTTTTGGAGGCCATGGATAGTTGAACTAAGGTGTGCTGGTACCATCTTTGACGTATATCAGAGTAATTTAAAGTAAGCTTTTATGGCATCGGGTAGAAACGACGAAGAGATATTTTGGTAAGCTAATTTTAATAAAACTAATAATACAGGAATAGTAAATATCACTCAATGTGACGTCCTAAAAGGGATTCGAAGGGTTGCACTGGCATGATACCAGCGCACTCATAAAAGTCTACGCGCTACCTCATCTTTCTGGGTATGATGGCATTGTCTGGGGTGGCCGACCAGTTGGACGCTCCGGGTTGGGTGGACCTGAGAATGAATTACCACTTTTACGCCCGACTACTGGTGAAAAGTTGCGGCGATTTTTCGTTAGGTTTACTTCGGCTCAAAAGCTATTAGTTTTGTATAAAGTGACCAGTGTTGTGTGAGATGAATAACACAAACAAAAGTGTTAGATCTCACATAACCAGCACCACTAAAATAATTAAAATAACAATCTAACCACGACCTTCCCTAACAAACATTAAATAAAATATCAAATTAATATCAAGGTCGACACCAACAACAGAATGGTGTGAATCAGCTAAACGATACGCGACCAGGTAGTGTATACAAACAATGCACTGAAACCATAAGCGATCGTTTAGTATGACAAAAAATGCACTGGTGGCCAATGACCAATAATTGAATTACGAAAAGAACTGGGACAAGCAATGTTAACAATGAAATTGAATGAAGCTAAACGTATGTGTAGGAAATGTATGTTAAATGAATAATGCTAATTCAGCAAGTGAAACAGATGGCAATTAATAATATATTGCATTTAAATTATATTAAGTAATAATTATTGGGGAATGCTTATTTAGCATTCCAATATTAGGGCAAGTAATGGCAATACATTACAAAATTGTAAACACAAAGAAAATGTAAATTGGTAGGGATGATAGGTTAAGAATATTTTTGTATAAATAGTGTAGGAAATTAGTAATAAGGCATCAGTGATCATTCAGTTGAACGAATAAACTGGGTTGTAACAGTATAACAATTATTCTAAAAACCAAATCTTTCATTCACCAGAACCAGGACTAATAAAGGTAAACCTCTAACCCCTCTTTTAATTCCAGCTAAATAAAAATTGGCCTTCTAAGGCCACATCCAAATAGCCGCCAGTGGCTATCCAAATATACTGGCAACAAAAACATATCGGCCTTCTAAGGCCACCCAAACGGGCCGCCAGGGCCAGTTAAATAATCTGGAATTCCTTACATAGGTAGGCAACTCTCGGGACATTCAATATTATACAACATTTATCTCTCTGTCCGAAAGATGGACGTCATAAAAATATTATACAACATTGGCGCAGCCGGTAGGATGGTGCTGATAAAGAGGTTATAAATAACATCAAAAACTGGAGTGTCCTCTAACTCTAGTAGCATCATCCGAACCACAAAATTTTAGATTCACACATGTTCCGAGTGAAAATTAATTCTAAACGAATATAAAGTTCATTTAAAAGGAACATGTGCGATTAATTTGAACTTCTGAATTTTTTTTAATCTTTATCGGTATTCTACCGGTATTTTCTTCTACTTTTGAAGTGTACTTTTTTTTTCACTTACTACTTCATAGAAAAACAGATCTTTTCATAAAACGAAATAAAGTTTTGAAGTGTAAATTTTTCTCATAAAACTTTCGAGAACCAAATAAGTTACCTTAACTCCATAAATAGAGAGCAGAATTAAAAAAAAAAAAAAAAAAAAAAAAAATCTTTTCAACATGCGAAATAAAGTATCTGAATCTCGCCAGAATAGAAGCGGCAAGATATTGTTGCTCAATTACATACATAACTATGTGTATCGATTTGCGATTCTTAAAAGATATTAATTTTGCCTATGAAGCCTATCTTACTTAATTATTTAAACTTACAAAATTTCCGAATAATCAAACAGAATTTGATATTTTATTTTTTAAATATAGAGTCACATTAACAAAAAAAAAGAAAATGCTTGAAACTAAAACGCCAAGAATTCCCTTTAAGTCTCGTGTTGATAACGTGAGAAGTTTAATCATGAAGAACACACCTAACCTCTAAACATAAACCCGTATTAACCCCAGTCTCGATTGAAATCACAGAGGCAAATACACCTAAACGGTTATCTCTAGCAAATTTTGAAACCCGATCCATGGAAACAAAATCTCCCAAAATGTCGTTAGGTTTTGAGAAACTGCTAAAACTTTCGCATGGCATCCCTGAATTTTCAGGAGGGACGGACCCAAAAGTAGCCCAAAAGCTACAGACCTTCCTCACATGCATCCGTCCAATAATTGAATTTATTCAAAAAGAGGACGAAGCGCTCTTCATAAAAATACTATACACTAAATTACGTGAAGACGCGCTAGATTTAGTAGAAACAACGAGACCAACCACATTCAAAAGTTTCGAAGAATTACTCAACCGGGCATATCTTCCAATAGAGGATTATAACGATTTAGTTAACAACCTCATAACCAGCCGTCAGAGTCATTTCGAAACATTGAACACTTTCGTGAGCCGCATTCGACACTCGCTAACCCAATGTCGAGAGGCAGCGGAAATTAAATATGGGAACAAGTCCGAGGTGGTTAAAACCCAGCTTGAGGATTTCGCCAAGTCATCTCTGGCCTCCGGGGTTTCAAACAAACAACTAGGTCAGTACCTATTCACTCTTGGTACACAGAGCTTTGAAGAATTGGTGAGGACTGCATTTAGCATGGAAAAACATGTACAAAGGGTTGAAACAACCCCACCAATGCCTCAAACTTCCTGTAATTTTAACCATTCAGGAAATCTTGCATATAACGGGTCACCAAACAACCTTTCCCTTCCCTCAAACCCTTCTTCAAAAATAACTTGCAGTTTTTGTAACATTAAGGGACACACATATAGTGAGTGTCTCAAAAGGTTAAACACACCGATCTGCCAATTATGTAAAAACTATGGGCACGAAGCTGTAAACTGCAATAAACGCTCCACTAATAATAGCCAAAACTCCTACAGGGGGAACCCACAAAATTTTCACAAAAATAGTTACCCATCGAGCGATAGGAGAAACCCCCAAGGTAATAACTATTACCAAAACATGAATAGAAGTGACCCAACCTACGGTAGAGGCAACCCACAAAATAATTATGGTAGGGAAAGACCCAATGCATACCCATCCCAAAAGAACCCAGAACCTAGCAGATCTAACCCATTTAGAAACGAGAATTCAAACTCGCAGAATAAACCTAAAACAGATTACCAGAATAGGGTATTCCATTTACAATCAATATGTGATTGGTGTGGTAGAAATAACCACACAATTAATGAATGTACATTTAAGAACCGATGGGAGAGTTCACAGTCGGGAAACTCCCAGTAGTCGAACGAAAGCTCCCAGGTTCGACTCTAAATAATATTAAGGAAAAGCTAGGGCAAACTCAAAATAAGCACCAAGTGCAAACTGAAACTGATCCTGTCCAGGACTCAGACTTAATAAAAACAAATAAACAGATAAAATTACCTTCAATAGATATAGGATTAAATATAGGGAAACGTAACACAACTCGTTTATTAGTAGACACCGGTTCAGAGGTTAGTCTAATAAAAAAAAATGCATTAGGGAATAAAATTTATATAAACGACCAAAAGAAGTTAACCATTAATACACCATGTGGTTTCGGCAATACATTAGGAGAATGCATAGGGACAATTGAAATACCCACACGTCCTGCTTGTGAGTTTCAAGTCATAGAAAATGACCTAGCCATCCCTGGCGATGGAATTTTAGGGTATAATTTCATGGGTAAATACTGTAATGTAGATGGGCCCAACAAATTATTAACGTTTTCACAAATACTTGAAAATAACACAGGTATTCAGGTAGAAAAGGTATACAGTATTCCTTTAAAAGAATCCGAGGTAACCGAAGAAAAAGGGTTGTCCATTTCGCACAATGGAAGTTGTTTCACGAGGACTCACTCGCACGTGAATAACTCAAATACAATACAACAAACAACCCAAAATAGCCGCAGTGATCACAAATTGGTAGAAACTACACTAAGTTTTGAAGAAAAGGCACTGAAAGATAAATGTATTTTGCGGCGCGACAATGCGACCGGCCTAGACAAAACATCTGAAAGTGCAGTATTGAAAAATTTAGAGTTTTTAGGTTCTTTGAACACAGCCGAAACTTTGCCATCAACGATTTATCAAGATCCACCTCGAAAAGTGGATCAGAGAGGAATTGGGCAACAAAACGTTGTGACTGAAGAAAATGTTGAGCTGAAAGGATTACCATTAAATCATGGTATTAATAAGCACAAAAAACAAAGTCTCAGACGAAGAAACAAGCCTAAACCCAGTAGTAAACCTTTATGTACCTCAGAAAATGGTTATGACTTCTCCAAACTAGTAAATAATAATAGTAATAACTTCCCCCAATTAGAAAATAGTAATAACTTCCCCCAAATAGAACAAGAGATTAAAGAACTTATGAATATAAATATATCTTTGAATGAAAATAATGATAAAAAATATCAAAAAATATATACTGCAGTCGCAGAAAATAAGTTAAATAATCAAACAGTACTGCACCCTGCAGACGAAATACATGGTTCTCACCAGCAAACATACATACAAAATGAAAAAATTCAAAAAGAAAAATTAACACAATTAGAAAAATCACAAATATTACATACAATTACATACACAATACAAGATATATATAAAGCAATACTTACATTACTCTATACAATAATACACACACTTATATTAATTAATACAGACAAAAAAGAATCCACGTTAGAATTATTAAAAAGCAGTAGTAATAAGAGTATAAAAACAATTAGAATTAGTAAAACATTAAATCCAGCAATACAAATAACACCCAGGTCGAAAACAATATTAGAACTCCCCATTAAACTCAAAGAACCAATGATATGTTTATCTAAACAGTTAGAAGACGGTTTATTTGTAGGCAATTGTTTATTACCAAGTGATCAAGATAGGATCATAGTACCCATAATAAATACACACCAACATCCCATTAGTTTAAAACAAATTAGTTTAGAAATTGTAAAATTAAGTGAATATGAAATAATAGATCTAGTGGACAAGAAATCTAATAGTAAACAAGTATCATGTTATTGCACTAGGAGGGGCCTTGGGCATAAAAATGAAAGAATCCAAATGTTAGAATCACTACTTAACAACGATAACACTCTTAATGATGAAGAACGGCATGCCATAACCGACCTTTGTATAAAATACAATGACATCTTTTTTCTGCCTGGAGACAAACTCTCCCATACTAAGACCATGTGTCATGAAATTCCCATTAAACAAGACCAGGCACCCATTAACACGAAAATGTACAGATTACCTGAAAAACAAAGAGGCATAATCAACGAACAACTTGCCGAAATGCTCGAAAATGATATAGTACAATCAAGTAAAAGCCCCTGGAATTCGCCACTTTTAGTTGTACCGAAAAAGGCAGGTCCGGATGGCGAAGTACGATGGAGAGTTGTCGTTGACTTTCGCAAGGTAAACGAATGTACAGTTGGAGACGCTTTTCCACTACCCCGCATTGAAGATATCCTCGACCAATTAGGTCACTCCAGATATTTTACTACCCTAGATTTAGCTAGTGGATATCACCAAGTTTTGGTAGATCCAAAAGATCGGGAAAAAACAGCTTTCAGTACAGCTTATGGGCATTATGAATTTAAACGTATGCCTTTTGGACTCAAAGGAGCTCCAGCTACTTTCCAACGCTTAATGAATTACATCTTAACCGGCTTACAAGGCCTGGAATGTTTTGTGTACTTGGACGATATCGTTGTCTACGGCAAAAATATAAACGACCACAATAGAAAACTACAGTTAATATTTGATAGGTTGCGTGAACATAATTTAAAACTTAATGTAGAAAAATGCCAATTTCTCCGACGAGAAGTCGTATATTTAGGACATAGGTGTTCCGCAGAGGGAGCGCATCCCGATCCCGGAAAAACTAGCTGTGTACAAAGTTTTCCTGTGCCTCGTACAGTAAAACAAACACAATCTTTTTTAGGTCTCGCTAACTACTATAGAAAATTTATTCCAGATTTTTCGAAAATAGCTCGGCCATTAACTAATTTAACCCGAAAAGATGTAAAATTCAAGTGGACAGAAAAATGTCAAGAAGCATTCCAAAAACTTAAAGACCTCTTAATATCCCCTCCGCTTTTGATTTACCCTGACTTCAACGAACCATTTATACTCACGACTGACGCTAGTGACGAAGCGATAGGAGCTATACTTTCACAAGGAATGGTGGGGAAAGACAAACCAATTGCATACGCAAGTCGCACGCTTAACAAAGCTGAGCGCAATTATTCCACTATTGAAAAAGAAATGCTAGCCATTGTTTGGGCTACAAAAAACTTTAGATGTTACCTATTGGGACGTACATTTACTGTATATACAGATCATGAACCTTTAACGGGAAACTTCAGAACTAGAGACCCAACTTCCAGACTTATTAGATTTCATCACAAACTTTCCGAGTACGATTGTACACTTAAATATAAACCAGGGAAAAAGAACAATAACGCAGACGCATTAAGTAGAATACCGAATGACAACGAACAAAAGGAACAAACACA
The DNA here is from genome assembly GCA_910595825.1 of Philhelius pedissequus. Taxonomy (NCBI): domain Eukaryota; kingdom Metazoa; phylum Arthropoda; class Insecta; order Diptera; family Syrphidae; genus Philhelius; species Philhelius pedissequus. The sequence goes on along the minus strand of OU343162.1, from coordinate 120,182,782 downwards.
ATCACAGGAAAACACAAATTCCAAGAACACCACATGTTTGGCTGTCACCAGAGCTCAACGCGCTAGACAAAATGACAAGGAAGGGTTAGATGAAAACAAAACTAACAACCACTCACGCCCATCTACCGAAGATCATATAGTTGAGAATAACGAATATCCACCTACTACACAATGTAAAAACCCAACCGACGTTCAAGAACAAATCCTCAAATCAGATGACATACTAACTATACTCAGGGACTATCACGATTCTCCATTTGGTGGGCATCAAGGTGTAATAAACACATATAAAAGAATAAGACAAAAATACAAATGGCCTAAAATGTTTAGGGACATTTCGAAATACATTAAACGATGCCCAAAATGTCAAAAAATGAAAGCTAGCCCAGAGATTAAAATGCCAATGGTAATAACAGATACTTGCCAAACTCCATTCGATAAAGTTTATTTAGATATAGTAGGTCCACTACAAGATTCATACATAGGAAATAAGTATATATTAACTTTTCAAGATAACCTCACTAAGTTTGTAGATTTTTATGCTATGCCAAACCAAGAGGCAGAAACCGTTGCACATATATTTTACGAACAAATAATCACTAGATATAGGATACCAAAACAGTTAGTAACTGATCAGGGAACAAATTTTTTAAGTAAGTTATTTAAGCAACTATGTAAGCTCTTGAAAATAGAAAAATTGCAGACAACTGCATATCACCCTCAGTCAAATGGCGCACTAGAAAGAGCCCATAGACCTTTAGTTGAGTATTTAAGAACTATTTGTGATGATAACCCAAGATCTTGGGATCAATATTTAAGAACAGCGGCATTCGTTTACAATAACAGCATCCATGAAGGAACGAAACTCACTCCAATGGATTGTCTTTTTGGTTTTACATCCGATATACCGTCAAATCTGAAACGTGAACCAGAACCGGTATACGATCACGAAAACTACTATTTCACTCTAAGAAATAAACTCCAAAAAACATACGCTATTGCCAGAAAAAATCTGATAAATAGCAAAAGAAATTCCAAAAAGTATTACGATCAGATTGTTAGAACCAAAACGTTCCATATTGGAGATAAGGTACTGATTAAAAACGAGAATAGACAACACAAGTTGTCCGAAATATGGACAGGTCCATACACAATAGTAAAAATCGACAATCCAACAAATAGCGTGATTCTTATTAGGAAGAAACACGTTACAATACATAACAATCGTCTGAAGCATTACTTTCATTCTGAAGACGAAGAATATAATAAATACGCTTAAATAGAGATTTTTTTAGTGTTGAGAATTTAAAAGCAATAATTAAAATACTAAGTACATAAAATAAAATCCGAATTTTTTCCCGTTTTCCCGAAAAAAAAAATATAAATAAATAAAGAGGGAGATAAAGAGCCCCAATTTAAAAACATAAAAGAGGGAAATAAAGAGCCCCCACTTTAAAAATTAATAAATAAAAGAGGACATTAAGTCCCAAATTTAAATTTAACATAATAAAAGAGGACATTAAGCCCAAATGTAAATTCAACAATAAATAAAGAGGGAGATAGAGCCCCAAATTTAAATAAAAAACAAAAAAAATTTAGAAGAGGGAGAAAGAGAGCCCCAAATCTAACAATAATGAAAAGAGGGAGATACAAATCCCCAAATCAAAAAAAAAAAAATGTTTTAAAACAGGGAGATGATGAAGAGCCCAAAATTCAAAAAGAGGGTACAAAGCCCCAAAACATTATATAATAAAACTAATACACGATACACACACCAATAATTAACACGAAACACACATACACAGAAAACACATGTCATTTCATAAACCAGACAATACAGACAAGTTCACAAAACACACCAGGGATCCGCTATCACACAATCCAGCAGACCAAGGAACTTAATCCTTCGAAACAACTTCCAGCTTTAATTGTAAATATGACCGGATAACAGAAAGAGCAACCTACAGATTAGCGACTACAACAAAAATACAACGCAAAAAACTAAACTGTTCCAAGTCAATTACCAACAAGCTATCAAACAAATCCCAAGGAACGTTAAGACAACAACAGGATTCCGAAGGTTAAAACGCACGGCCAACTAAAACAAAACTCAACTTAGTTTATTGAACTTAGGCTTAATGACAAAATTCAAAACAAAAAAAAAATAATAAATGTGTATATATTATTAAAAGTTATAAGAAAAAATAATATTACTTTAAATTAAATCTTTTTTTTTACCATCCCAGGGTAGTTAATCTATCAATATGCCACTATTTTTTATTACAAAATATAGTAAATTAAATAATCCAAAAAAAAAAAGAAAAAAAAAAAAAATGTATATATAATTAAAAGTTATAAGAAAAATTAGATTTCAAAATTTGTCATAAGAATATATTGTAAAATAAGATCAAAAAAAAAAATCAATTATAAGAAACAAATCATGAATTACATAAAATATTTTAAGATGTATTTAACCAAATTAAATTTCAAATTTTCCATAAAAAATTTATTGTAAGATTAGATAAAACAAAAAAAAAAAAAACAACAAAAATTTTAAGCAACAATGCAACACAAAAAAAAAAAAAAAAAAAGTTAAAATCTAATATATAATTGTCATTGAAAAGACATTCCACACATACGATAGCCAAATCAACTTCATCGATACATTGCAAGGCCAAACACAATTTTTGTCTCTCCCAAACAAAAATGTGCACTTTTCCGAAGGGGGGAGGTGTTGTGTGAGATGAATAACACAAACAAAAGTGTTAGATCTCACATAACCAGCACCACTAAAATAATTAAAATAACAATCTAACCACGACCTTCCCTAACAAACATTAAATAAAATATCAAATTAATATCAAGGTCGACACCAACAACAGAATGGTGTGAATCAGCTAAACGATACGCGACCAGGTAGTGTATACAAACAATGCACTGAAACCATAAGCGATCGTTTAGTATGACAAAAAATGCACTGGTGGCCAATGACCAATAATTGAATTACGAAAAGAACTGGGACAAGCAATGTTAACAATGAAATTGAATGAAGCTAAACGTATGTGTAGGAAATGTATGTTAAATGAATAATGCTAATTCAGCAAGTGAAACAGATGGCAATTAATAATATATTGCATTTAAATTATATTAAGTAATAATTATTGGGGAATGCTTATTTAGCATTCCAATATTAGGGCAAGTAATGGCAATACATTACAAAATTGTAAACACAAAGAAAATGTAAATTGGTAGGGATGATAGGTTAAGAATATTTTTGTATAAATAGTGTAGGAAATTAGTAATAAGGCATCAGTGATCATTCAGTTGAACGAATAAACTGGGTTGTAACAGTATAACAATTATTCTAAAAACCAAATCTTTCATTCACCAGAACCAGGACTAATAAAGGTAAACCTCTAACCCCTCTTTTAATTCCAGCTAAATAAAAATTGGCCTTCTAAGGCCACATCCAAATAGCCGCCAGTGGCTATCCAAATATACTGGCAACAAAAACATATCGGCCTTCTAAGGCCACCCAAACGGGCCGCCAGGGCCAGTTAAATAATCTGGAATTCCTTACATAGGTAGGCAACTCTCGGGACATTCAATATTATACAACATTTATCTCTCTGTCCGAAAGATGGACGTCATAAAAATATTATACAACACCAGGATTGTTCTTTTATACGCTTTATCGTGGTATGCACTTATGTCTCGCGGTTATATATATAGTAGTGTCGTGAAAGCTTATTTTTGTGGAAGTGGTACGTTCCAATACAATTTTGTATAAGATTTTTATGTTGAGAAGGTAAAAGTCTCGCCCTGTTATTAAAGTGTTGTAAAAAGGTTAGAGATGGCACAAACTCTTTTTCTTGGGCGTAAAAGTCGTTATTCTAATGGTTGTCATAAATTTACGCAAATAAAAAGTCGCGTCAACGTCATCTGTGAACGAGGATTTATTTTGAGGTAATGCAAAAAGGTTCTAGCTTGTGAACATGCCCCTCGAACTTCGAAAGAAGAAAGAAATATAAATGTCATTGATAGTTTTGTTCACCCATACTAAGGCATTTAATGATGGCATGTATGTGTAATATAGTTGGCTGTTTACGTATGCGCTTCACAGAGATGTGGATCGGATGATGCTGTCCAGTTAAGGGAAAATCATCCGAGGTGTTTTTTTTGAATAGTTTCGCCTAGTCTCTTTAATTGACCTACCAATGCAAACAGAAAAAGAAACTGCATCTAAGGTGGGAATAGTAGGCATAGGTTGGTGTGACAGTTTGTATGTTAGCTACGCTTGAAGTACAAATGACTTACCTAAACAACTCGTCATATTAGTTGATTACGGGGATTCAGAAGAAAAAAAAAGAATCAAAATTACGACCATAAAAATTTTAATAAAATCGAGAGCTTAAACTTAAAAAAATAAAAGAACAATACATTAATTGGTGCGTTGCTTTGTATTTAGCTTTCCGGAAAAGTTTCAATAGTTGTGTTTTGTTTCAAATGTTTCCTCCGTAGGATCTATTAAAGGAAGTGCCGCTTAAAATCAACTCTCATTGTCGTTTTTTTCTTAAGCTATAAGAATATATTTAAACCACCTTTAAACAATTTATACAGCAAAATTCGAAGTGGTGAGTTACAAAAAAAAAAAAGAAAAAAAAGAGAAAGGTGTTATTTGAAAAGTTTCATAAATAGAAACAAATTCTTTTTTAGGCAATTTTTCGGCGGTCCCAGTAAAGCTTTCTAGTACGGGCCGCCGCTGGTGTCTTCTATGGCCCCCTATATTTTTGGTACGAAATATTTCCGACGCATTTTCTGAAGTTCTCCGAAAACCAAGTTTTGGAAGTTGAGCTGGATTTCCGAGGCAGTTTCCAAATTTGAAGTCGAAGGCCTCAGCTAGAAGATATAATCACAGTCCAGCCGAGTTGTTGGAGCTCCGCTGCCGCAGCATAACCTAGACAGATCGGTTACCGTGAGTCTGAAACAAAAAAAAAAAAAAATTTATTGATTGTACAAACCAAATTATTTTGAATACCTTCCTTCTAAAATTTATAAATATATACAGCTGTGTGTTCGTGTGTCCCTTATTCATTAGGCCGTTATTTATTTATATATAGAATTAACAGTAAGTTTTCATTGGATGATATTAATTTCGATCTTAAAACTTGTTCAAGTGTAAAACATAAAATCGGTTTTGAACATAAGTGTCACCGCGAGCTATTTTGCATTGACCCGGTGTTTAAGGTACCTCCAGAGAGCTCTATAGGGGTAGGGAAACCTGGGCAGCGTTTTTTTAATTTCTAAAAAAAAAGGGGAAATCACCGTTAAAGGGTGTGTTAAAGTTATGTTTATGTAATATCTGACACTTAGAAACGATTTTTAGTTGTCTTTGTTGTTTTTTCTTTCTAGTTTTTTTTGATTCAATTATTATTATTTGTTTATTAATTTAATGCTGTTTTTTTTCAAAGTTTAAATATCTGGTTATTACTAATTTTTTTGTATCAGGTATAATTTAAATTGTTTTTTTAAATTTAACAATGTGAATAAACATTAAGCTAAAAAAGCCGATGAAAAAAAAATTAAATTTGAATCTATTTTCTTGGTTCGCATAAGTGAAGACATGTTCGTTTGAAGACTATTTTTCAGGGGGGCCGAGGTTTGCTGAGTTTCAGTGGTGAAGATGGTATGATCTGAAACCGATCATCCACCATCTTGGGGGAATCTAAAAATGGCCGAAGATTCCTAAGGTAGGGTGGGTAATGGCCTCACTGCAACAACATCCGCAGTGCCTTGATGTGACAATAGTCCGTCCGTCTCTATCTTCCAATTTCCTTTTCCTTTCCTTAGGCCTGGTCTGTGTTTTTTTGTTTGCAGGTGAGGTTAGGTTTCCGGGGGCAAGATCCCCCCCGTCCGACGAGCTGATGCCGTGCATAGCAAGCAGGCCACGCCCCCCGGAACTTAGCATTCTATCCCTTTTCCGAAATATTCCTTTCCAATATCCTAGCCCGTCCTTTTTCCTACCCATCCCCACTACCGCGACTAATCCACCTCCTCTTGCTTGCAACAAAGTTTGGTTGTTTGCTCCATTTTGTTGCCTCATCTGCGACATTCATTTTCGTCAGAACCCATCTCCAACCTTCCAGCTTTGTCATTTCAAGAATTTCTCCAACTCTAAACATTACGGATTGTTTGAGTTTCTTCGGATCTACCTTCAACCAAGATAACACATTTCGAGAATCGGTCCACATAAACGTTTGTGATATTTTAATATTATGGCTTCTAATAGTTTTCTGTGCAAATCTGGAACCAATCGGAGCTGCTTGTAATTCTAATCGAGGTATTGACGACGGCTTTAGTGGAGTTACTTTGCTTTTTGCACCCACTATAATACAATCAACTGCATTTCCACTATCAAGCCTAAGATACGCGACTGTTGCCATTGCATCTTCACTGGCATCAATGAAAACGTGTAACTGAACAGACAAATCTTTATATCCGTATGGATAATGACACCTCTGAATCGTCACATCCTCTACTTGTGGCAAATGTAGGCGCCAGTTTTCCCAATTAGCTTGTAATTTTTTAGGAATTACCTCATCCCAACCAATTGAAAAATTCCATACACCCTGAAGTAACACCTTCAAATTTTACCAAAACGATAGAAATTCCAGGGGATGGAAAACTGACATCAGCACTCTCAATAGCTCTCGTTTGGTTGGCATTCTTGCTCCATTCAATACATCAGTATGCCCTTTATTCAACTTCAAAGAAAAAGTCGAATGTTGAATCCAGCCCTGGAGTGTATTTGCTTCACCTCCTTAGATATTTTAATTGCATTTTCAATTGTGTCAACGCTGTATAGCATGTCATCTACATAATGGTGTTTGATAATGACATTGGTCGCCTCAGGATATACTTTCGCAAACTGTTGTGCGTTTTGGTTTTTTACATACTGTGCAATACTAGGATAGCATATTAATCCGAATGGCAGGACTAACATTTTGCATATTTCAGGAAAACTATTGATGTTACCAAAATTCTGCAGAAACATTTCTTCAATATCTCCAGAAATCGCAATCTTTTTTAAGCGAAGACCATAAAGTACATCCGTTAATATTGTCAACTCGTCTGATCCTTTAAGCAGCATATCGTTTAGAGATGTACCTTGTGAGGAGGCAGCTCCATCAAACACCATTCGAACTTTTCCTGGTTTGTTGCGGTTCTGAACCATAAAAACTGGTAAGTACCAAACTCTTGAATCATGTTCCTTCAACTCGGACGAATTGAGTTTCCTCGCATATCCTTTGGATATCAAGATGTTTATTTGATTATTGACAGTTTTGCGCAAATTATTGTCGTTTCTAAGCTTCTTTTCCAAACACTTATGTCTCTTGCGATCCTAGGGTAGCTATTTGGACGAATAATCTCGTTGTACCGCCATAGCAATATAGTCTTGAATTTACCAGTTTCTTCTAAGATTTGAGTAGCACGAATTTCATCAGTAGATTTCATTAAAGCTTTCTCCATTCCATAATCTTCTAATATATAAAGTTGTTTTACTATCTCGTGAAGATCTTTATTGCTATCACAAGCATGATATACTCCAAATTCGTTACTATCTTTTATACTATTGCCTGAAACACACCAACCGAGTGGAATTTTAATGGCAACAGGTTCATCACAAGATCCTTCTCGTAACTTGCCAGCAACAGCTTTTGATTGTTGATACCAATTAATATTCCACATTTTGCTTAATTGTATGATCTTAGTGGAATTGCTCTGAGATGAGAATACTTATCAGCCAATGTGGCTTGATTGATGGTGTGTATCGGTAATGCTAATTTGTCTACGGTTCGCACATCTCTAAGCCAGTGTTTTTCAAGTTGCGAATTATCACAGTCGTCTGAAATCTCTAATGGTATGATGTTTGAATCATTCTCAAGTCTAACAGTATCCGCAGTCCACTTAAGGCACAATGGCCCCTCCAGTTTCAAGCTATGCGCAATCTCTTCTTCTACTAAGGCTAGCGAAGATCCATTGTCTAGAAAAGCATACGTTTCTAACGATTTTTCTTTGCCGTACAAAGTTACAGGAATAATGCTAAAAAGCATATCATTAGCGCTAAGTGATTGATGTTCATAGGAACCAAAACCTGGTCCTGTTTCGTTTGACTCATTACGATTATCATGCATACATTGATGATGTTTTGATTCACATCGGTTTATAACGCAAACTGCTTGTCTACGGCATTTACATCTTTTTGGATGACTTAAACAACCTTCGCAGATACTTCGACTATTGACCAAATTCCATTTGTTTTTGACTGATAATGCACAAAATGTATCGCATTTAATAAGTTTATGATTTTTTCCACAGAGATAACAACCACTATTTTTATTTGGTAAGTTATCTTTTGTTATTGTCCGATTTTCAGTGTGCGCGTTTAGATGAGACTGACGTTCTTCAATTCTTGTTTCAGCCAATGCACATGGCATAACCTTACATGCTGCTTGTGTCATGTTATAAAGCCAATCACTAAAAGTTGTTAAAGTCTCATTACCATCAGTTGTCATTGCCCAATTGAGCTTTAATGAAGCTGAAAGATTCTTTATCAATTCTTTAAGTTTTGTTACTCGGGTAATGTTTTAAATCAGATGCTTGTATCATACAATGCACATTACGAATAGAAATAGCGAAAGTTATTAGGGTATCCCAACGATCTGCCTTTGGGCCAGGCTCTATTTCAATCTTCTTTACTATACTGTCAACTATATATTCTGGCTGTCCATAAAGCACTCGAAGGGTCTCGATAATTTCCGGCCCATTTGAAGGCATCATTAGACGAGTACCAACAGCTTCCAGTACTTTTCCTCTCAAAGCCCTGTGTAATCGAGATAAATTTTCCTGATTTGAGAATCCACAGATCTTAGTATGATTGTCAAATGTACTAATAAGTAGTGGCCGTTCTTCAGGCCTTCCAGAGAATATAGGAAGATCCTTTGTCATTACTTGGCGTGCTGCGATTTGTCTTTGATCGAGGAAATCAAGCTCTTCAGTTGCAGAAATTTTAGTTCTCCATTGCAAAATTTTTTCTTCTAAGTCCCCTTTCACACGGGGAAACGAGTTGCTGGAGTTTTTTTTGACGTTTTCCTTTAATTGCCTTGTAGCTTTCACACGAAGAAATTGATGAGGAAACTGAGTTGCTCGTTTTTTGAATTGCTTTTGATTAGACATTCGCTTTATGTAAACAAACAATTTGCTTCGCGGCTGGAAAATTTGCCATCCAAATCTTGGACCCAACACATGATTGTGATGATGGGAAGATTATATTGGGCTTATTAGAATGCACCGAAGCTTTATTGGTAAAGTTGGACACAAACCACTGACATGATGATATGACTGATACCTGTGCTGCTGCCTGCTACTGCTGCTGCTCGCTAATTCAGGAACATCATCATAAACCAAATGTGATAATGAAGCCACAAGCTGAGAGCTTAGTTGGTCCGTGCGTTTTTGTTGTGGATTTTCCATGTCTAGGCGCATAATTGTATGTATGAAATGTATACCAACTCGTGATGGATTGAATTAAATGCCTTGTCTACAAGAATTAAAACTTGAAATTTTCTTTCACAATGAATTTATTTAAGTAGCTCACTTGGTTTGGTTAATGAATAATATAATTTTACGAAACAATTTCTCTTTAAAAAAAATATGTTTGACATCTATCAGAGACAGAAGTCAAAATGGAAACCTAAGAAAATTTCAAAGCATAACGTCAAAAAAATCTCTTCAAATCGTTGACCGGGAAGACTTTTTTCATTCCCCTTACTTTTGGCCCTTCTCACCTACAAACTCCCAGTTGCCGGCAACTCAGTTCCCTTGTGTGAAAGGGGTCTAAGTAATCTTCAGGTTTTTTGATAGTAATATTCACAGATTTAGATTTTCCGACCCATACTTTAGCTTGGCCTAGCCGCATACTAATGTTGTCGTCCAAGTCGTCTTCTGCATTAACTTCGAGTTCTAATCCCATTAACTCATATTTTTTTTGAATGAATTCCTGTTCCTTTGTTTCTCGTTCTTGGAGAAATTTGTCTTCAATTTTCTTTTGTTCTTCCAAGCGCACCAATTCTAATTTAAGTTCTCGACGACTTCTGCTTGAAGATGCAATCGATTTAACTTCTGTTATTGATTGTTTTGAACGCGCATTGATTTTTGATTGAGATGTCTTCTTAATATGTTCCATTAATGATGCTCCTTTAACATTCGCCACTGTTACGTCATTTCCTATCGATGAAATAAGACCTATGCATTCCTTGCAAAACCAATCTTTATCTTCAACAGATGAGTCGACTTCCGCGCAGCTGAAATGTAACCCTTTTTTGCACTTGGTACACTCTACCATGTCTTCGGCATCATTCCTTCTTTTGCATATCACACAGTCATATCCGTCAGACATCTTTCTTCAAATTTATGTATATACAGGATTCTTTATATTTATATAATATATAAATTCTATTTTTTTTAATTTTTTAGAATTGGTACAGACGAATATCGAAGAGAAAATTTTTCTAGTGAAATATTCTCTTGCATTGAATATAATAAACTTTAATAAAGAAAAATTATAATTAGTATTAAACAGGAAACAGGAAAATACCTAAAAAATTAAAAAGTCTTTTCCTTCTCGACTATTCAGCTTCATCTCCATATTATAAATAAAATAATTCCAAATTAAAATTAAATAAAACATAATTGAAGTTTAAAGCTAAGACTTAAATAAATACAATTAAATTGTATAAGTTACTTACTATCAGCAACAGTAATGCAAGAGGAAAAAAAATTATAGATCTTTGCGATTCTTTTCGTCTGCGTATTTTTAACGGAACCAGTGAGGGTGATGCATCAGGACATTTTACGTTTGTTGGGGGTCAAGGCACGTCAGTGACTGATTACGCCATCACAGGAGAAGATTGGGAACCATTTGTAAAAGATTTTGAGATTAAGGAAGTATCATTTTCAGATCATCTTCCGGTAGTTGTAACAATTCAACTTTTTGGTCAATCGCATGATGAAGCGACAGGTATGCGGCTACTTCCCATACTCAACTGGACAAATGCAAAGGCCTATGAGTATAGCCATAATCTTGATTTGCAACTAAAAGCTTACCAAACTGTAGACTTTCCCTTGCTAGCGCAGATTGTAAAGACTTCCTACCCTCAACAAGTTAAAAAGGAACTAAACATGAAAAGAAAGACTGACGTTCTTCAATTCTTGTTTCAGCCAATGCACATGGCATAACCTTACATGCTGCTTGTGTCATGTTATAAAGCCAATCACTAAAAGTTGTTAAAGTCTCATTACCATCAGTTGTCATTGCCCAATTGAGCTTTAATGAAGCTGAAAGATTCTTTATCAATTCTTTAAGTTTTGTTACTCGGGTAATGTTTTAAATCAGATGCTTGTATCATACAATGCACATTACGAATAGAAATAGCGAAAGTTATTAGGGTATCCCAACGATCTGCCTTTGGGCCAGGCTCTATTTCAATCTTCTTTACTATACTGTCAACTATATATTCTGGCTGTCCATAAAGCACTCGAAGGGTCTCGATAATTTCCGGCCCATTTGAAGGCATCATTAGACGAGTACCAACAGCTTCCAGTGCTTTTCCTCTCAAAGCCCTGTGTAATCGAGATAAATTTTCCTGATTTGAGAATCCACAGATCTTAGTATGATTGTCAAATGTACTAATAAGTAGTGGCCGTTCTTCAGGCCTTCCAGAGAATATAGGAAGATCCTTTGTCATTACTTGGCGTGCTGCGATTTGTCTTTGATCGAGGAAATCAAGCTCTTCAGTTGCAGAAATTTTAGTTCTCCATTGCAAAATTTTTTCTTCTAAGTCCCCTTTCACACGGGGAAACGAGTTGCTGGAGTTTTTTTGACGTTTTCCTTTAATTGCCTTGTAGCTTTCACACGAAGAAATTGATGAGGAAACTGAGTTGCTCGTTTTTTGAATTGCTTTTGATTTGACATTCGCTTTATGTAAACAAACAATTTGCTTCGCGGCTGGAAAATTTGCCATCCAAATCTTGGCCCAACACATGATTGTGATGATGGGAAGATTATATTGGGCTTATTAGAATGCACCGAAGCTTTATTGGTAAAGTTGGACACAAACCACTGACAGGATGATATGACTGATACCTGTGCTGCTGCCTGCTACTGCTGCTGCTCGCTAATTCAGGAACATCATCATAAACCAAATGTGATAATGAAGCCACAAGCTGAGAGCTTATTTGGTCCGTGCGTTTTTGTTGTGGATTTTCCATGTCTAGGCGCATAATTGTATGTATGAAATGTATACCAACTCGTGATGGATTGAATTAAATGCCTTGTCTACAAGAATTAAAACTTGAAATTTTCTTTCACAATGAATTTATTTAAGTAGCTCACTTGGTTTGGTTAATGAATAATATAATTTTACGAAACAATTTCTCTTTAAAAAAAATATGTTTGACATCTATCAGAGACAGAAGTCAAAATGGAAACCTAAGAAAATTTCAAAGCATAACGTCAAAAAAATCTCTTCAAATCGTTGACCGAGAAGACTTTTTTCATTCCCCTTACTTCTGGCCCTTCTCACCTACAAACTCCCAGTTGCCGGCAACTCAGTTCCCTTGTGTGAAAGGGATCTAAGTAATCTTCAGGTTTTTTGATATTATTATTCACAGATTTAGATTTTCCGACCCATACTTTAGCTTGGCCTAGCCGCATACTAATGTTGTCGTCCAAGTCGTCTTCTGCATTAACTTCGAGTTCTAATCCCATTAACTCATATTTTTTTTGAATGAATTCCTGTTCCTTTGTTTCTCGTTCTTGGAGAAATTTGGCTTCAATTTTCTTTTGTTCTTCCAAGCGCACCAATTCTAATTTAAGTTCTCGACGACTTCTGCTTGAAGATGCAATCGATTTAACTTCTGTTATTGATTGTTTTGAACGCGCATTGATTTTTGATTGAGATGTCTTCTTAATATGTTCCATTAATGATGCTCCTTTAACATTCGCCACTGTTACGTCATTTCCTATCGATGAAATAAGACCTATGCATTCCTTGCAAAACCAATCTTTATCTTCAACAGATGAGTCGACTTCCGCGCAGCTGAAATGTAACCATTTTTTGCACTTGGTACACTCTACCATGTCTTCGGCATCATTCCTTCTTTTGCATATCACACAGTCATATCCGTCAGACATCTTTCTTCAAATTTATGTATATACAGGATTCTTTATATTTATATAATATATAAATTCTATTTTTTTTAATTTTTTAGAATTGGTACAGACGAATATCGAAGAGAAAATTTTTCTAGTGAAATATTCTCTTGCATTGAATATAATAAACTTTAATAAAGAAAAATTATAATTAGTATTAAACAGGAAACAGGAAAATACCTAAAAAATTAAAAAGTCTTTTCCTTCTCGACTATTCAGCTTCATCTCCATATTATAAATAAAATAATTCCAAATTAAAATTAAATAAAACATAATTGAAGTTTAAAGCTAAGACTTAAATAAATACAATTAAATTGTATAAGTTACTTACTATCAGCAACAGTAATGCAAGAGGAAAAAAAATTATAGATCTTTGCGATTCTTTTCGTCTGCGTATTTTTAACGGAACCAGTGAGGGTGATGCATCAGGACATTTTACGTTTGTTGGGGGTCAAGGCACGTCAGTGACTGATTACGCCATCACAGGAGAAGATTGGGAACCATTTGTAAAAGATTTTGAGATTAAGGAAGTATCATTTTCAGATCATCTTCCGGTAGTTGTAACAATTCAACTTTTTGGTCAATCGCATGATGAAGCGACAGGTATGCGGCTACTTCCCATACTCAACTGGACAAATGCAAAGGCCTATGAGTATAGCCATAATCTTGATTTGCAACTAAAAGCTTACCAAACTGTAGACTTTCCCTTGCTAGCGCAGATTGTAAAGACTTCCTACCCTCAACAAGTTAAAAAGGAACTAAACATGAAAAGAAACCTGGTTTGATTTTGAATGTCAAAAAGCTCGCAAGACATCTTTTTCATGGCTGAGAATTTTTCACAATTTTTCCCAAGGACTTTTTAAGGATTTCTACATTGAAAATTTGAAGAGTTTTGTATAACCAAAAAAAGATTTATGCTGAACTGCAAGCAATAAGATTAACATCCTGTAAGAACGCTACTCATTTTTGGAAATTGGCGTGGGAGTTGAATGGAAAACAATATGCCATTCACACAAAATTAAACGCGGACGTATTACTCTCCCATTTCAAGAATCTGCTAAGTCCGGAACCAACATCAACTAAGTAGCACTTTGCGATTCCTGGTTTTACCAACGAATTTCTTGATTCTGTTTTCTCTATGGAGGACGAGTTAGGAGAAACTCTCGTGACCCTTAAAGATGGAAATCCTGCCGATGCGAATGGTATTCCAGTTGAGTGCTATAAATATGAAACTGTCACACTTAAAGAACACTTTTTAAGACTTTCAAATAGAGTACTAGAGCGGGATTTCTCTCCAGGAGAATTTCGGGATTCCATTATATTCCCAATACACAAAAAAAGATCGCTTCTGGATGCAGTTAACTACAGAGGAATCTCGTTTCTAAACGCAACTTATAAGATGTTTGAAACGATGTTGCATTAACTGTTACGGTTCCCTGGCAAGGATATCGAAAGCAGGAAACTTAGGTCCTTCTGATTGGTCGTCCGGAACGGCTCTGTTACCCAAATAGAAATTTTCTACGGCCAAATAGAAAACGATTCGGGATTGCATTCCAGAATAGAAAACAAAATCGCACTTGGTAAACTAGTATATGTTCGATAAGCTTACCGTGTTCCAGATTACAAATCGAAAAGAACGTGCAGAAAACCGAAAAGAGATTAAGGAGAACAGAAAGTATAACAGTTGGCAGTTGGTGCTTAGACAGTTTATACACTAGAGTCCGTGATGCTCTGGATGATATTTGTTGCCCCGGTACTATCCGGATGTCGATATAGAATAAAAAGATAAGGTTGACCGCGTGTGGGGCAGGAACAAAGTAACACTTAGTTTTGAATTATATTGTTTATACAAATAAATAATACCCGCTTAAAATATCACACAATGGGACTAATAAAAGAGGCTCGAAATGTCATAAGGTTATACTGGTACTGGTGCATTTATAAACATCGCTTCCGGCGTGAATTCGCACAGTATGGGTTGCGGTATTCTTGCTCCTAACAAGTGACGTGGTGGAATAAGATAATCTGTGGCTATTGCTATTGCCATTGAAAGTGGGAGGAGTCCTAGGGCATATGGTCGGACTTATCCGTTTATAATCCCGTATTAAGAAGTTCCCGGACGAATTCTTAGGTTGATCTTCACAGAGATTTGAAAAAGTGCAGAAGGAAAACGTCAGAAAATTTTGCATCTCTTGTTCGAGTCCTATATTTTTGAGACTTAAGAACAAAAAATGTAAGTGCCGGGCATACGTTCTGTCCAAAATTTCTTCCCGAAAATTAAAATTCGTAAAATTTATAACAAATACGAATAGTTTTATTAATACAATATAAGTTATAAGAAAAAAATCATATTTGGCTTTTAGTCAAAGAAGTAATAACTATTTAGAAGCGTGAGCGAAAGAAAAAGGTAGGCTCGGAAAAAGAAAATAAAGAGTTCATATTCCTGGTCCTAAGGGCAATAAAAAGAACTTCGTTTAGACAACTTGATAAGTACCAGTGGGGTACATGTTGGTTTTTCTGTTTGGGAAGCCCCAAACAGAAAAACCAACATAAATATATCGGAAATAAAGGTTTTTTTTTATTAAAAGGGCGTTTTGTTTCTAGGCAATCCTAAACGACCAAGGAAGGTCATGACCGCCCGAACCTTTTTTGTTAACCTCCCGTTTTCAACTCATGAGGTCGAATTTATCACGGCTATATCTGCCAAGTGGTACGCTTCTTCAAGGGATTGCAGATCCCGCTACAAAAACAATCAAAAAGGCACCGAATAACCGGGGATAAATTTTAATGAGTAGACACCATATTTCTCCTCAAGTACCTATAAAGTCAAAGACCGTAAGTCTGAAAACAATAAAGGAAAGGAAAACGCAGGTACGTTTCTGAGTAAACAGAATACATGTGTTTTTAGTACCTTAAGCTAGGAAAAAAATTGAAATAAAAAAAGAGGAACAAAGAAAAGAAAACATTTGAAAATAACTATAAGAATCCTTCTTTGGTTTACTTCATATAATCAAAAACTTTTAAGTAGAACTATACTAAATTATTGTTTAAAAAGACACAATTAAAAATTAAATTTCTGATTTATTTACCTTTACATTAAACTACTATCAAATAAAATTTGGGTCGCGGCCGCGGTCACGGACTAATTTATTAATTTCTGCAAACAATTATTGGATCTCTAAAAGTGCAAAATCCTGCCAAAATCTATTTCGAAAGTTCAATTTGATCATCCTGGTCCTTAATTCCTAATTAAGGAAAAGGACATTAAAATCATCTTTATCAATTCACGTGAGTCTTAGACAAATAAGAAAAATTATAAGCCTTGTATATAAGTCCAAATATCACCGACCGATCATACCTACAACACATAATTATGTTTATGTCTGCGAACAATAAAAGGCCTATATCTCAAACTTCTCCTGAAGCTTTTAGTTCAGAAAAAAGACCATAACACTTTGATAATATGACTGAAGAATTAGTTGGCTATATGACCAAGTCGGATCTTACAAAATTACTTTGTCATCTTCTTGAAACAAAAAGGAAAAATACAACATCGAATAGTGACGTAGAAGCAATTACAATAACAAACCAAAAAATTATGGAACTTAACCTCCAAATGTCCAACAAAATAATCGCTTTGGGAAAAAGAAACGAAAGTCTAGAGAACCAAACGGATAAAATACAAAAAAAACACACGGAAAACAATCTCATGCTCAGAATAACTAGACAAGAAGGCATAGATGAAAAAGAACTCATAAAAATTCGCTAGCAAAGTTCATACAATCAACCCCGGCAATAGGCAATCAAGACGTTCGCGAATTACGATCAAAAAACCCAAATGCTACAAGCTTTATTATAAAACTAGAATCAAAACAACACGTCATCACAGCACTTAAAGCATCCAAGCCATTGAAAGGCACAGGTGTAACCATCGCTAAAGATCTTCCCTTGTCAGTACGACAAACGAAACAAACTTTTGAAGATAAGAAGTAGCTTGAATGATATAGTTTTTCTTTATGAAACTTTCTTAATAGAAGAAGAATATAAATTATATCTAGATCGTTTTAAGATGTTTGAATTTGTATGGACAAAACACAAGAGGAAGAGCAAGTGGAGGATGCTTCTTTGCGTACAAAAAACAAAATAATAAACAAATTTATTGTGAATTCCAATCGACAGAACAGTGCACACTTTTGAAAATATCCTTAGATTCAACTAATTATACTACCGACATATACGAACTGCAATCATTGAGAAAGAGATTTTAGTGATTTGTATGATTTAATCGAATAATGTCAGAATGAAAACATTATGATCATTGGTGATCTAAACGCAAGGATAGGAACAGAAATAGGAAAAGAAAATCTATACGCACGTACAATCCGAAATTCTGAAGATGAAACTATAAATTCAAAGGTAATAAAACTACTGGAGTTGTGTGATTCATTTGGATTTCGTATTGTGAATGGTACTAGCAGATCTGATTCTAATGGAAAATATACATTCGTAGGACCACAAGGCTGCTCTGTAATAGACTATTGCTTAATACGGGGCGAATGGATATCTTTGATGGATGATTTTGAAGTGTTATCTGAACAGTATTCAGACCATATGCCCATTGTTGTGCAGTTTGCCTCACATCCGATTGAAAGAGAAGACACAAGAATCATGCAATTACCTCCTAAAATGATGTGGAAAGAAAAAAATGCAACTCAGTATAGACTCAATCTCGAACTAATCAATCAATCAGAATACAGTATAAGTGAAATTAAAAATCTTATACAAACATATTATCCTACCGGCGCGCGGGCATGAAAATACAAAAACGTGTGGTTTCAAAGAAAAATGGTTTGAAACTGAGTGCGAAAATGCAAGGCGTAAATCCTTCCGATGGCTCAAGGTATTTCGAAGATTTGGTGAGTGGTACTATTAAAGACTGTACATTCAAGCAAACACAGCTTTTAAGTTAATCTGTAAAGAGAAAAAGAAAACCTATTTTGAAAATGATGCTCTCAAACTAACATGCTGTACAGATACTAAGCAATTTTGGCGTTCAATAAATAAATTTAACGGTAAAGTACCACAAATTGGCATACACTTAGATGCTACAACTCTGATGAGCCTTTTTCAATCGCTGTTGAACCCATCAACTAATATTCATCTAATTCATTATGCTGCTCCCTTCCATACAAATGAAATACTGGATGCACAGATTACACAAGTCGAAGTTGGTGAAGTCTTGAAAAAACTCAAAGACGGAAAGGCCCAGGAGCTGACAGGATCCCAGTAGAATTCCTTAAACATGCGACGGGCGACTTTATCGACAAATTGTCAACGGCTTTTAATGAAATATTTGAAATGGGTAATATACCGGAGTCTTAGTAAAGGTCCTTTATTTGCAGATAATGTGGTTTTATTTGCATATTCACCAGAATCATTCATTGCAACTAATGATTAACCGACTTGATTCATACTGCCAATTATGGAATCTGACAGTTAATCTGGCGAAATAAAAAAAAAGGTTTTTAAAAAGGGTTCCGGTAGAACTTGCATTAACGAAAAATGGTATCTCAATACGCAACCCATTGAAGTTGTTAAAACGTACAGGTATCTTATAGTAACAATAGCTAACAACATCAGTATGGAAACTTACTTAAAACAAAGGTTAGTGGAAGCCCTAAGTGCAATATCAGCAACCTGGAAAAGATGTTTCTCAAATCAACTGGTGGACCATAGTGTGAAACATAAAGTTTTCCTAGCAGTATCGGAATCTGTAATGTTGAACGCAGCACAATCTTGGGGGTACTGTCAGTATAAAATAGTAGAGAAATTACTGAGATATTATATTAGACAATGTTTTAATCTGCCAAGAACCACGCCCAGTTATATGATAAATATAGAAACAGGATTATCACCACTCTATATAAAAACCTTGAAACTGCACACGGACTATGTTTTGAAATTCTTAAACTTGCCAGATTATAGACTTCCAAAAATAATCGCCAAAAAGACAATAGGAAGAAAAATCCTATTGTATAAAAAACTGTATGAACGTGCTGCATACTGTGGAATTGAATTAAATTTGGAAAATGGGAACGGAAGTTACGCTAAAGATTCTATAAAAAATCTTATTTCAAAAGTAGATGAACAGTACAGAGTTGACTGTATAAGTTTAGCTACTTCTTCAGTACATAGAGCAACATACAGCATTCTAAATCACAATTTTTGCGAAAGGAACTATTTCAACACGAACAACAGTAAGGAAATAATTGCAGCAATGTTCAAAATAAGAGGAGAGCTTATTCGTCTCAATTATATACGACACCGGCCTGACTCACCAATTTACTGCAGTATTTGTAACTTATCGGAGAGGAATGATGTTATCCATTTCATCGCCAGGTGTCCAATTATAGAAAGAAATCCGGAGGCTTTACTTTGGAACCAACATGATTCCTGATGCGGAAGTTCGAGCACACCTCAACTGCGAAAACGATATTAATCAACTTTTTCGCTACTATAAACCTGCAATTTCTTATGGAAATCATATTATTAATGAGGATTTTTAATCTTGTAAAATCAAAGCAAAGCAAAATTGTATTTAATGTCATAAAACTTGTTATATTCTAATCAAAAAAAAAAAAACTTATTATTCAATGTTTAATGTCAATGTCAAACAGGCAGACGGCAATAGCCATGCTTATCGATTTTGTATTTTAAAATTTGTAACATAAACAAGGAATCATAAATAAAATTCAATCTAATCTAAATTCATTTCACCTTTAAAGCAACCTCTTCTGGAAATTTGTTTTTGAATCCCATAATTAATTTTTTTTTTGAAAAACCACTTACCCTTATTTAGAAACAAGCTTAAAATTACGTTGAAATTTGCTTCCTGATATCTAAAATTTTGACCTTAGTAATAAACGGTAAGGTCTTAGGACTACTTAATAATTAAATGTAAAAAAATAAAAAAAGAGGAAAATCAAATAATCACCACGTATGTTTATACACCTATATACCTACACAGAGTTTTTCTTTGTAAATCGAAGTGCATTCAAAGGCCCAATACGGTACTAACATGAATCATTCTGTTGTTCTTCAAAAATAATTGTGGTGCTTTCTGGAGTATAGAATGGCCTTTTAACTTGAAGTTTTTCAGGGGTGCCGATGGAGGGATAACCCTGCCAGGGTGATGTAGTGACCCGTACTGTATTGAACTGATCTTGTTTCGGGAAGTTCAAATCATATCCAGCGAACTTCCAGGTTGGGTGTGGTATGCTCTTGGTGTGGTGAACCGTAAGTCCGCGTTTAGTTTGTTTAGGTCTGCTTAGTGTTTTATTGGGAGGTTAGGTCAGGCTTCGGGGAAAATAACCCCCCCCATTCCGGCGAGCTCAGCTGTGCCTTGAAAACAGGTCGCATTCCTGGAGCTTGACATTCCGTTTCTTTCCATTTCTTTTCCCATATCCTGCCTCATCCTCTTTTCTTCCTACCTACCCTACCTACCTTGTCCTTTCCCATTCCCTTGCCTCGTAAAAAAAATTTTGTTTTAGTTGATAAAAATCCTTAGGATAGTTATCTGAATTTGTTGCTTACGGCAGAAAAATCCTTGTGATAGTTCTGACCAAAATCCGGTTCTAATCCAATGAAAAGTATTCGGTCGTTATTGGGGAAAGACACTTTATTTATATTTTACTATTCTATTTATACCCTAATCTTACACAGAATTCTTAACTTATTTCTTATTGCCTACTCAACTATTTATTCTTAACCTACTTATTATTATTTTATTAATCAATATTTCTTAACCTACTTATTGTTACTTAATACTAATCTACATTTTTTTAATTAAATGTATCGAATGATGACACATAATTCTGATGCGGAAGTGAATTATGTATCGTCGATCGCTGTCGGTCGCTGCCCCTCACCTGTATGTATATACATAGGTACGTTGTTTTCTTTTGTATTTGCACATTCCGGCCACCAAGAACCCATGGGTTAATTTTGTATGTTTTTCTGTGGGCTCTTTAAAGCGTAGGTTTGCACATTTCGTCCGTTGTTGATGCCTCGTACATTGTTGCTGGGACGTTTTGCTTCTACTTCGCGCGATTGATGTTTCCTTTAAAGAGCTCCCTTTGACATTTTTTCGCAAGCTTCTTCTACTTGTAATGGACATCGTTTTACGATGTGCGCTAAGGGCAATTTGGTTTATGGTGTGCTTTCTTTCTGAACAAGAACTAGTTGTAGATTTGTCTTTGGTGATATCCATTTTGGTCGCTCTTGAAGCCTTCTTAGGTATTCTTCTTTCCATCTATTCCAGAACTCGGTTGCAAGGCGTTGGGTCAGTTGCCATCTCCTGAGAAGTTTTAAGTTGCCTGGAACTGCATCCGGTACTGCAAACATTGAATTTCCAGTGAGAAAGTGTCCAGGTGTCAAAGGCAGAACATCATTAATATCGTTACTGATTGGAGCTAATGGTCGGCTGTTTAAACAAGCTTAAATTTGTGCCAGCACTATGTACATCTCTTCTATGTTTAATAAACTTTCACCACTACTCTCACATCTACTTTTGGTAGATTTGACTCCCGCTTTCCAGAGTCTTCCAAAGTGTGGACTGCTTGGAGGTATATGGTGCCATGTGATGCTATCGTTTACTATCCAAACTTGTGTTTCGTATGTCATTCTTTCGAATTCCTTTTGAAGCTCCTTGTTCGTTCCAATGAAATTTGTACCACAGACACTGTAAATAGCCTTACACTTGCATCTTCGTGAAACAAATCGTTTGATCGCTGCGATGCAAGCTGCTGAAGTTAAGTCACTCACAAGTTCCAGATGAATTGATTTGGTTGCCAAACATATGAAGACAGCTATGTATGATTTGGTAGTTTTTGTTCCATTGACCATTTTTTCTTAATTAGGCCTGCAAAATCTAGTCCGGTATTCCAAAAGGTTCCTTCGCGTGGCAGTCACCTTGACGTGACGAAGGTGCGAAGGCTTAAGTTTCAAGGACTCATATGACCAACTGATCTCGGAAATAACCGAATCAGTAGCAATTTTGAGGAGTTATGAACTAAGAGCTGCCCGCCTAGTCCAGGGTGTAATGGCAACCATGCCCATTGGATGGTTTGCACCCAGGGGTATCCGGCTGTATTCTAACGGTACTTCTTTGAAATCAGGTCTAATCAATATACGGAGCTCTGACATGGCGGACCACCTTTTCTCTGATTCTCGTGAGAACAAAATGCCAAAAAACATAAAACAAAACCAACCACAAGAAATTCCGCGGGATGTCACCATGAATGAGTATGCGGGAAGGGCATGGAGCATGCCCTTCAAGGCAAGTTGTAGACCCAAGTAAACAAAAGGGAGCCACCAATTGCAGGTCAAAGGAGAATACCTCCTGGGCCTAAAGTTGAAGCAGCCTCGACTAAAACAATTTCTGACAAAGGGAGAACACCTCATATGTCAGACAATGCTGGGAAAAATGAGGTAGGCGACAATGGTGAAAATAATACACCAAAAGAATCTAAAAATGCGCCGGAAGTACCAGAAAAAAAAACATAACAGTAAAAATGCATTCTTTCCAGAGCTGGGTAAGCCAGGTGGCCGTTATGATCCACTAAGGAAAGCCCTAAGAGGTGCAGCCAACAAATGGTATCTTCGGTTTATTGAGAGGGGAATACCCCCACAAGAGCCCAGAAAGATGGTGGATGAAAGGAGGAAGGCCTCAAGCAACACTGCAGAGGATAAGAGGAAGTCTGATCAGATAACTCCCCCCCCCAAAGCAGGATGCCAAAAAGCCTAGAATAGCAGGAACAACATCTGCGGGTCATGGCTCTGGTAACAGTAAGACCGAAGCAACTAGACCCGCAAGTGCGGCCATGAATTTTAGGGTTGCGGTTCTACCAAGGGAGTATCCTCAGGTATCACTAGGGTGGAAACACAAACTCAAGTTCAACAGTTTGCACTTCAGAACTGGGCTGCTGCTGGTTGAATGTGCAGGGCAAGATACAGCTAGTTGGTTGAAGGAAAGAGCTTCCTAGCTAAGTATCTGGAAAGGACCGGAGTTGTTAACGTGCAGGAGGGACGAGATACCCAAGATGCATACCATCACCGTGTTCCTTCCAAAAAGCACAGGCCAGGCAGACAAGATGTCGCTGGCACTGCGGCATGGTGGGTACTTAGTAGCAAGGTGGAAGGCAAGGGGCAATTGCTGGTGCTCAGCATTGATGGTAAATCGGCTGAAGACATCAGAAAAGCCAACCACCTATTACACTATAAGTTTGGTATGGTGACCATTAGCGGCCTCGGGAAAACAAATGCTCCGAATAATCTCCCTGAGCCTGAGGAAAAGGGGACTTCCCCCAGAGACCAACAAAGGGTATAATACCGGCTGCAAACTCTCCCTCGACAGCTTCCCATCCCAATCCACACATCCCTACCACCTCCACAGTAACCCAACCTAACCAATTTCCCAATACATCCACAAAAACCCAACCTAACCAAACAAGGGGGTGGCCGCGGCCGTGGAGCGATAGTTGTGTGCTCGCCTGTCAACCTCGTGGTTGCAGGTTCGATTCCTTCCGTTGTCTATGTCTTCTTATATTCCATTAAAACCCAATTCTAAAAATTGTCATAAAATAAGTTGCTGCTTTGCTCATTACATGCTGCTTAGGCATAACACTAACAACATGTGATTGAGTTCAGCCGCCACCCCTGGAGATAAATCTGAGACAACAACTAGCTCTACTCTCAGAACATCGCGCCACACATCTTTCCTATCCTTCTTTCTCTTCTTAAACCTGATGCCGGGCTGTGTTAAAAAAACATATAAAGGGTATTCATAATCCCTTGAGCACGTGCAAAGTTATAAAAAAAAGAAAAAAAAAAAACAGATCCCGGTACAAAATCAGATGTAGAACCATCGCGGAAGACAACGTCGATTGGCAACATTGTCACGGGTAGAGGAAGTGAGGAGAAAGGGGGTATTGACCTCTCTCCTTACGGAATCGACTTGGACATGGAAATGCCTCCAACGCTAGATGAGGAGAAACATATGCTGGCAGTTGGGGATGCTTTCCCTCCTATCTGCTAGAACAAACAAACCAAATGACTGGACGAGGGATCGATCTGTACCAGGCCAGCCCAAGTTAAAAAATTTGCCGCCAACAACCTTGGGCTAGTGCTGATCCAAGAACCCTGGATTAACGGGGGTCAAGTAAGAGGCCTTACAAATTTATTATGGGACACGAGACAAAACTCGCCATGAGCACGCATAAAGATAAGAAATAATATAAGCTTTATATGTCCTTTAGAATTTATGACGCGGGACTTGGTTCCAATACAAATCCAGATATTCGAAGATGACCAACCCTGCGATATAATAGTATATGCAGCATACTTTAATGGTGACGACGGGAACATTCCACCAAAAGAAGTAAAAGACCTGGTAAACGACTACCCCTTATGGTGGGATGCGATGCCATTCCCCACCATACAATGTTGGGAAGTAAGGACATAAATCAAAGGGGTGAGTACCTTTTAGAATTTATTGTAGAAAAAAATCTAGATATATTTAATGTATTAAATAACTCTACTTTTGTAACTAGAAATCGAAAAGAAGTCTTAGACTTAATGTTCGAAACCCGAACTTAGACTGCCTTATAAAGGATTGGAGGGTCTCCAATGAACCCTATATGTCCCATCATAGAATTATTGTGTTTAACCTGGATAATCTTCTCACAGAGAATACCTCTGGAAGAAATCCTAGGAAAACGAATAGACAACATAAAATTGTACTCAAGAACAACCTTGAATACTTAGGCTCAGCAAAAACGACAAATAGTACCTTAGAGTTAGAAACTACTGTCCACAAGTTATGCGAGGCATATGAACTCAGCTGTCCTATCAAAACACATAAGGGACAAAGAGACGCTCCTTTGTGGAAAAAAAATCTCTCCACACTAAGATCTAAGGTAATAAAACACTTCAACATATCGAAGAAGACTGGGGAGTACGACAACTACTCCACACAGTTGACAATTTATAACACGTAAATAAGGAAGGCTAAAAGAAATAGCTGCCGGAAGTTCTGTGAAAGCATCTCTTCTACAGCTGCTGTAGCAAGACTTCACAGGGCTCTGGCAAAGGAGAAAACTCTACATTCTTTAGCACTTATAAACCCTGATGGTAGATTTACGTAGAATGAGGTGCAAAGGTCAACACTTCCTAAACAATCACTTTCCAAACAGTATACCAGAAGACAATAACAACAACTTGGTAGAGAGAATACCTCTCAGACCCAACAGGGATCATTGGAAGATCGCAACAACCATCTGCTCTAATCACAGAATAGAATGGGCAATAGACAACCGTTCAAACCACCAGGGGTGGATGGTATTTTCCCAGCTCTTTTAGAGCAAGGTAAAGAGGAGATAATGCCACACCTTATTAGCATACTACCAATTGGGTATTTTTTTAAAATTTAATTTGATTGATTTTATTTTCTTTTCTTTTCTTTTGATCTTCTTATTATTCTTATGATCTTACAATTATTATTTATACAAAAATCTTTATAGCATGGCATAATGCCGTCTGCCAGATTGACAATATAAAATAATAAAATACTTGTAATAAGCTATCCTTAAATTTTTAAATTGCCGTTGTTAATTTACGATTTGACAGTAATATGTAAAATGTTTATTTACCTATTTAATAATGTGGAACTTATTTTGTTTTAAAAATTTTCGTTTTGAATTTTTTCTCCATACTTTAAAGCTATTTTGCAATACTCATAGTGTCGTGGGACATCCATCTCGTTCAGCCGCATAATAACCTGATCCTCCGATAAGGAATCACTTCCAAATACGCTTCTCCTTGTTTCTCTAAGAGTTGGGCATCTTCCAGCGAAGTGGATAACATCTTCCCGTTCCGCTAGGTTGCTACACTGCATTCCAATGGTAAATCTACTCTATGGGGAATAAAGTTTAGGTTGAGCAATTCACTTCGAAGCCTGACCATTGTAGCAATCTTTTTTACGCTGTTTGAATCGTGAAAGTAATTTTTCTCTACCAGGTTGTGGTTGAGTCTACTGTAAATTGATATGTACAACGACCCAGATGCTTCATCAATGTATTCTCATTTCATTCATAGAGATTTCTTTTACTGCTCGGTATATCTTCAATTTTTATATTCAAACTCAAATTACATTCCTGCGCAAGTACCAACCACTCTCCATACCAGCTGTTTTTATATTGAATAGATTTCAGGACTATTTTTCTCGTTAGTCGGATTTCGGGCATCTTCATGACTTTAAGCAAATAATCCGGTTGGAGCTTAAGCGTTTTAATAAACAGAGGTGATAGCCCTGTCTCAATCATAATAACGTAATTTGGTGTGTTTGGTGGGAGCTAAAATATCCTTTTCACATAAAACCTCAAGAGTTGTTCAACTGCATCTAACTTACATCCCCAGGACTGCGCTCCATATAGAAGAATGGTCTCCGCAACTGCTTCAAACACCTTATGTTTCTTGCTATGCGCTATGTTTTTGTTTCGAAAACATCCTTTCCAAGAAATATTGATGGCAGTTTTTGCCTTCTGTAGCTTTTCCTTGAAATGCTTTTCCATACTCAAGTTTTTCGAAAAATAAACACCTAGATACTTGTATTCGTTTACGCTCTCAATATTTTCGGCATTAAAATTCCACTTTTCATTCGATGCAGTTCTTCCACCACCTCTTCTAAAAATCATTACTTTAGACTTTTCTGTGCTGACTATAAGGTTCCATAACTACAGTATTCATACACTCTCTTGATCATGAGTTGCAGGGTTTCGGGGGAATATGCAAACATGAGTACATCATCCGCAAAGAGCAGAGCCTTTATATGCACTCCCGCTTTGTCCACTCCACCCGGAAGATAATCAGTCAGACGGTCTATAAAGAATGCAAATAACGTTGGACTCAATGGTGGCATTTCGACTGTCAGTTGCGAAAGTGTAACTATATTTAAGCTCCTACAAAGTTTTTAGTTTTTGCACAGTTTTTGAATTTAAATTTAAAGCAAGTTTCTTGTAATTGATCTTTCGACATTCCTAAATACCTTTTCAACAAATATATACAATAAAAACTCAAGGTAAAAGGTATTTTAAGTATTAAAATAATTGGAAAATCAAATATTGCACAACGGGGTTCCTTTATGAGCGGCAATAAGAGAAACATAGCGGATACTTCACCTGAACTTAACATTACTAGGAAGAAATTCGGCTCTAATCCCACTTCAATTAAAATGGCTGTCGGGAATATGTCTATTGCTGATCTAAAAGATCGTCGCAACGAAACAATTTCGGAACAAAGTAAATATGTAGCCACTAAGACTGATGTTGCGTCACTGTCTCTGGAGATGGATGGATAGAGAACAGCGAATTCACAGTTGTGCCAAAAATTGACCTTGATGACGGCAAGATGTGAGCTCTTGGAGTCTCAAATTAAAAAAATCTCCCGCAAAACAAACGAAAACAATATGGTGGTACACCTTCCTCTAGACAGAGAAACCGACGCAGTTGAGTTAGCTAAATAAACTTGCAGAAGGCTTCTCAAGTTAAAAGAAGGTGATGATGTTCACTTAAAAAAAACAAGAGTTATTCAAAACACAAACACAAAGAGGGGAACTATTTTCTTAGAACTGCATTCGTCAGACATCGTAGACGAATTATTGTCCGTTGCTAATCAACTCAAAGGAAGCGGCATTAGTATACATCGCGAACAGGCGTTGATGCATCGGCAAAAGAGACAGACTTTTTTCGAATTAAAAACTATACTTCTTCAAGTAAACTCCGAAGCTAAAATTATAATCAAAGGTAACAAAATGCAAATTAACCACCACACTTTTGTCTACAAATATGCGCGTGGTTTTATTGTCAAATCTTCGGCTGAGATGACATTTGTAAACAACATGTTTGGTGAAGATTTTCATGAATATTTTGACTTGAGGGAGCGAAGTTAGCCTCGGTTGACAATCAACTTATGCCAACTGGCTCTCAATCGACGACAGTGCCATCTAGGAATGAAAAGATGCACCCTATATTCGCAAGAAAAAAATAGGAAATTTCCGCCGTCTGCCAAGATATAGTAACTAGTACTTCTAATTTATCGATTTTTGCATATAATATTACAGGTCTCAAAAGCAAACTTTTGCAACCTGATTTTTTTAAATTTATTATAGATTTTGATATAATTGTACTATTAGAAACTTCCTTAGAAGAAAAAAATTAAAATGAATTTTATAAATATTTCAAAGATTATAAGCTAACATTTGTTCCAGCAGTTAGATCTAATGTACAGGGGAGAGCGAGTGGAGGAATATTATGTGGCATAAAAAGTAAATTTAATCATTTCGTTCAATGCAAATTGAAAATAGGCTTGTTGTTCAAATTTTGACAAACAAATGTAAATTCTTTAATGCACTGGTTTACCTAAATTGCAATAATAGGATGAACGATTTCGACAATTTGCGTAATTTTATTAACAATACTTCCATGGAAAATATAATGGTTATCGGTGATCTCAACGCCCGCATTGGCGATTATCAGAATTCTCCTGCTTATAATTTGCAAGATATAACGCTCTATAATATGATTCGAAATTCGAAAGATGAAACGCTCAATAGTAATGGAAGGCTTTTATGGGAATTGTTGGAGGACTTAGGCTTGTTTGTGTTGAATGGGGTAGCAAATGGTGACAAATGTGGTGAACTTACTTTTATAAGCGGCCAAGGCCATTCGGTTATTGACTACTGCGCGATTTCTGGCGAGTGGTTTAATGCAGTTCAGGATTTCCAGGTGCTTGTGGCCAGCTTCTCGGGTCATTTGCCATTACAGGTCCGTTTTTTCGAGAACGTTCAGCATACTGGTACAGATTATCCTCGAAAACTTAGATGGTGTGAGAATAAAGCCCACTGATACAAAAGTCTCTTGAATCACCACTGCAATCTTCTTCCACTTCAATCATTAAGCGATGTGTTGATTTAATTGAGGAAAGCATTACAAGTGTAATTTATGCATCGGCTACTCCAACAAGTAGTAATTATTCTTTCACAGCTAAGAATAAATGGTTTGATAAAGACTGTGTCATCCTTCGGAATCTTTCTTTCAAATATTTAAAACTATTTCGATCAACAAACTACGTTGCCTTCAAATAAGGATTTCAGCAAATGTGTTACGAGAAAAAAAGTCTTTTCCTCAAACGTTTTGCTATGAAGTTACAGCTCTAAAGAATTCTGGAGTAATGTTCGTGAGTTAGGAGGGCGGTGCAGAAGTATGGAGATTACTCTCGAAGCTGATACTTTAGCAGCGCATTTTAAAATTCTATTATCAGCGGAGGAGAATCTTCAAACTTTTAGCTATGCGTTACAGAGCCAAGTTGTATCCGAACTAGACCACCCGATCTCTTTAAGGGAACTAGAATCATCGTTAGTGGTCATGAAAAACAATAAAGCTCCAGGTAGTGATGGCATCCCAATCGAATTTTTTAATAATGCAACGGAACAACTCAAGCTTTACATAGTGGAATATTTCAATTTGTTATTAGAAAATGCGTGTATTCCTACTTCTTTTAATAAAGCACTTATATTTGCTTTATTTAAAAAGGGAGATTCAAGTCGATTTGAAAATTATAGAGGAAGCCCTATTCTTAATTCCCTTAGAAAGATTTTTGCTACAATTCTTTATGGAAGATTTTTTATTTGGATTGAAAGCAACGATCGTCTTAGCCTCTATCAGGCAGTGTTTCGTTCAGGATTTTCAACCTTAGATCATATTTTTGCACTGACAAGCATTGCCAGAAAATATATTGAAATGAAGAGGAAGTTATATTTTGCTTCGTAGACATCAAAGCTGCCTTTGATACAGTCAACAGGCAAGCAATGATTTATAAATTGGCCTCCCTCGGAGTATCAAGAAAGTTCCTACTGGTCTATGCTAAATTTCTCTCGGCATCAAGTGCAGCAGTGTGGGATGGATCCAAATTGTCAGAATAGTTTGACACGACGGCAGGTGTCCCCCAAGGTTGCATTTTAAACTGAGATTCTCCCTGGTGGTGTAAGCTTCGCGGGCAATCACGTAAAAGTACTCCTTTACGCTGATGACTTGGTACTGTTAGTGGACAATCCTTTTACGTTACAACTCCAAATAAACAAACTACACGCGTTCTGTAAGACATGGGATCTCCATATAAACGTTTTGAAGACTAAAGTTATGATTTTTGAGAACCGTTTTAAATGCAGACTACGTGCAGAGGCTTGGCGACTCAATAACGAGGTGATAGAAGTAGTTCGGGAGTTTAAGTACCTTGGTGTGCTGTTTTCAAGTAATTTGATCTTCCGGAAGCATGCGGAAGAAAAAAATAGAGAATCAAAACTGGCACTAAACATGTTGTGGCCGAAATTTTTCGCAAACCAAAACATTGATCTGTCTTCTAAATATCAAGTATTTAAGGCTACGGTAAACACTTGTTTGTGTTATGGTGTACAGGCGTTTGGGACAATCCCCTTTGAGGAGTTTGAAGATGTTCAGAGATATTTCTTTAAGCGTTTGTTTAGATTACCGAATGCAACTCCAACCTATGCGATTCACGTGGAGTCTGATTTGCCACCCATATATTTGCAAAATCTAAAAGCCCATGCAGACTATTTAATAAGGTTGATGAACCGAAGCAGAAACAGTTTTCATACAGCCATCTTAGTTAGATTGCTGCAAACCAATGCAACACCTTTCAGTAATTGGAACCAACTGACGCTATCTCACGATATCAGTATATCCTTGTCTGAAGGTAATGTTAGCGAATGGCATGATGCAACAATTATAGCTAAGGTTGATGACAAAATATATGACTTAACAAGAGCATCCTCTTCGGCTTCCAGACTAATCTACCGTAATCTAGATCATCGATTACTAACCCTAGGAAATTATTTCAATGTTAAACATCCATCTAAAGTTATACGCACCATTTTCAGAGCCCGAGTGGAATTACTGAATTTAAATTTCATTCCACATAGAACCGATCTTCAGCAAACTTGTAATTTATGTAACAGGAGAGAAGACGAAAGTGTGTACCACTTCATTGGGGTGTGTCCCATTTTACAAGAAATCCGACGTTTATACTTCCAAGAAAGTTTTCTGTCTGTAAGTAATCTCTACGAAATATTAAATGGTTCTCGGGGCTGGCTCGCTCTATATAAATATTGCAGCCATGCTATGACTTATCGTAATAGTTTTTGAAAAGTCAAGAGATACAGCAAGTCTATATTCATTGCGAATTCGAATGTTTATAACCATTTCATTTTGTTATTATGTTTATGTTTTAAATCATCAAAATTAGAAGTTTTCTTTTTTTTTATGTTGCAAATAATCAAAATTGTCGACGGCCTCCAGGTTTCTCACTTTCCTATCAATTAAGTTTGAATATTCATGTAAATGTATTTAAGTTCTCATTGAGTATTCCATTATGTTAATTTTTTATTAAATTGTGTTAACAAGAATTTAAATCTGTTACTCTTTTTATGTTTTAAATCATTAAAATTTGCAGTTTTTTATGTTGCAAATCATCAAAATTGTTCAAATAACAAAATTTCTCTCCTTTTTTTAACTATTTTTTTTTTAAACTTTTTTTGTATATTCATTTAAACGATCGTATGTACATTATGTAAATAACTATTAATTGTTTATTAATTCAAATTTACGGAAACATTATCGTAAACAAGATTTATCGTTACATTTTCTCTTTATATAATATTATTTTCTTTTCATCTTACTGAAATGTGATTTCCGGCAGACGGCAAAATTGTCAGGTCCGTATTCTCATTCTAAAAAAATTGACCTCTCTCCTTCCGGAATCGACTTGGACATGGAAATGCCTACAACGCTAGATGAGGAGAAACATCTGCTGGCAGATTGGGATGCTTTCCCTCCTATCTGCTAGAGCAAATAAACAAAATGACTGGACGAGGGATCAGTACCAGGCTAGCCCAAGTTAATTTACATCATGCTAAAACGGCATCTGCCGTTATAGCAAGAATGTTTGCCGCCAACAACCTTGGGCTAGTGCTGATCCAAGAACCCTGGATTAACGGGGGTCAAGTAAGAGGCCTTATATGTAAGGGGATTTTAATTTATTATGGGACACGAGACAAAACTCGCCAAGAGCATGCATAAAGATAAGAAATAATATAAGCTTTATATGTCTTTTAGAATTTATGACGCGGGACCTGGTTCTAATACAAATCCAGGTATTCGAAGATGACCAACCCTGCGATATAATAGTAGCTGCAGCATACTTTAATGGTGACGACGGGAACATTCCACCAAAAGAAGTAAAAGACCTGGTGGACTACTGCAGCCTAAAACGACTACCTCTTATGGTGGGATGCGATGCCAACGCCCACCATACAATATGGGGAAGTAAGGACATAAATCAAAGGGGTGAGTACCTTTTAGAATTTATTGTAGAAAAAAATCTAGATATATTTAATGTATTAAATAACGCTACTTTTGTAACTAGAAATCGAAAAGAAGTCTTAGACTTAACGTTCGAAACCCGAACTTAGACTGCCTTATAAAGGATTGGAGGGTCTCCAATGAACCCTATATGTCCAATCATAGAATTATTGTGTTTAACATGGATAATCTTCTCACAGAGAATACCTCTGAAAGAAATCCTAGGAAAACGAACTAGAACACATATAATAACTTGGCTTCGAACTTCCGTCAAGTGCAGTCGTATTCTTTTCGCTCCGCAAATACTTGCAATTTTCCTTCACCATTAAAAGCCCTAAAAACGAAAAAAAAAACAATTACATAACCCCGAAAACCAATATAATTTCAACGCGCGTGATTGACTGCTTTCAGTGTCATCATTAACTGCTGGTTTTTTCAACCTGCTTAACTGCCTGCCCCAAATTAGTGCTTACTTAGCCCTCTATTTAAAATTAATTTTGTTTCCTCCGCTTCTTCTATCGCTAATACCAAAAGTATACCATCGTCACTATCGCCATTTACCTTGCACCTACATTTTTTTTATCTGACCCAATTGTTGTGAATTTAATAATGGAAAATTGTTTCGCCAATTGTATTGACAAAAAAACTGATGACCTTGTGAAGTGTAAGGGGATTTGTGGTAAATCATTTCACCCTTTATGCATTGGCTTAAGTAAAAGGTCCACTGCGTATTTAAAAGATTATCTACTGCACTTCTCATTTTACTGTGATGAATGCAAATAAATCTCCCTTTCGCACGTGTTACTTGCCATCAAATCCCAAAGTGATTCAACCAATTCCATCCTAATTAATAATAAACACTTTCACAAAGGCGTCATGAGCCAGCTAAACAAAATTGATGACTTTTCAAAATCGTTCGAGGAGTTAAATGATACAAATGAGAACGTTAATAAACGGTGTCTCACCAAGTTTAATTCCATCGAAAAAAACTCGCGGCGTTAACGGAATTAACTATAAACAATAATAGTGAAGAAAACGGAAAAAAACTTTTAAATGTTTTTAAAACTGAGTTAAAAGCATTGCTAAGTCCTTGTACAACTGCCAACTCAGTACAAACAGTTATAGACAAATTAAATACACTGCGTAGTGACCTCGATTGTCATTTTCAATCTACATCAAAAACAACAACACCTGGTTTACGTCAACCTGTTGCCATGCTCGAAGACGCCGTAAGTGTTATCAATGCTATGAGTAGTGAATTAATTGAAACTCGTATTAGCATTGGCGAACTAGCGGACGACATCAAATCTGCTACATGTAAGATTGATGGGCTAACCGGTCAATTTCAACCTTCTCCCATTGTGTACAACACTTACTTGCTAGATGAAATGGACACAACTCTACATGAACGTTTTCCCTTACCTGTTATTTCTTTGGCACCTTCA
The DNA here is from genome assembly GCA_910595825.1 of Philhelius pedissequus. NCBI lineage: Eukaryota > Metazoa > Arthropoda > Insecta > Diptera > Syrphidae > Philhelius > Philhelius pedissequus. The sequence goes on along the minus strand of OU343162.1, from coordinate 120,148,574 downwards.
CCTTCAACAGTCGGCCAATCTCCTTTATCAGTCTTTAATACTACATCTCTGCCTCCAGCTGTCACTAAACAACTTCCTACTATAAGTCAACAACCTCCTACTTTAAATGCAGAGTCTCCAATCATAGAACCAACACTCATCGAAAAATTTGGAACCACATGGAACTTACCAGACTGGACTAATAGATTAAGGAAGCTCAATTCAGCCAATAATAGCTACTTCTGTCTGAGTAACACACCTAAATTTGCAGATGAAAGCTGGGTTCAATCTTTTTTTTAACGCACGTTCTCCATCGCTCTAACTGAATGTTGCCGGACGTCTCTCAGAAGTTTTAAAATCCAGTTTCCATCTAAGTATGACTGATGGTTGTTTCATCACCCTGACGGATCTTTCCGAATTAATAAGATGAAGATGTCTAAATGGAATAGCAGTTTATCTACAATAAGGAATATTAATCATAACCCCATAAATTATTTCAAAATCCCCTATCCAGATCTCCCTAAGAAGCAAAATAAGCCAAATAAATCCCATAATTCTGATCCCAACTGGACTACAAAGGCGGGTATCTTTCCAAACTTTTCTCGAACTATCACTAACATTAACAATTTTACAACTAATTCTCTTTCTTTGAAGCGCAAATCCCCACAGTTTTCTTTGAATCCTCCTGCGAAACGGATGTTTTTAAGCTATGCCCGCACAACCCTTCCTAAAACTTCCTCTGATAATCCTTCTCAACGTAAATGTGTGTCTTTCAATCTCGCATCCCAACCCCATCCTCTAGTAAAAGCCTCTTTTCCAAAAAACACTCCAATCATAGTCAAATACCCGAACTTCATCCACTCTCTTACTATAAATCCTTCAAATACTAACACCTCAGATTCTGCCCCATCTAAAAGAATATCAAATGTCACTCCAAAATCGTTACCTTCCCCAATGTTCGACCCAATGACTCCCCCTGCTGTGAAACTTACCAATAGATTAACTGACCCCTCGCCCACAAACACTGAACTCGATGGGCTTTATGTCATGGCCAGACTTCGAGATCAAAAACTTTTCGACAATGTTCGTTTGTACCTTGCTTACCTACATGACAAATGTGAATCTGTTTGCATTGACGGCAAAACAAAAACAAATGTCATTGTTCAAATACAAAACGAAGGACTCCCGACTGACCCCGAAGCCCTGAAAAAGATTTACACGCGTTTTCATGAAAACTACAACATTTCTCCGACAACAGTTAATAAAGACCTTAAAACTTACGCCTCTCACATCAGCTCCAAACGTACGTCGTACCTTCAAAGTACACGCATAAACTTTAAAAACTACTTTCGCTCCTAACTCGAACCCAGCCATATACGTCACTCCTAATGTCCCATCCAAAACAATGCCTTGCACCTTCCCAGCTGGCCAAATCCTCCCTCTTACCTTCTACTATCAAAACGTTCGATGTCTTCGTTCAAAAACTCATACTGTTTTACAACAATCCTACGCTCTATCCTTTGATATCTACGCCCTGACGGAAACAAATCTGGTCTTTAGTATTACCAACCAAGATCTGTTTCCTTCTTCTTTTAACGTTTATCGCGACGATGAACTTAACGGATCTTCTGTAGAATGCCCATGTCGAGGTGTCCTTCTAGCTATCAAAAACACACTAGACTCATCCCTCATTGCAGTCTCTTCTTCCCCTAATCTCGACTATGTCTCAATTAAGATAAGACTACCCCGTAAGTCGCTTTATGTGATATGTTGCTATATTTTGCCGTCGCAGTCTATTGAATCTCATAAGCTCGCCATTGAAATGGTTGACCACATAATTGCTTTATGTGACCCCAACGATGACATCCTTCTTTTCGGCGACTTTAACCTTCCCCATCTTAAATGGACTTCCTCTGAAGATCAATCTTATTATATTGCTTCAAATCCCACTTCTGCAAAGGAATGCCTTTTTATAGATCGTCTAGCAGATTCTAGCCTCTGTCAAGTTAGTGGTATCCTAAACTATATGGACAGGCAACTAGATCTTATTTTCACAACCGATCCCATTAACTCTTCAGTATCACCCCGCCTCTCTCCTTATCTACTATCGACAATTATCATCCTCCCCTAATTCTCTCATTCTATCATGATTGTCCACTACCAACTAATCTCCCTGCAAATCAGTACTCCTTTGATTTTCATAAGGCAAATTTCCGTCATATTAATGAATATCTCAACAGAACTTCCTTTAATTCCGATAGCCTTATCATGAAAGATGCCACAGAAAAATTTTACAGGGAAATATTTAATTCTATTTCTCTCCATGTACCCTTTAGTCGACAAAAGACATCGGCTGCCTCCCCACCTTGGTATAACCGCAAGCTTCGCTCTTTGCGTAACAAGAGAAACAAGTTGTGGGCAATTTTCCTTCGTACCCGATCGCCCCCTGATTATTCTAACTATTTTGGTTCTTATCTTCACTTTTGCGAGCTATACAACACCCTTTACCAACGCTATTTAATAGAAACACAAAGCAACCTTATAAATGATCCTAAATCGTTCTTTCAGTTCGTCAATTTTAAAAGAAAATCCGATGGTTACCCTTCCTCTCTTTCCTACAATACCGAAACTTCGAATAATCCGCAAGATATTGCCAATTTTTTTGCCACATTTTTCAAGCAATCTTTTACCGACGATTCCTTCATACCTGATTCAGATTATTTGGATTATTTGCCAAATTTCGCACTAGGTCCTTTTCTTCCTCCTACCGTCGACCCATATATCATCGAAAATAAGTTGAATCAACTGAACGATGAATATCTTCCTGGCCCTGATGGCCTCCCCGCAATATTCCTAAAAAAATGTTCTTCAGCTCTCTCTTTTCCGCTCTCCAAATTGTTCAGCCTATCATTATCTCAAGGAGAATTTCCTCGAGTATGGAAAACTTCTTTCATAACCCCAATATACAAAAAGGGTACTAAGAACGATATTAAAAACTATCGTCCCATTGCCAAACTTTCACATATCCCTAAAATATTTGAAAGTATTTTGTACGAAATTTTAAGTTTCCGTTGCAAGTCGCTAATTTCCCCTAGAAAACACGGCTTTCTCAAATGTAGGTCTACAACAACTAATCTAGTTGAATTTGTATCGTATACAGTCTCAGCTCTAGAAAGCGGAAGGGAAGTAGATGTTATCTCTACCGACTTTAGTAAGGCTTTTGACAAAATTTCACATAGACTTATACTTTTCAAATTGTCCACCCTCGGCTTTGAACCTATTTTCTTAAAATGGATTTCTTCTTATCTGGAAAACCGGTATTACAGTGTTTGTTTCAGATCTGCCTTCTCCAATTCATTCTTAGCTACCTCCGGGGTCCCCCAAGGAAGTCACTTAGGACCTCTCCTTTTTATTCTTACAATTAACGATATTGAATTGGTCATTAAACATTCCCATATCTTATTATACGCTGACGATACCAAGTTTTTTAAGACAATTTCTTCCTCACACGACTCTTGCCTTATTCAACTAGATCTCGACAGTTTCTCAGTCTGGTGTATCAAAAACTGCTTAGAGCTTAATATTGCTAAGTGTCAATCTATCACTTTTTCACGCAAACGCATAAAATCTTGTCCCAGGAGCTACTTTCTTTACAATCAACCCTTAGCCATAGTTGAATCGATTCGAGACCTCGGCATACTATGTGACCGAGAGCTCAATTTCATAATACACATCGATAATATTATCTCTAAAGCCAATTCAACACTGGGTTTTGTGAAACGATGGTCCAAAGAATTCTCCGACCCCTACATCACCAGTTCACTCTACATAACATTTGTCCGCCCGTTACTTGAATACGCCTGTCAATTATGGTCCCCATATCAAAAAATTCATATTTCTAGAATCGAGAGCATTCAACGCCGTTTTTTAAGATTCGCCCTTCGTGGCCTGCCTTGGAATAATTCTTTTATTCTGCCCCCCTATCAAAATCGCCTCCCACTAATTAACCTAAATACCCTGCAAGAGCGAAGAGACATAAGAGAAATCCTCTTCATTCATCGACTTCTCTCAGGATCCGTTGACTCTGAAACCCTTTACAACTCTATCTTTCTCAACACTAACCCCCGTAACCTAAGAAACCCTCGCCTCTTCTACCTGCCTACTCATCGTACCTCTTATGGCTTCAATGAACCTATTACCCGAATGCTGCGAAGGGTTGATTTAAACGAAAACTGTTTCGACTTCAATCTCAGCACTCCCAGCCTTAAAATCCTCTTGTTAAATCGTCCGCCAAATTCAACCCAATCGTAGCCCTAAGTTTCATAGTTTTAAGTTAGGTTAAGTTATGAAGCTTGTATTAAGCCAAATAAATGGGGGTATTGCCCCCACCAAAATTAAAAAATATAAAAATGTACTCAAGAACAACCTTGAATACTTAGGCTCAGCAAAAACGACAAATAGTACCTTGGAGTTAGAAACTACTGTCCACAAGTAATGCGAGGCATATGAACTCAGCTGCCCTATCAAAACACATAAGGGACAAAGAGACGCTTCTTAGTGGAACAAAAATCTCTCCACACTAAGATCTAAGGTAAGAAAACACTTCCACATATCGAAGAGGACTGGGGAGTGGGACAACTACTCCACACAGTTGACAATTTATAACACGGAAATAAGGAAGGCTAAAAGAAATAGCTGCCAGAAGTTCTGTGAAAGCATCTCTTCTACAGCTGCTGTAGCAAGACTTCACAGGGCTCTGGCAAAGGAGAAAACTCTACATTCTTTAGCACTTAGAAAGCCTGATGGTAGATTTACGGAGAATGAGGTGCAAAGGTCAACACTTCCTAAACACTCACTTCCCAAACAGTATACCAGAAGACAATAACAACAACTTGGTAGAGAGAATACCTCTCAGACCCAACAGGGATCATTGGAAGATCGCAACAACCATCTGCTCTAATCACAGAATAGAATGGGCAATAGATACCTTTCAACCGTTCAAACCACCAGGGGTGGATGGTATTTTCCCAGCTCTTTTACAGCAAGGTAAAGAGAAGATAATGCCACACCTTATTAGCATACTACCAATTGGGTATTTTTTTTTAAATTTGATTTGATTGATTTCATTTTCTTTTGATCTTCATCTTACAATTATTATTTATACAAAAATCTTTATAGCATGGCATAATGCCGTCTGCCAGATTGACAATATAAAATAATAAATTATTTGTAATAAGCTATCATTAAATTTTTAAATTGCCGTTGTTAATTTACGATTTGACAGTAATATGTATAATGTTTATTTACCTATTTAATAATGTGGAACTTATTTTGTTTTAAAAATTTTAGTTTTGAATTTTGTCTCCATATTTTAAAGCTATTTTGCGATACTCATAGTGTCGTGGGACATCCATCTCGCATAATAACCTGATCCTCCGATAAGGAATCACTTCCAAATACGCTTCTCCTTGTTTCTCTAAGAGTTGGGCATCTTCCAGCGAAGTGGATAATATCTTTCCGACCCGCTAGGTTGCATATACTGCATTCCAATGGTAAATCTACTCTATGGGGAATAAAGTTTAGGTTAAACAATTCACGTCGAAGCCTGACCATTGTAGCAATCTTTTTTGACGCTGTTTGAATCGTGAAAGTAATTTTTTTCTACCAGGTTGTGGTTGAGTCTATTATAAATTGATATGTACAGAGACCCAGATGCTTCATCAATGTATTCTGCTCTGCATTGCTCGCCTTGTTTTTCTATTATTTCATAGAGATTTATTTTACTGCTCGGTATATCTTCAATTTTTATATTCAAACTCAAATTACATTCCTGCGCTAGTACCAACCACTCTCCATACCAGCTGTTTTTATATTGAATAGATGTCAGGACTATTTTTCTCGTTAGTCGGGTTTCGGGCATTTTCATGGATAAATGTGAAGCGCAACAGATCGAAATAGTTCCGACATCGAATTTGTAAGCCAACAGAGCAAAAATAGTTCCTACAAGAAAGAAAGGTGGCGCGGGGCATTTAGTTAACGTGGCGACAATTTGGATGGGTATTTTTTAAGAAGAAAAGAAAGACGAAAGGGAACACTTATTTCCACTTAAAAGTAAATAACTAAATTTAAGAATTAAAGCAAGAAATTAGAGCCATTAATAAATGATCAATCCCGAACTGTTTGTTTTTCATTCAAAATATTTTACTCAGTGGGAAGATTTTTGTCGCAGTTTACGACAGGCATCTTTATGACTTTAATCAAATAATCCGCTTGGAGCTTAAGCGTTTTAATAAACAGAGGTGATAGCCCTGTCTCAATCATAATAATGTAATTTGGTGTGTTTGGTGGGAGCTTAAATATCCTTTTCACATAAAACCTCAAGAGTTGTTCAACTGCATCTAACTTCTTACATCCCCAGGACTGCGCTCCATATAGAAGAATGGTCTCCGTAACTGCTTCAAATACCTTATGTTTCTTGCTATGCGCTATGTTTTTGTTTGGAAAACATCCTTTCCAAGAAATATTGATGGCATTTTTTGAATTCTGTAGCTTTTCCTTGAAATGCTTTTCCATACTCAAGTTTTTCGAAAAATAAACACCTAGGTACTTGTATTCGTTTACGCTCTCAATATTTTCGCCATTAAAATTCCACTTTTCATTCGATGCAGTTCTTCCACCACCTCTTCTAAAAATCATTACTTTAGACTTTTCTGTGCCGACTATAAGGTTCCATAACTGACTGTATTCATACACTCTCTTGATCATGAGTTGCAGAGTTTCGGGGGAATATGCAAACATGAGTACATCATCCGCAAAGAGCAGAGCCTTTATATGCACTCCCGCTATGTCCACTCCACCCGGAAGATAAGCAGTCAGACCGTCTATAAAGATTTCAAATAACGTTGGACTCAATGAGCATCCCTGCCTCACACCAGATAAAGTTTCGAACCAGTCCGAAAGTTCTGCTCCGTTCTTATCTATAATCTCTATCTCTTTATGATACCCCAATACTAGCTCTATTTCATGCGAAGTGATTACAGGATCTAATATTTCACTATCGAACCCAGGGACTGCATATTGCCAATTCAAGGTACTTGATACTGGACTGAACAAAATATTGAAATGTTCTTTGAGTTTGTTCTCACATAGCTTCGTGTTGATGATAAACAGTTTGCCATTTATTTTCCTTGCTAGCTTCCAGAATTCCGATGCAGTTTTACAACTCGCCAACCTATTCGCTTCTAATTCGGCATAGCTCCTCTTTTTGATACTGCACAGTTCCTTGTATTTTTTATTTGCCTCTATGTAATTTTGTCTAAATAGGCCTTCGTTAGAATTCCGGAAAATTTTGAGCCATTAAAATGAAGCTTCACGGGCACGTCGACATTCCTTTTCAAACCAAGGCTCTTTATTGCCAGCTTTTCTTTTTTTTTTTGTTGTTGTGTGTATGAAGTTTTGATTATCTCTTCCAATTTGCCAAAGTATATATCCTCCCGAGCTTGAAGTTTCAAATCAAGTAGACTTCTATATGTAGGAGTGGTGCGAGTACTGTATTTCTTCTACTTCAAAGTCCGTAACATAAGCCTCCCATTCATTTCCTAAGATGCTATAATCAATGACTGATGCTCATTTCGTGCTAGCAAATGTAAAGTTACCAGACTCGTCGCTCAAACTTGTTCCATTTTGAATTCTTAGGCCAAATGAATCGCAGAGCTCAATCAGTTTTTTTCCCCTTGCATTGCATACTTTGTCTTTCGATTGCCTATTTATTCCATTGAGTGCATTCATCTCTCCTGCTTCTTGTCCCACTCTGGCATTGAAATCACCGATCATCAAAACATTTGAAGTATTTGAAGCTGGACAATTGGGTATATACCAAGTCTATGGAAAAGAGCTAAGTTCATCTTCATTCACAAAATAGGGAAAAAGATACAACCCATCCAAAGTTATTTAGACCAATATCATTCCTATTAAAGACTTTGGAAAAGGTAATTGATAACTTTATCAGAACAAAAACACTACAACAGTTACATCTAAATCACCGCCAGCATGCGTATAGAGCGGGAAGATCTACAGAAACAGGTCTGTATGAACTTACTAACTCCTTACAATCAGCAATAGACTATAAGAAAACCGCCCTTTGTTCGTTTCTGGACATTGATGGAGCATTTGACAAAACCTCCCATGAATAGGTGAGTAGGGCTCTTGTAAGGAAGAGCGTACCTACCACAATAATAAAATGGATAAACACAATGTTAATCACGAGAACGGCGGAGGCATATGCAGGACAAATGGTACAAGAAGTTATCACAACTAGAGGCTGTCCACAGGGAGGTGTACTATCACCCCTACTATGGAGTCTAGTAGTGGATGAATTATTAGAAAATCTTACTTCTCAAGGTATAAAGAGCATCGGCTTTGCTGATGACATTGTTATAACAGCTCAAGGGAAGTTTGAAGAAACTCTGTGAAATTATTCAAATAGGTCTGAACATAACCAGAAAATGGTGTCTTTATGTGGGATTCCCACGAAATCCCACGAAAACAACAATAGTACCATTTACTAGAAAAAGGCTTTTGCCACGAATAAAATCGATTCGGTTAGCTGGCGAACAAATCGACATCCAGAAGGAGGTAAAATATCTAGGAAGTAAAACATGGGGATGCAAGGCAAACATCCTGAGATAGATGTATACCATGATGGTAAGACCCATCATTTCTTATGGGACGACTGCATGGCACAAGATAACCGAACTAGTAGCGACTACGAAATCACTTGAAAAGATACAAAGGCTGGCATGCTTATGCATCACGGGAGCAATGAGAACCTGCCCCACAGCTGCGATGGAAGCCATTTTAAGCTTAACACCATTGTACGCTGTTGTAGAAAACTCAGCCAAAAGCGCTATATTGAGATTTGTCAATTTTGGTGGGGGAAATACCCCCATTTATTAGGCTTAATACAAGCTAAAATTCTTAATCTAACTTAAGTATAGCTCTTAAATCTAGGGTTGGGAATTGGAAGGAGTTTCAGGCAGGATGAACTGAGGTTAAAGTCGAAACAGTTAATGTTACAATTAATCCTTCGAAGCATGCGAGTAATAGGTTCGTTGGAGCCGTAAGATGTACGGTGGGTAGGCAGATAGAAGAGACGAGGATTTCTTATATTACGGGAATTGGTGTTGAAAGAGATGGAATTGTAGAGAGTCATGCAGTCAACAGACCCTGAAAGTAATCGATGAATGAAAATAATGTCGCTTATTGCTCTTCGTTCTTCCAGCGTATTCAAATTGATTAACAGAAGTCGGTCTTGATACGGGGGTAAAATAAGAGGGTTATTCCAAGACAGACCACGAAGGGCGAAACTTAGGAAACGACGTTGAATGTTCTCGATTCTGGATATATGAGTTTGTTGATAAGGGGACCATACTTGACAGGCGTATTCAAGAAGCGGGCGAACTAAGGTTATGTATAAAGAACGGGTCACGTAGGGGTCAGAGAATTCTTTGGACCAACGTTTCACAAAGCCTAGTGTAGAGTTTGCTTTGAGTATAATCTCGTCAATATGTGTGAGAAAGGTAAGTTCTCTATCACATAAAACACCAAGGTCTCGAATTGACTCAGCGGTGGATATGGGTTGATAATGTAGAAGGTATCGACGGGGAGTGGATCGGATGCGTTTTCGTGAAAAAGTTATTGATTGACATTTGGAAATATTTAGTTCTAAGCAATTTTTCAGGCACCAGACAGAGAAATTGTTGAGATCAAGTTGTAGGAGAGTAGCATCATGTGTGGAAGAGATAGTCTTGAAGAACTTTGTATCGTCGGCATAGAGTGAGATATGACAATGTTTAATGATCATTTCAATATCGTTAATAGTAAGAATAAAGAGGAGATGTCCTAAGTGGCTGCCTTGTGGAACCCCAGAGGTAGCTAAGAAATCATCAGAAAAGGAAGATCTGAATAGAACTTTGTAGTAACGGGTGCTTAGGTAGGAAGAAGTCCATCTTAAGAAGATAGGTTCAAGGCCAAGGGTGGACAGTTTGAATAGAATAAGCTTATGTGAGATTTTGTCAAAGGCCTTACTGAAATCAGTTGAAACAACATCGACTTCCTTTCCGTTTTCTAAGGCTGAGAGGCTAAAGGATACGAATTCAACAAGGTTAGTCGTTGTTGACCTACCCTTTACAAAGCCGTGTTGTCTCAGGGGAAATAAGAGATTTACAACGAAAACTTAAAATATCATACAAAATGCTTTCAAAGATTTTAGGAATATGTGAAAGTTTAGCGATTGGACGATAGTTTGTAATTTCACACTTAGGGCCCTTTTCATGTATTGGGGTTATAAAAGAGGTCTTCCATAACTGAGGGAATACTCCTTGAGATAGAGATAAACCGAAGATTTTTGAAAGGGGAAGAGAGAGTGTTGAAGAGCATTTTTTGAGAAATATGGCGGGGATACCATCTGGACCGGGGATATACTCATCATTGAGTTGATTGAGTTTATTTTCGATGAATAATGAGTCAATCGTATGAGGTAGAAATGGTCCGAGTGAGAAATTCGGTAAATAATTGAAATAATTACAATCGGGTACAAAGGAGTCGTCGGTAAATGATTTTTTAAAGAAACTAGCAAACAAGTTGGCGATAGTCTTTGGTTCGTTTGAAATTTCGTTATTGAAAGAGAGAGAGGGAGGATAACCATCGGATTTTCGTTTAAAGTTGACAAATTGGAAGAAGGATTTAGGGTCTTTGGGGGCAGAGAGTTGTCTGAGTCCGTTGAGAAAATAAGGTCAAGTTGTCGGTCCATATTATTTAGAACGCCACTTATTTGACAGAGACTTGAATCAGTTAAATGATCGACAAAAGGACACTCTTTTGCCGAATAGGGATTACAAATGTAATGTGATCCGTGGTCCGACACAGTCCATTTAAGGTGCGGAAGGTTGAAATGGCCACAGATTATAACTTCATCTAGGGGGTCTCATTGTTTCATTATATGATCGATCGCGCGAACAGCAATTTCATATGTTTGTAGAGGTTGGGAAGGCAGTATGTAGAAACACATAAGATAAACAGACGTTTTAAGAAGTTTTATTTTAACTGAAACAAAATCAACTTCAGACGTGTTTGAGATTGAGAAGAGGGATGAGTCAAATGTATTATTTATCGCGATAAGGACTCCTCTGCAAGGAGAGCCAACGGAGGGCCGATCATCATCTCGATAGACATTAAAAGTAGAGGAAAACAACTCTTGGTTGTTGATGCTGGGCGTCAGGTTGGTTTCAGTTAGAGCGTAGACATCGAAAGGGAGGGAGTGTGATTGTCCTAACACTGAGTTGGTTTTGGATCGAAGACCTCTTACGTTTTGATAATATATCGTTAGAGGGAGGTGTTGACGTGTTTGAGCGGAGTTTGAATTAGGAACGAAAAAAACGGTTGTGATCATTTCTGTTGCGTTGAAGGTGAGATATTCGCTTAGCCTGTAAGTATTGACGGAAAGTATCCAGATCATCCTTTACTTTTTGTGGCGGTAAGTCAAAATTGTCATGATATTTGATGAAAATTTTCATGAGCTTAGAAAATTCTGAAGGGAGACCTTCCTGTTGGATGGAGACCAAACGCTTGTTCTTGTTTTCCCTTCGTAACAAACAGAATCTGACTTATCGTGCAGAAAGGCCAAGAAAATGCAAACATTTTCATACATCTTTTTGTCTCTGAGTCTAGACAGAGCATAGCGACATTCAGTGGAATCTGCATTTTGCTGGGTAAGTTTGACAACTAGTGGTAAAAGAGGGTCAAACGAGTTTTCTGAATTTTGTTGTATAGAAGGGCCATTGCGAGTGGGAGGTGGATAAGTTGACTGAGTGGGGTTCAAAATATAAGAGCTTATAAAGTTAGGATATTTAGCTCCTCTTCTAAGGTCAAAGTTGGGGAGAGTTGAAGAGGGAGATCGAGGCGGAGTTGGTGATGGGGTTTTAAAAGAGACTCGTTTTGTTTCTTTGTTGTGGAAGCAACAGGAGTAACAACAGACGGTTTGAAAGGTGAGGCAACAGGATTTAAAGTGAAATTTGAGAAAGAGCTGGTGGAAGGAGAAGTTTTTGAAGAGCGTTCTAGATTAAACGATACTCTCTTATGTCGGGTGGAAAGGGGGTTTGCTGTGGTATTTGTTTTTAAACTAGACTTAGAAAAAGAAGGGTGGGAGAAATTCGGAAAAATTTAAGTTTTAAGACTCCAATTATTAGGAATATTAGATTTAGGCTTAAAATTAGGGATCCATTTTTTAATGATAAGTTTATCTATTATTAGAGGAGATCCATCCGAGTTAGTGAAAATCCAGGCATATTTCGATGGAATCGATAATTTTAATTTAATAGGTTTAGTGTTTTTTAGAACTCTTATGGAACTGATTGGAACTTTCATTTTAGCAAAAAGCTTGTTAACATACTGAATGTTCACTGTACCCGAAGATGCCATGACGAAGAAGGACGTTTGGTTTTCGTTTTGTACATTTAATTTTTGAATTCGTTTGGTCCAATCATCGAGGGTACAGGTTACACCGAAACGTTGTATTGAATTGTCTGAAGAGATGTTTACTCCTTCGATGGATATATTCTCAGTGGCATCTTCTGTGATTGGAGTAGAGACAGGTTCTACGCATGAAGGTGAAGTGGGAAGTTGAAGAAGCTCATCATGAAGTGAGACATTTGATGAAGAAAGTTGCACAGAATCACCAGGAGGTAGTTTAACATCGGTAGGAGCCACATATTGATCCATAGTAACCGGAACTCTTAATATGTTTGATACTTTCACTGCACCTAGCAGCTCATCTGCGCTTTCCCTGGTCGACGCGAGCTCCAAAGAAAGATTACCAATATATTTTACGGCGTCATCGATAAGAGAAAGATTAATTTGGTTATTGTGGGAGTTTGTTCTAGAACTAGATTGTAGGTGAACGTCAAGGTCTGAACGGATGGAATTGATAATATCCGCGGAGGAGTTCAAATCACTACGCATCGAATCTTATGGCTTATTGAAATTGAGTTTATTAATTGCACAATATATTATTTTAAGCTCGTCTTTGATTTCGGATTTCAGAGATTCTAATTGGGTAACAAATTTACATGCCTCACTTAACTGTATTTTCACAATATTAAAGTTTAATTTAAACGATTTGGATATATTTGAAACCATATTGTGTAAGTCATCAGTCAGTTTCACGAAGTCATCAATTTTTTCGAGTTCACTAAATATTTTGCGGCACTTATCCTTCGTTTCACTTATTGATAACTTGACTGTGTCGTTGTTGCATTTATTGCGAGAAAAATGTGGGACAACGATATTTCCCTACATTCGTCACAATAGAAAACGAACCGGGAAGTTATTTCAACTAAGTGATTCATAGCTCTTTTGCTGAGTCCAATGCAACTCGGGTGGAAGAGCTTACCGCAGAGACCACCACACGTATTTGTAACTAATTTATTATTTTAAAGAAGGAGCGAAATTAAAACACGTCTTTACTCGTCGACGACTTTATCCATATGTCAAAGAGGGAACTGGGCCGGGGAAAATGATCAAGAGAAAAAGCCTTGATTCTTAGGTCTACAGGAACAAACGTCTTGGACATTCCAAGAGATGGTATGATCAAGAAATATAACTTTGAGAAAAATTTCAAAACGGAGTTAAGTTCTAAAAACGAATGGGTAGGTGACAAATCTAACTACACACTCAAAGCAAATGCCATCAAGTGGTACACTGATGGATCGAGAACAACTGAAGGAACTGGTGCAGGAGTATATGGGCCTAGAACCAAAGTTTCTGCCCCGATGGGAAATTCTACGACATTTGCCTCAAGAAGCATTTGACATTTATACCACACTGTTTAACAACGCGCTGAATAATGCATATTATCCAGTGTGATGGAAGACAGCTGTGGTGCACCCTCTCCCAAAAAAGGGAAAGGACAACTCCAATCCGGCGAATCTCCGGTCGATAAGTCTTCTTCCGAGTATCAGCACAGTATTTGAAAAGGTTATTAATAGAGCCCTGTTCAAGTGGGAGGAGGACAAAAATATCATCCCGGATAATCAGTTCGGTTTTAAGGCGGGACATGACACAATTTATGCCGCGTCTAAGCTAGTTTCAAGGGAGCAAAACTAAAAAGCAGTGTACGGGTGCCTGTCTGGTAGATTTGGAGAAGGCCTTCGACACCGTATGGTTAGAAGGTCTCTATCTAAAGCTAACCAGACTAGGTATAAGTAAACCTCTATTGTATATGCTTTATGACATGCTAAATGGTAGAAAGTTTGTTGTCAAGAGTGGCAATGTAACTTCTACCGCAACTTTTAATATTAATAATGGTCTTCAGCAGGGAACGGTTAACTCGCCGATTCTATTCAGCATTTACACCAGCGATCTGATAGGTAGTCTAACTCAGGCAATTGCTTACGCCGACGATCTAATTGCGTACAGAACCGCTAATACAGTTGAGGTCATCAAAAGTCTCTGCAGAGTGACTTCGACAAGATTCAGAGATATTGTGATGACTGGAAGTTGAAAATCAACTTCCAGAAATCAGAAACTATTTTCTTTAGGACTCCGTTGAATAGCGCCTCAAGGGATATGAGAAAGAACTGGCGCAAGCTGGTGCTCGTAGGACCACATGGACATCCACTGACGGGTAAAAGTGTAGTAAAGTACCTTGGCATCTAGTTGGATCAGTACCTGTATTTCGACAGACATATAGGTGCTGCTTTGGACAGGGCTAGTGGAGCCTTTGCCTTGACAAAACGACTGTTTTATAGCAGCCGTCTTGACAGCAGGGTGAAGGTGATTTGCTACATGGCCCTCATTAGGCCGATGATTGCCTACGGATGCCCGGTGTGGTTCAACGTTGCCCCATCTCAAATGGAAAAGATTCGGGTGTTTGAGAGGCAATGTCTAGACGTTGCCTTGGATTACACAGAACACCAGAGTCGGAGTACACAAGATATTATTCCAACCAGGTTCTATACAACGGAGCCAACATAAACAGAATAGATAATTTGTTGTTTAAGCTGATTCGGGGTCACACTGCAAGAGCGATGTCCTCAACCAACAGCTTAATTTTTGGAGCTTACTACCCCAATAATGAATATTTTGAGAGTGGCTACATCCCTCCCGAAGCATTCCTCTATTTAGACAGTCGAGGGCTGATACAGGATAGAATGGCGGTTCCGCTTATCTACCACGTCAGCGACTCCTGTATGGTCGAGACGTCATCGCTCAAGGTGGAGAAGAGCGCCTTCGGTGCAGTAGGACTGTATCCGATCGGACCGAAGGAGTAGGGCGAACCAGAAGAACCAGTTCTTGTGGCTCTCTGAACAGCATCGTGATATTTAAAGTCGATTAAGATATGTCTTGGCCGACTTACATACATTTAGGGTAATTAGGTATAGGGAACAGTCGGGGTGGCACCAAAAAAAATTAAAAATATGTATGTATGCGGGGGCATACGTGCATGTATCTGCGTGTCTGTACATGTATGTGCGTACGAATATGTATGCGTATGTATTGTACATGTATGGGTAGGTTGCATGTTGTTGTGTGTCTGCATGCATATAAAAAAAAATTAAAAAAAGAAAAAAATGCTTCGTTGGGTTTTCTAGTTTTTAAGTATATTTAAGTGGTCTTGGGTATTATTAGGTATCTTAAGTAGTTTAAGTTATTTTTAGTTAGTATTAGTTAGTTGTATACAGTTTTAATTATTTTTAGTCGAGCTTTAGGTAGTTTATAAGAAAAAATTAAAAATATGATATGATGCCGAGTTTTTTTTTAAATATGTTTTCTTGGTAAAATAAAAATAAAAGAATTAGAATTAATTAAAATAGATTTAAGGTCGAAAGACATTAGTATAAAGAGATATATGTAGTTTAGTTTAGGGCGCCCGTAAAGGGCCAGTAAAGTAGTTGTAAGTTATTGATAATTAGGCTAGTTTTAAACATTTTTGTCTAGCTAAGATAGTTATAAGTTAAGATTAAATAAAAATGAATAAAAAAAAATAAAAAAAAACCATATTAGTTTTGTAGTTAGAAAAGCAAATAGAATCCTTGGTTTAATTAAGAGATTTGGCCGCGATTTCCGTGACCCTTATGTTATCAAACTAATTTTTGTTTCATTTGTGAGACCAATTCTTGAGTATGCCTGTGTAGTGTGGGCACCTTATTATTCTGTACATATAATGAGAATTGAAGCAATTCAGAGGAGGTTCTTGCGCTTTTGTATCCGTTTTCTTCCTTGGTTCTGTGGAAACCCTCTGTCCCCTTATTCTCAGAGACTTGCTTTAATTAACCTTCCTTCCTTGGCAAATCATAGAAAATATTTACAATTTTGTTTTATTGCAGCAATAATAAATGGAGCAGTATCATCACCATCAGTTCTTTATGGTCTTAACTTTAGTTTTAGTCGCTCAAGTACACGACTTCAAAGACCACTGAATCAAATTTTTAGTAGATCGATTTTTTTACATCATCATTCATCATTGTTTTACAATAGTGCTCATAGCCCTCTCAATCAATTAGTTGAAATATATAATTATATTTATAGTGGCTTCACCAAATGACAATTTTAAAAATTCAAAATTCAAAATTCAAAACATTGTTTTACAATAGCTTGGAAATTTAGTCTCGTCCACTTACTCATGTTCCAGTGCAATCAGAAGATGCATAGGCGTTAACACCAAATCATTTTTTGGTAGGTTCTTCAATATCTTCCTGGATATTGTTGTAATAAGGATCTTTTACTGCGAAAGAGCTGGAGACTAAGTCAAGAAATAGCAAACTTGTTTTGGAAAAGATCGATTAATGAATATCTGCCAACTCTTAAACGCAGAACTAATTGGTTTAAGAATACTAAAAATTTAGAAGAAAATGATATCGTGGACAACAATCTTCCGCGAGGATCCTGGATGAATTTAAACTTCAATTATGTTTTATTTAATTTTAATTTGGAATTATTTTATTTATAATATGTAGACGAAGCTGAATAGTCGAGAAGGAAAAGACTTTTTATTTTTTTTTAGGTATTTTCCTGTTTATTCTAAATTCATTGTTTAATCCTAATTGTAATTTTTCGTTAATTAAGTTTATTATATTCAAATTGTCTCCTCGATATTCGTCTTTAACAACTATCTATAAGTATTTCATCCTTAATAAAGTGCGGATAACGGCAATACATTTAAAAAATTATTATTTTTGGTACATCTAGTAGAACCAATTATTTTGGTTGTCGATTTTCTGGTAAACGGTTAATTTAATTTTTTTTTAAATTTTTTACGCAGAAGCTATTGTAAATCAAAATTTTTCCAAATTTTTTGTTTGTTTTGGAAATTAATTTTGTTTGAAAACTCAAAATTTCAAAAACGGCTGAATAGATTTTTTCAAAACTTCTGTAAAGTTGGTTGATAGGTTTGACTGGTTTTGGATATACAAAGGAACAAATCGCTTGGCAATGAATGCCTCAGCTCTGACCTCTGGCTAATGCACTCGAGGTTTTATTCAGTTGTATTCAAAAAGTATTTTCCAAATTCTTTTTAGCTCGCAAGCTTCACAAAAGAATAAAAATAAGATCTTTTCAGGTTGGTGTTCTGCGAGAGAAGACAACTTTATTTAAAAATGCTATGGCTATTTATACGTAATTTTTGATGTTATCAAAATCAAATCCATACTTCGATTATTGGCCCACTTACAATCGATATTCACAGGTGAGCATAATTCTAAGGCTAGGGGTAAATGACCAGCTATCTTAAGTGGCATAGTTCGCTCGGCATAATGCTTAGTTGACATATTATGGTGCCCAAGCCGATGACCGCTCAGTAACCCATTAATGTTCTATGTGTATGAACTTTGTTTACTTGCGCCGTTCATGCCATCAGGGTAATATGATACTTATGATTTTTGTTATTCATTGACTACGAGTCGGATATATGTATATCTTTTTTATTACCCTGAAGTGGAAGGCAAATCAATGCATTGTATTTTGATTGTTATGAATGTATCTGGTGCTTAAGGCAATGCATATGCTGGGAAGTAAGTGTCAAGTATCGAAGTATGGCTTGATATAAAACAATTAATTAAGTGGTCGCTGGTGTGCTCCCTTCACACCACCCTTCCTGGGGGAAAAGGAGAAATCATGACAAGGCTTGATTCCTTCTTTTACTTGCCACTTGTATTTACAATAGGTATTTGGAGATTTTTTTCTTTTGTGTTTTATTTTGCTTATTGATATATATATTTTTCCACTTCTTTTTGTTTGCATTGTGATATATCATGTATAATATTAGCTGTGTTTTATTGGGAAATTTATCCGCCGTAAGTTTATCCGTCGTAACATTTTACATACAATTCGCTACGGTCGATAAAAAGCTAAAGTAGAAGCTACGGTGGATGGCTAGATGAAGTTTGTTCGAGTCTCGAATTTGATTTTGTTAGTTTTGTTGGTACGATTGATAATTGGGTTGATCACGATGGATGTGTTCATGGAGTGTTATAATTATTACAAAATCATGACAAATCGATCTATTTGATTCTTTTTTTTTTCTTTTTTTTATAGTTTATATTTCTAAGATCTTAGATAATTCTATTTTTTAATAAATTATAAGCTGTTCTTCTGA
Source organism: Philhelius pedissequus (assembly GCA_910595825.1). NCBI lineage: Eukaryota > Metazoa > Arthropoda > Insecta > Diptera > Syrphidae > Philhelius > Philhelius pedissequus. Next base: position 120,129,946 of record OU343162.1, on the reverse strand, counting down.
AAAGTTTCTGACTTTTACTATTAAAAACTATATTCTTTGCTCAATTATTTTCTGGAGTACGTCTAAAATTCCACCTATATCTGCAATTTTGCATCCCCCTAATGTCAATTAATCAATTTTAACAAATTTCGATTTCCGTTTTGAAAAAAGAATCAATATCTATGGAATGAATTCGGTTTTACTTTTATTTAAGACCAATATTCGTTTTGTGTTCAATTTTTATTGATAGTTATAAATAAACTCCGGGTTTAAAAAATCATCTTTAAATTTAGATCTACAAAAAAGCAATTTGAGAAGACAAACCGCATTGAGTGGAGCTGCACTATAGAGGAACTGCTCGACACTGCGCCGCAAAATATTTATTCGTGTGAAATTCTATGAGCTATAATGCCAGGCGCGCACATATGCAACTTACAGTTTTGCAACAGTTTGGTTGCTAAAGTGAATACCATGGACTTATATGAGAGTGCGCGCACATGCAAAAACTATTCAGTCCGCGATTCGAACAACTTAAAAGTTTGTATTTTGGCACAAATCGAACGATCGCCCCAAATAAGTTCTTCAGTTTGAATCACACCGAACTATTATGTAACTGCGCACACATTAAATCAATATGTTGTCTGTGTGTTGGTTTATCTCGTTGATTGATTTTTAAGTTGCTTATGTGCGCGATCATCATTCAATTAGTGATTAAACTATTTCGTTTCGGAAAAAAATGCATGTGCGCGCCTGGCCTAACGCACTAAGCGGCAACTGAACTTCATAAAATGTGCTTTTTCCTCACTGTTTAATGGACGTTGGCCATGAAACGGTATTCGCTTCACTACATGGACATGGACTGGCGTACAATTTTGTGATCCCATTGTTTATTTTTCTGGAAAGGTGCATGGAAATTGCAAACCAAATGCTAACTATTTGTTCCTTAATCCGCGTATGTTAAGTGCAGTATGATCTCTGTTGAGTGAATATTGAATTGAAAGCTAAACATACTCAGAAAATAAATTTGTAAATTGACTTGAAAAATAAAACTTAAACTATCGATCTACTCAGAAAATAAATAAAAGTATGAAATATAAAGAGGAAATGTAAGTGAACAATTTAAACTACGTTGTAGTGTGCGTTCAAAACCAAGAAACATTGAAAGGAAACAAGCAAATCTCCGGCTATTGTGTTTCCTAGTGTGAAAGGCATAGTCGGTTTTTAAGGCAATACAAAAATTGCCCTGTGTAAAAGGGGACTTGACCATAGTCTATGAACAAACCCGTTCACTTATCATTTCCTTTCTATTGGTGCAAAATGAATGTTCGAATTTAAAATTGCAAATGCAGAAAAAGTGAACACAAGAAATAGGTTTGAAATATACATTAAATATTAGTACGTATTTCTACTCTCTATTTTATATGAATTAAAGCTAATTATTGTTCGTAATTTTGATTTTTTAATAATTTTACTTTGCAAAAGACCCTTTCATTACTTGTGACTGCTGTGCAGGTGTACCATTTTTACAAAAATAAAAAAGCTACGGTCCATGCTACGGTGGATGCGTTTTATTGGGAATCACTTACGGTACAATGGATAGATTCCCAATAAAACACAGCTATGTATTATTACTTATGTTAAATGTATATAATATGTACGAGTATATAATTATAGGTTACAATCATTTATTCATTCATACAATTTTTAAGTGACTTAGTAAATACATTTTACTTCTTCTAATTTGTTTTAGTTTCTTTTTGTTAACGTATTCTATATTCTTCTAAAAATATTACTTAGTTTCTATGCTGGCTATGGAAAAGAAAAAAAAATTTGTAAGTGATAATTTTGTATATTATTATTTACTTGTTTTTACTCATTTATGTATTTAACGCCTGTATTGCATAAGTCTTCAAATAATCTTACAATAATAAGATATATATATAAAATGATTTTAATCGGTTTTTATGTACATTAATTTTTGTATCACCATATTTTATTTCACAATTTACTCCTTTCTGGGATAATACTTCATATGGCCCTATGTATATTGGATCTAACTTCTTTCTACTTTCATTCCTAAGTAAAACTAGACTACCTTTATTGAAATCTGAAACTTTTGCCTTTACATCTGTATCGTATCTCGTTTTTCTAATAATTTTCTTATCTATTAGAATATCCCTAGCGTCTTTATGAGCTATTTGTAGTTTGTTTTTGAAATCTACCACGTAGTCTTCATAGTTGTACACTGGATCTACTTTATTGGTAAGGTTGGAAGGTAGATAACATTGTCTTTCAAATACTAATCCAAAAGGTGTGTATCCTGTTTCTGAATGTACTGAAGTGTTGTAGCAGAAAGCATAATAGGGCAACCAGCTGCTCCAATCAGTATGTTTTTCTGATACATAACTCCGAAGATAAGCTCCTAAAACTTTATGGGAATTTTCTAGTGCTCCAACACTCTCATGGTGGTAAGCGGTGGATTGTAGCTGCTCTATTTTCAACAAACTACACATATCTTTAAATACTTCATTTATAAATTCAGTACCTTGATCAGATGCTATAGTTCCAGGGACTACATATCTTAGAATAAAACATTCTACAAGTCCTTTAGCTACAGTATTAGCTTCTTTGTTTGGTAGTGGTATTGCTTCTATGAACTTTGTTAGTTCATCTTGAAGCGTAAGAATATATTTCGATCCATTTTCTGATTCGTCCAAGGGCCCTACTAAATCTAAGAATATTTTATCAAAACTTGATTCGGCTGTTGAAGTTATGGTCATTGGTTGTTTTTTTGGTTGAATATGTTTGTTACGCTGACATAATGAGTAGTGTTAACGTATCTCGTCACATCGTTTTGCAGGCCTGTCCAAAAATATTTTGTTCGAATGTAACATGCGATTTATACCAGCATGTCCACTAGTTGGTAACATATGATAATCATTAAGTATTAGTTTTATTTTGCAAGGGTCTGTTATTCTAATTGATTCGTCTATTATGTGCACTTTTATTTTACTTTCTTTAAATATTTTTTCTATCTGCTTCTTAAATATATTTATTTTTTCTTTATGACGGCCGTCTAATAATTTTCTTAATTCATCTTTATTTACATAAATATTTTTAATTGATAAAGTTCCGCAAATTGTACGCACGTCCCTCAGCAACATTTTGTCAAATGATGCCGATCGGTCAATAGTGCCTTTCTTGGATTCCTTTTCATTATTTACTTGGGGTTCACAATTTTTCTGCACGTCCCTCAACAACACTTTGTCAAATGATGCCGATCGGGCATTAGTGCTTATCTTGGACCTATTTAAAATCAAACAATTACTTTTTGGAATATATCTTAATATTCGGCTTGGACCTACTACTCTAGTAGGTATCCTTTAATTTTGCAAAATCTTCATCCTCTTCTTTAAAACGATTAATTATTTGTAACTCTGTGTTTTTACTCATTTATGTATTTAACGCCTGTATTGCATAAGTCTTCAAATAATCTTACAATAATAAGATATATATATAAAATGATTTTAATCGGTTTTTATGTACATTAATTTTTGTATCACCATATTTTATTTCACAATTTACTCCTTTCTGGGATAATACTTCATATGGCCCTATGTATATTGGATCTAACTTCTTTCTACTTTCATTCCTAAGTAAAACTAGACTACCTTTATTGAAATCTGAAACTTTTGCCTTTACATCTGTATCGTATCTCGTTTTTCTAATAATTTTCTTATCTATTAGAGTATCCCTAGCGTCTTTATGAGCTATTTGTAGTTTGTTTTTGAAATCTACCACGTAGTCTTCATAGTTGTACACTGGATCTACTTTATTGGTAAGGTTGGAAGGTAGATAACATTGTCTTTCAAATACTAATCCAAAAGGTGTGTATCCTGTTTCTGAATGTACTGAAGTGTTGTAGCAGAAAGCATAATAGGGCAACCAGCTGCTCCAATCAGTATGTTTTTCTGATACATAACTCCGAAGATAAGCTCCTAAAACTTTATGGGAATTTTCTAGTGCTCCAACACTCTCATGGTGGTAAGCGGTGGACTGTAGCTGCTCTATTTTCAACAAACTACATATATCTTAAATACTTCATTTATAAATTCAGTACCTTGATCAGATGCTATAGTTCCAGGGACTACATATCTTAGAATAAAACATTCTACAAGTCCTTTAGCTACAGTATTAGCTTCTTTGTTTGGTAGTGGTATTGCTTCTATGAACTTTGTTAGTTCATCTTGAAGTGTAAGAATATATTTCGATCCATTTTCTGATTCGTCCAAGGGCCCTACTAAATCTAAGAATATTTTATCAAAACCTGATTCGGCTGTTGAAGTTATGGTCATTGATTGTTTTTTTGGTTGAATATGTTTGTTACGCTGACATAATGAGTAGTGTTTAACGTATCTCGTCACATCGTTTTGCAGGCCTGTCCAAAAATATTTTGTTCGAATGTAACATGCGATTTATACCAGCATGTCCACTAGTTGGTAACATATGATAATCATTTAGTATTAGTTTTATTTTGCAAGGGTCTGTTATTCTAATTGATTCGTCTATTATGTGCACTTTTATTTTACTTTCTTTAAATATTTTTTCTATCTGCTTCTTAAATATATTTATTTTTTCTTTATGACGGCCGTCTGATAATTTTCTTAATTCATCTTTATTTACATAAATATTTTTAATTGATAAAGTTCCGCAAATTGTACGCACGTCCCTCAGCAACATTTTGTCAAATGATGCCGATCGGTCAATAGTGCCTTTCTTGGATTCCTTTTCATTATTTACTTGGGGTTCACAATTTTTCTGCACGTCCCTCAACAACACTTTGTCAAATGATGCCGATCGGGCATTAGTGCTTATCTTGGACCTATTTAAAATCAAACAATTACTTTTTGGAATATATCTTAATATTCGGCTTGGACCTACTACTCTAGTAGGTATCCTTTAATTTTGCAAAATCTTCATCCTCTTCTTTAAAACGATTAATTATTTGTAACTCAACTACTTTCAAACCTTTTTCTGGAGGTTTTAAAAGTCCACTAATAATTTTCTCTTTTTCTAACTTTTCATTTTTAGGATTATCTTGCTTTATATCAGGATCTTTGATTGTGCTCTTGTAGTCACACAAACGTATAATTTTTGCAAGTCTTTTGAATTAATTTGTAATCTACTCAGAGCATCTTCAGTACAGTTATTTTTCCCTGGTGAATACTCTACATAAAAATTATATTCTTCTTATAATAGCCTAAATTTGGTTAATCGACTGGATGGTTCTTTAAGCGAAAATAGATATACTAAAGGCCTATGATGGGTTAATATTTTAAAACGTCTTCCGAACAGATATGGTCTGAAGTGCCTTACTGCCCAAACTATTGCAAGTAATTCTTTTTCTATCGTACTGTAATTTGTTTCTCCTTTGTTAAGCGATTTACTTGCGTAAGCAATTGGTTTATCGTCATAATTGGATAACTCAGAACCTAAAGCAAATCCAGATGCATCTGTTCGGAGTATGAATTCTTTTTCAAAAAAAGGAATTGTAGAACATTTGGGCTTATAAGAAATTCTTTTAGTAGATTAAAAGATGTTTTTGCAATCTTCAGTGAATTTAAATTCTACGTTCTTCCTCAATAACCGATTTAAAGGTATTGCAAGTGTTGCAAAGTTTGGTATAAATTTTCGGTAATAATTAGCAAATGCTACGAACCTTCTTACTTTATCTGCGTTTCGAGGAATTGGATATTTTTTCATTACATTCGACTTAGATGGATCCGGTATAATACCCTTATCAGATATTATGTGTCCTAAATATAGAACTACTTTTCTAAGAAAAGCACATTTTCTTGGATGGATTTTAAGATTCACTTCCCTAAATCTTTTGAAAACTTCCATTAAATTTTTATTATGGTGTTCTAAATTTTTACCGAAAACTATAAGATCTTCAAGATATACGAAACAACGTGAGTAAGTAAGGCCTTACATAGCTATAGACATCATTCTTGTAAAAGTGCTGGGTGATATTTTTAAACCCATGGGAAGCCGTTTCATTTGGTAATGTCCGTTTTCTGTTGAAAAAGCTGTGCAAGGTCTGCTATTTTTCTTTAATTGATAATAACCTTGACTCAAATCTATGCATGAAAAATATGTTGCACCTCCAACCATATCAAATATGTCAGTTATATTAGGTAATGGAAATTTATCATCTTCAATAACCTCATTTACTTTTCTATAGTCAATTACCAATCTGACTTTTTATATTACCGTTATGGGATCTTTTTTCTTGGGTACTACAAGAATGGGTGAGTTCCATGCGGATACTGACGGTTCTATTATATCATCTTTGAGCAACTTTTCTACTTCGATTTGAATATCTTTTTTCTGGGAATGAGGTAATCTATATGGTTTGGAATATTTTGAAGTAGCTCCTTTTTTTTAGTGATATTTGGGCCTGACCTACATGTGTGTATGTTAATTTGTCGCTTTCTAGGTAAAAAATATCTTGAAATTTAGAACATATAGCTTCGAGTTCATATTTTTCCTCCTAGTTAAGAGTTTCGAAATTTATTTCTTTAATTAACTGTTGTGTTCGTGAACGTGAAGGTATTATTGTTTGTTCGTATGTTAAAATATGGTAATTTGATATCGGCATGGACTTGGGTTCTATCCATTTAATTCTCACTTCGGATTCCGGGGTATTCAAAATTTTAATTGGAATTTTTCCGTTTTTCACATGAGATATAGAGCAAGCCATGAACACTCCTTCACACAGTTCTTGTGAATCGAATATTCTTGTGTCTAAATGTTTGCTATTAAAATTGTTAATATGTGGCTTCAGATCTGGGTGCAATGGTAAGTGAGATTAATTGGTCTGGATTTAATATATGTAGGGAAATTTTGAAATCTTCTGAAGAAAATTTTAATATATTACTGCACCATAAATCTTTAAGAAAGTTCGCACCGATAATTCCATCTACAGGTACGGGAAATGAGTTTCGTACTACATGAAAAGTATGGAATGTTTTGTGCTGTCCTATTATAAGAGAATTTATGGTAATTCCTAGTGCTGTGATGTTACTGGAAATACTCTGTATTGTTGTTTTATTATCTGCATTTATTTTTATATTTTCATCCAAAACTCCTGCTTAGTTTTGCAAACTGATGCTCCTGTATCTAATAATAGTTTTATATCTAATCTATTGTCAATTTTTATTGTACATGTATGCCCCCTGCACATATAGTTATGTGTTGTATTGGGCTTAGAGATTTCCCCCCGATAAGTCGGCTTCCCCCTCGGTGGGTTGTTCGTTTCCCTCATTCGCGAAATATGTTGTTTCTCTGTTATTCCTCAAAGAGCTTGTTCCATTATCTCTTGTGTTGGAAGTACTTTGATAAGTATTCTGTCTATTGTCCTTTGTATTAGATTGGTTATTATTTTGTCTATTTACGTTGCTTGGATTGGTTCAATTAAAGTTATTATATTGATTAGAATTATTATTTTGTGGCGAGTTAAAACGTGGTTGGTTAAATGATCGTTGATAATTATTGTTGTTAAGATTATTTTGTCTGGGAAAATTTTGAGAGTAATTGCTACAAAAGTAATTTTGTCTTGGAAAATTTGGATTCATGTTATTATTATTAATGTTTCTGTAACTATTCTGACCTCTTGTTTGGTTTTGCGCACGAGTACGATAACTTTGGCGCCAAGATATAATAACGGTTTTTGGTAGAGGGGCTTAATACAAGCATTTTTTGCTACGGGAGGGGGGGGTCTATCCCACCTCGTTTAGCCGAGAGGGGTAGTTTTATAAAATTTACTTAAATCTAGAAAAAAAAATATTTAAAAACAACGGCAACACTTACAGTTATAAATTATACTTTTTTAAAAAGTCAGAACTCTACAATGTATAATAAATTTTAAGTAAAGTTGTTTCAGTCAATAGTTTTTGAAATAATTGACTTCAAACTCAAAATTTATGAAAAAAAAATTAAAAAAATCACTTTGAGTATTATTTTTTTCATGATTATAAATACCAATAAAGAAGTAATTGATGTAGTTAACTGTTCCAATTATTTTTGAATCAAACACTGAAAACTATTCGTTTCTATGTTTTCTAGTTTTTGAGAAAATTGAATAACAAAAAAAAAATAATTTGGTATCAGATGGGTGCATGTAAAGTTTCTTTTGCATTTAAAGAATCCGGATTAAAAAAAATAATTGATATTATATATATAAACGTATGTACATAGAAAAAAGAAACACTTAATAACAGCATTAACTGTAATAAAATCACAAAGGTATATATGAAATTTACGATGCAAACAGTGTGATGCCTAAGGTCATCAACCCCCTGCTTGGACTCACTATAGGCTTTGGGGAGGGTGAAAATTGTATTATATATGCAAAGTTTCTTTAAAATTAAAGAATCTGTTGGGTTTAAGGAACAAGTATAGTTTTACTATTTTTCAATTAGATATCATGCTGCCCCCCTGCAACCCCCCTGCTTGGACTCACTATAGGCTTTGGGGAGGGTGAAAATTTTATTATATGCAAAGTTTCTTTAAAATTAAAGAATCTTTTGGGTTTAAAGAACAAGTATAGTTTTGCTATTTTTCAATTAGATATCTTAAAAACTACAAGACATAAAAAGAAGTAGTTTTCTGTGTTTAATAAAAAAATAATTGGAGCAGTTATCAATTATTTTTTTATCGATATCCATAATCATGAGAAAAATAATATTCAAAGTGATTTTTGTAACTTTTCATAAATTTTGACTTTGAAGTCAATTATTTAAAAAACTATTGACTAAAACAACTTTATTTAAAATTAATTATAAATTGTAGAGTTCTGACTTTTGAAAAAGGTATAATTTATAACAGTAAGTGTTGCCGTTCTTTTTTAATATTTTTTTAAAGATTTTAAGTATTTTTTTTTATAAAATTTCCCCTCCCGCCTAAACGAGGGGAGATAGACCCCCCCCTACCATAGTAAAAAATGCTTGTATTAAGCCCCTCTACCAAAAACCGTTATTATATCTTGGCGCCAAAGTTATCGTACTCTCCCCGGTTTTGCGTATAAGAATAATTAAAATTGTTGGCATATCTTATATTTTCTGTAATTTGGGCCGTACTTGAAGCTAACTCTAACAAATGCGTTATAGCATTTTGCATTTTTGTATGCCTTGCACTATCCAGAATTATCTTGTACCTATCATTAACCCCTTGTTTTATGCTAACCCTCTACGTTCATTAGCTGCTGTTAATGTTCCTCTAGCTGTTTCCCCTTATATGTCTATTTATAATTCTGTCATTTTTGATATAAGATGTTCTATCTCTGACACGAATTCTCTCATTGGCCGATTTTTTTGACGTGATCTCTCTAGCTTAGCATGTATACTTTCTATAGTATCCTTGTCTCCGCATTTTGAAATTAAACTTGATTTTAGTTGTTCAAATGTTATAATCTTTGCGGTTCCTAATTTTGTTAGAGCCCTACCTTGAATTTTACATTTTATTACAAATTTTTCTTATATTATTTTGCCTGAGATGTTAAATTAGTTAAATATTTATGATCTTCGCTTCTTAAATCATTCTGATTAATAATTGTTAAATTTTCAATAAAAATATTCCAAAGTTCTAATATCTCCTTAAGCTTAAAGTTTGCTCCGTTTGCTTAACGTTTACGGTTGGGAGATTTTTTTAAATTTTTGTAGCAATATTTAAGTGGTACTAAAGATTTTTCTAGTTGTTTGAAATCCATGTACCAGAAATAAGCAGAAAAATGAAACACCCAATATTAACTGAAACCTAAACTTGACTATAAATTTACTAATATAGATACACTTTATATATTTTAATTTTTTTTTAACATTATGATCGGAATTTTTCTTTAAAACCATTTTATTTTTATTATTTTTTTTGTCGATGTTTTTTTTACACTTTGATTAATTATTCATTGAATATTGTAATTCAACCAGTATACTTATATGTAGTTTATATGTTATTTCTTAAGAGTACATACAAATTTAAAACATTTTATAAACATTTGCGAAAAGAACTTTTTTTTTAAATTATAAAAAGAATTAACTTAACAAAAATAATTTATTCCGTTAAGGAATCTTTTAAATTAGAGAAACTATTTACAATTTTGTACAAACATGTATTAATCGTTCATATATTAACAGCAAGGCAATGGTCCAGTCTGTTCCACAGATTTATACTTGCAATGCTTTGCTGACAATTATCATCATTAAAACTAAGATCCATTATTATGTCTATCTGTATTGTGTGGAAATTGATACTCGTATGCAGCTTTGTTAGCACCAGTTGCATAGTCATCATCATAAATTGGTGAATTCATACTATAGTACTATTTATAGCATTGGGAGCATTAAATGCTGAACTTGATGCATAGGGTGTCATGCTTTATAAGTTCATTTGCCTTTTGAATATATGTATGTGGCTGCCAAAGCCGTCTGGTCGGCGCTTGACATTCAAAATGTCTTTCTACTTGTTTGCCAGTTAATATTTATGTTATGTACCTAAATTTAGTACTGCACTGAACTGGCAGTGTCAACTGTGCGGTTGGTTAGACTGGCAATATGTAAAGTTGGTTAGACTGGCAGGATCGCCATGTAAAGTTGGTTGGTTCCAATTCAGTAATCTAACTGAACTGTAAGATCGCCATGTAAAGTTGGTTGATAGGTTTGAATGGTTTTGGATATACAAAGGAACAAATCGCTTGGCAATGAATGCCTCAGCTCTGACCTCTGGCTAATGCACTCGAGGTTTTATTCAGTTGTATTCAAAAAGTATTTTCCAAATTCTTTTTAGCTCGCAAGTTTCACAAAAGAATAAAAAACGATCTTTTCAGGTTGGTGTTCTGTGAGAGAAGACAACTTTATTTAAAATGCTTTGGCTATTTATACATAATTTTTAATGTTATTGAAATCAAATTCATACTTCGATTATTGGCCCACTTACAATCGATATTCACAGGTCAGCATAATTCTAAGGCTAGGGGTAAATTACCAGCTATCTTAAGTGGCATAGTTCGCTCGGCATAATGCGAACCGATTATAATGCATAATCGGTTGACATATATTATGGTGCCCAAGCCGATGACCGCTGAACCCATTAATGTTCTATGTGTATGCACTTTGTTTACTTGCGCCGTTCATGCCATCAGGGTAATATGATACTTATGGTTTTTGTTATTCATTGACTACGAGTCGGATATATGTGTATCTTTTTTATTACCCTGAAGTGGAAGGCAAATCAATGCATTGTATTTTGATTGTTATGAATGTATCTGGTGCTTAAGGCAATGCATATGCTGGGAAGTAAGTGTCAAGTATCGAAGTATGGCTTGATATAAAACAACTAATTAAGTGGTCGCTGGTGTGCTCCCTTCACACTTCGTATTTGGAAGTTTTTGACATTTTCCTGAACAGTTAAAAAATTATTTTCCTATAATAAAAAACAATGGTACCCATACAAATTTTGAAAAACCGATAAGAAAATATTTATTTCTCAAAAAGGGCTCTAAGAATAAAAACAAATGTGTGTCTTCTTAAATAAAAACAGTCCACTTTTAAGTGTAAAATACTTTTTTCGCGTACTTATTAACGGTATTTCCCATAGAACTACTTCACATGTTTTAGACTTTCTCACTATTGGAAGGCCTGATTAAAATTAATTTTTATGCAAAGGCTCCCAACAAGTGTTAATAAAACTGCACACTTAAATTTTCAAAAAAAGTTTTCGAATTTTAAAAAATAAATATTTTTTTTTTGAAAAATCGATTTTTCGAAAACCAGTCACTGATTTTTTTTAAAATTTTAATTTTATATGTATATTAATAAAGCCTTCAAAATAGCGTCTCAATTTTTTTTTCTAAAAATATTTTTAAAATTTTATACATACAAAATTTATTTTTAAAAAAACCGCTCCAACGATTTTTGAAATTTTTTGATATATTCTCATTTATCCAGGAATCCAAATGGTATCTTTGTTTTCCCTCAAACTATAACAACTAAGCAATCAAAAAAGATTTTATTATGAGTATCATCCATTTATTTCTACCTAATTATATTTAATTTTACGCATTTTTGCGCCCGTCACTGAATACATACATACATTATGTACTATGTATGCCCTCATAAATTTATATATATATGCATCTGTAAAGATCACATAAATATTATGTACATTGCACCCAAATTATAAAGTTATGTGCATAAGCTACCACCCACCTAGGTACATCCTTCACTTTTATATTTTGTGTCTATATTTACATACCTAGGTTCCATCTATGTTTGTGGGTTCTTCTTCTTATTACCCTCCTACCTATAATTAATTAAAATCCATAATTTAATCTAAATATACATTAGGGGTATTCACGATCTGGTGTACCAAGTCTTGTAAAATTGTAAAATTTTATTTTTTTACAACAGACTGTGAACACACCTTTACTAATCTGTAGCAACACTGAAGCAAATGTCAAAATCTGTTTCACATTTGCTCTGAAACAGGCTTAAGTTTGTGTTAAAAAAATCTTACACCCTTGTATTTTTCTGTTACAATAGGGTTGGGGTATTGTAAAAGTGTAAAAGTGTAAGATTTTGACATTCAGTATATTTTGTTGTTGTATTGCAAAAAAATGCTACACTTTTACACCTTTACAATGATACGAGACCAGATACACATTATTTGTAGGTAGGCACCTATGTAACTATTTCTTTAATCATCCATTCGGAAATTCATTATACTAAGAATCAAAGTAATCTTACCTACATCGGACATGAACCTGCATAGGATAACTAGACTACCTACCTACTAAACAGCCTCAATGGTTAGCTACATTAAAGTTGTTAGCTGCAATAGCAAGTTCGTATGATCCAGTCGTGCATTTTATTTTATTTAAATTCGATTTCTGTCTAAATTAAGCGCCTTAGCGACTTACAAATTGAATATTTGTGATGCTGGGAGTGACACCTTTATATCCATCGCACTATACGAAAAACCAATTTGTCAAAATTGACATATTTTTCTCTATAAACTCGAAAAAATGGGTTCTTTTAGTTGATAAAACAATTTTTTTCTAAAAAAAGTTTTGTTTTTCTTAAAAAGAATGTGTTTTTTTTATAAAAAAAAGTGTTTTTTTTTTGTAAAAAGTGTTTTTTTTTGTCAAAAAAGTGTTTTTTTTTGTAAAAAAAAAAAATTTAATATAATTTTGGAAAAAATAATTTCAAGTGGTTATTTATTATCAAAAACTATTTTAGAAATATTCATTTTAATATTATCAGAAAGTACTAACTAACCCTAATCTAACTAACCAAAGTGTTTCGGCGTTCGAATCCTATTGACACACTTTTTTGTATGACAATGGAGTTAATGCAATATAAATATTAACATAAAATACTTTTTGTTCGAAACTGTAAATGCAATGAAAGTATAATAGAGAATAATAAAAGCTGTAAATTAAATAACTTTAAGATATTTACGTTGTAAGTACATAAATCTGGTGAAAATTATTTGTGAAACTTGTTTTCACACACTGTAGACACACTTACCATATTTAATTAAATACTATAATTTCATTACTATAAAATATACAGATTCGAATATTATTTTTTTAAGAAATCATAAGAATGGAATTTTACCAATCGCCACCTCACAATTACATTAATTGGGCGAACGCAAAATAATCATTATAACGTAAAAGCACGCGATGTATCAACTCATCAAAATTTGGACATTCTACTCGTATATCATTAGGTGGCGTAGTGTCAGAGTGCTCGGACGGCGATCGAAAGGTCCTGAGTTCAAATACCGGAAAAATCAAGTAAGTAAATTGAAATTTTTAAAATTAAATTAAATTCTATACATTTCAGATAAGCAGGATAAGCAGTTCCCTAAGTCCCAAATGTCGATCAAAATGCAGATATTAATCAAATTAATAAAATTAAATATATAAGCAACCATTTTTTTAAACTATTTTCAATGGTCTTATACAAGCTAATTGTTTCCATATAGCATATAGAAGCAGGATTTATGCAAGTAATTTGTTTCCATATAGCCTGCAGATGCAGGCTATATACAAGCTATTTGTTTCCATATGGATTGTGACGGATGTTCATATGCAAGTAATAGCTTGCAGAATGTGCGCCAAAATGACTTGTATAGGACTTCTGTGCTTAATATACAAGCTAGGAAACAGCTTGTATATAGCCTTCTACAAGCTAAAATTTTAGTTGGGCATGGTGATAGCCCAGAGTTATACATCACATAGCGACTTTCATTAGTCGTTTTGCATTATTGTCGGAACAGTTCTGGTAAGAACCCCTCCAGTCATCTATGACAGCTTGTGAGAATAAGTTGGTGTTAAGTTTTGCAACGTTTGGGCATTTGAGGTAGTCTCGGATGCACCTATTCATCCAATACCGCTCTCCCTGCGGTGCGTGTGAATGGATTTCCAATGAAAATCAGTCCTGGGCGGCTTGTGAGCTCATAAGATTTCAACGCGTATATTGATTTAAGACCCGGTAGTATTGCCTTATTGATAGTGTCGTTCTCATCGAATTCGAACTCCTTGATTTCTTAAAAACAAAAATATTCATTCGTCTCTTTGTAATGAAGTTGCTTTTTAAATTCTACTCTATTATTCTTACTTTCGTGGTGTTGTTATCAAAATCTATGATATCACTGAAATCAGGAATTAGCCACTTTGCTTTATAAAACTTAAAAGAATCCTTAAACATATTTAATAACCAAATATGGAAAAACTTAAAAAAGATTATATTTTCCAATAAGAGGTGTTATTTTGATATTCAAAAAAAGAAATGCGTTGTTGAAGTTGTTTGTTAATAGCGTAGTTTCTACTTGTCAAATGTCAAAAAATGACAGCTTCAAAAGTGACAGCTACCGAATTAGCGGGCTATTCAAAATAACACCTCTTATTGGAAAACCCCTTATATAATTTCTATTTTTATATTTCACTTCATTTGTTGACATTTTTACACCTCGGAACATTTTATTCATTTGAGGGAAGTGTTCAAATGGTGTAGGGCTTTATAAAACTTAAAAGAATCCTTAAACATATATAATAACTAAATATGGAAAGACTTAAAAAAGATTATATATAATTTCTATTTTTATATTTCACTTCATTTGTTTACATTTTTGCACCTCGGAACATTTTATTCATTTTTGGGAAGTGTTCAAATGGTGTAGGGCATACTTTTTATTGATATTGCATTTTTGTATGTCGTAGAGTAATCAAAAGGGTTTCACTTTTCAGCAAATTTAGCTTTATTTTGGTGTGTGTGCAAAAGCAGCATTTATTTGATTTCCTTCTCACAACCACTTCTATTTTTTCCATCAACATTTACATTTTTTATTGAGAAGTTAACAAATTTTTCGGAGTAAGGTACGGCAAACATCTGAAAAAATCAAAAGCCACTACAAAAAATAAACTCATAAATGAAATGTATGCAAAGCTTTCAAAGATGCTCATGGGCTTGGCATGGTCATCGTTCTATGCCACTCTTCAAGCAAGGGACTCCGTTTTGGATCCGATACCATTTCATAAATGAACCCGAAACGGATCTTAAACGATTCCAAATCGGATCAATTAAATTAAATATTCCCACGCCTCTATCCCCCCAGATTCCGCACGTACTGGGGTCCATTTGCACCGAGTACGACGGCAAATTCGGTTGCCAGTCATATGGGCACTTAACAATAAAATTTTAGATAAAAGTTGTTGTGTTTTGCCAATGCAATAGTAGCACACCAACTTGTATTTATTGACTATGCGAGTATGGAAGAAAAAGGATTATGGGACTGCTTAATGTAAGCAGTTGACACATGAAATACAAAAAATTAAAAAAATTTAGGATCAGTAGATCTATAAAATAAAAAAAATAAGAGAAAAAAATTAAAAAAAGTTTAAAAACCATAAAAGTTAAAAAATTAAAATCAAATTAGTATAAAAATTAGAATCACCACGGAGCCATTATGTGAATGTATTGTGAGAGAGAGAGTTTTCATTTTCACCATACTCAGCGAGAACAGAACCTAAATGGAATCCAAAACGGATCCAAAAAATGAACTAATCTAATAAAAAATATACATATAAGCTCTTTTACACATATAAAACACTACTTTGTTATTTATTGTTGTATTTGATAATAATCCCGTTTTTCTATTTTAAAATATTATTTCTAAAATAGTGAAATCTGAATGAAACTCTAAATGAAACTATACTTTCGGTTTAAAAAAATTATTATCTCCTTTATTGAAGCGTCTATTCACAACGGCGGCTGGTCTTCTTCCCCTCTTTATCAAATCATTTCGCTTGAAGTTAGTTCTCGTTTGTTTTTGACAGTTCTCCTGAAGACCGCGAGGTGGCATGATAAAAGTATAAAAGTATAAGAATAGCTTAAGGCTCATATTACATTTAACATTTCTTAGTAAAAAATTAAATACAAATGAATAACAAGTAACATTACTTAGTAAAAATAAATACATTACAGCTCGGCCAATCTGACTATGATTGACCTCAATCATTATTTAATCTTAAAGTGATGAAGTGCGCATCAATGGGTCTAGACGGCTTCGGGCAACTGCTCTTGTAGTGTCCAAGACGGCTGCAGTTGTAACATCTGACTTCGGATAAATTTTGATGTTTTACGGCAGTGTTTGACTTCGGTTTGCTGGCAACTGTGGTTGATGCAACAGCAATAGGTTTTAGTTGGCGTGTCACTGATCGCTTTTGCTCATAGCGGTCGAGCCTCGACAACAACTCACTGAGTCTCCTGCTATCATTGATTAGCGTGATGTTTGCGCTCTCATCATTGAACCCATCAATGATGAATGTGCACCTTTCTGCCTCGGGCACATCAATTTTGGCTGCTATGGACTTAATAGCGATGACAAAATCCAGGCATGACTCATCTGGACGGATCTTTCGGTGCTCCAACTGTCGATAGATATCTCGATGCGTAACTTGTCGTCCGAAAGTTTCGATGAGAGACGCCTTCAGCAGCTGGTAGTCGACAACACCTTGTGCATTAATGAAATCTCTTGCCGTCTCCTTCATCAGCTGGCGCACACCCAAGCACATGTCGTCTGGCGTGAACAAACGTGTCGCGGTGTACTGCTTGTACTTACTGAACCACTTTCTGGTGTCGTAGTGGTTCTTGCCAGTAAATGTGTTGAGGGAATTCTCCAGATGTTCGAAGCTGACCGCCTGATGGTGACTGCTTTCGGCTGTGTCCGGCTGCATTGTGCGAATATGTTAGTGCAAATTCACCACCTCGTATTGCAGCTTCAGTACCTTGAGCTGAGCTTTCATCAGCTGGTCTGTTTGGAGCAAAACTGTATCATCGTCTTTATCGACAGGCTCCTCTGTGTTTTCATCAGCTGGGTCGGTGGACTGACCATCAGTCAGCTTCTGATACATGGCTCTTACTTGTTGTATTGTAGCAGCTGCTGGAATCTCTATGTCGGCGGCAATGAGGGCGTCGACCATCGTCTGCTTCATTGTCTTCGTCGAAGTTGGCATATTGTTCGCGTGACTTTCTTTATTTTAGGTTGAACCCCACATCTGATGATAAAATAGTGAAATCTGAATGAAACTCTAAATGAAACTATACTTTCGGTTTAACAAATTTATTATCTCCTTTATTGAAGCGTCTATTCACAACGGCGGGCGTCTATTCACAACGGCGACTGGTCTTCTTCCCCTCTTTTTCAAATCATTTCGCTTGAAGTTAGTTCTCGTTTGTTTTTGACAGTTCTCCTGACGACCGCGAGGTGGCATGATAAAAGGTATAAGAATAGCTTAAGGCTCATATTACATTTAACATTTCATAGTAAAGCAAATTAATAACAAATAACATTACTTAGTACAAATAAATACATTACATTTCATAAACTATTTACGTTTGTTATTATGTATTTTGGTTTTCCTTGAAGATAAAAAATTCCTTGTTGCTTGCTTACTCTGCAAAATTGAAAAATACAATAACTGTAACTGTGTCTCCCTATGTGTCTTCATTTCTAGCCCATAAAAATACTTCCCGCTGGAATATCGACTGCTCTCTCTATTTCTCAATTCATAAAAAAAATAATCTCGATTCTAGTTCTTCTTTTTACATGCGTACACAGAAAATTTGTTAAAATGTGTGAGACACTCAGTTTTTTTGGATTCCAAAGTGATTCAAAAGTGAACCGAGAAATATGGGTCCGTGTGTGAAGGCAGCCGATAGAAAGGCAAACTTTGTTAGTTGTTAAAAAGAAATCAAAATTAGACGATGTGATAATAATACACAATTTTTTTTTGACGGAATAAAAACAAATTTGTTCAGATACATGTCAATATTGGATAATTGAATGCAGTTCTACAAAAAAATAACATGCACGAGCATTTGTATAACCTTTTCTGAAACTGGGCCGTGCTTAAATTGTACCTCATTTGCTTGGAATCAGCTTTTTGTATTCAATTAAGCTTTTGAAAAATCAAAGCTTAATGCAATAAAGATGACCTTTTAAAATTAATTTTTAAATGAACACTTTTTTCAGAATTTTTTTCTTTTTCCACAGATATAATTTGTATTGTTTCATTTTAATTTAACAACATTAGTTTCAGTTATAACATGCTTTCAATAATTTTGTTTAACTTCGATGTAATTCTAAATTGAAATGATATGCATTTAAGGTGAGGTTAGCACAAAAAAAGTTTATCATTTATTTTCATCAATTTTTGATCCTACCCACCGATTTTAAAAAAAAACTGCCAAATCCGTGGTGAAAATCTAATTTTTGCACTTGGGTGCGTGGAATCTGGTTGAAACCATTTTTTATCTACCCCCAGCTGGAAAGATATGTGCTTCACCACGGTCGTAGCTTGTAAAAAAAACATCTGGTTCATCTATGTTCTAGTTCATCTATGGTCTGTACTTTTCAAATTTTGTTAGGAAACAATTAAAATGAAGTTAGTTAAGCAATTATTAATATTTGCTATTATTGCTCGTATTTCAAATGCAAAGCATGAAGGCGGTATTGATGTAAGACATAATTCATACTAACTTAATTTAATGTAATGATGTGGTCGGAAAGTGTAAAAGCGATTCGAACTGTTTGATATTAAGTCGATTTTAATTAAAAATAATTTTTAGCTTCCCGACAAGTATATAAAATCAGTACAATCCTCTACACACACGAACAACTGGGCTGTTCTCGTCGATGCATCGCGCTTTTGGTTCAATTACCGTCATGTAGCGAATGTCCTATCAATCTATAGATCTGTTAAAAGATTAGGCATTCCGGATAGTCAGATAATTCTTATGATTGCCGATGATATGGCTTGCAATCCGAGGAATCCACGCCCTGGCCATGTTTACAACAATGCCAATCAGCACATTAATGTGTATGGTGATGATGTTGAAGTTGACTACCGAGGATATGAAGTAACGGTAGAGAATTTTGTACGTCTCTTAACTGGTCGGGCACAAAATAGCACAGCTCGATCTAAGAAACTCCTCACGGATTCGGGAAGTAATGTTCTCATATATTTAACTGGGCACGGCGGAGATGGTTTTCTGAAGTTCCAAGATTCTGAAGAAATAACAAGCCAGGAATTAGCTGATGCTGTTGAACAAATGTGGCAAAAGGAAAGGTAAGCGCAAAGATAATTTAAAAATAACAGTCGTAAAGCGGTAGCAAGGTTGAATCATTGCAGGATTTTTGGTCATCTCTTAGTTGAGTGGTTAATTGCAATCTTCCGGATATTTTAACGGTCCAGTCATTATGTACACATCTTTTAAAATGGAAAGCCAAAAAAAACCTATGTCGTTATTGGCGTCTAGTAGGGTACTTCAGTACATGTGTGGATTCCTAAGCGTGCACCCAATGCGAATCATACGTAAATGATTTCTTTTTTATTGTTTACACTCCTTTTTATGGCCAATGTGTGCATAAATTGCTAGTCATCTTGTAATAACACCTTTTTTAACACAATCGTAAAAATGGCTAAATAATATTTAAAAACTTTCGGTTCTTATTGAAACGAAGTCTAAAAAAACAGAAGAAATACTGTGCATCTATAATTATGCTTACTATTTTTGCACAGTTCATGCATAAAAACTGATTAGAAACCTGTTACATTGTTCCAATACATTAATGTTGCGTAACTAAAAGCTAGCCGCTACTGCAGTACTGTTAGTATATACCTATGTAAGAATATACATATGTACATAGAGTGATGGCATGTGAGTTCGGCCACTTCGTTGTAAATTAGAACTTAATAGTAAAAGCTTTCGTTTAACATCCCGGCAGAAAAGATTTTCCAAAAGGCTAACAATTTGCCTTCCTGGGTGCACAATTTCATTCCATTGTATATTCTGGTTTTATTGTAAAAATTGCATGTTTGGTTCAAGTTTTCGCTTTCGTTTGAAATGTGCTTTTACAATAGAAAACAAATAGTAGATGTGATTTTTAAAAAGAGGTAAAATCGCCAAACTGTTGAATGTAAATGAATTTTGTGATTGTTTTTTATTTAATATAGATTATGTTTGATGTTTTTTGCTATAAAACTTAAAAATATTGTTTATTAATAATTTACAAGGGGGCCGGCATTAAGAAGACTTTAATTTTTATTTTTTTTAATGTGAGTATGCAAAGTTAAAGGAAATTTCATTTTCTTTTTATTTATACCAAAATAATCAAGAAATATTCCATGGTTTCAGTAGTCGGCCGCATGTTAACGTTAAAATATTATATTGGTTGGCCGACTATAGAAGACACGTGTTCTAATGTCGGCCTATTGGGTTTAGTATAAAGGCCGGGATTATCAGAGGCGGCTTTAAACGTGGGCGGTGTGGGCAACAGCCCCCGGCCTCGTACCTCACAACCGAAAAAAAATTGAAAAAGTATGGAAAACCCAAAAGTACATGCCACAAAGTTTTTCCTATAATAAATACATTATTATTAGTTCTGAACTTGCACTCTTCAGAATGCATGAAACGAATGTGAATGAAATAAGCGATATTTCTGATAAACTACTTATATTGTGTTATATAATTAATTAATTAAAAATCTGTTATTTCTGATAATTCGTTTATATTTTTAGTCTGGCAACATTAGTTGCCGTTAAGCTACTATCGCGGGATGTCCCCGCACTATATTGTGCAAAATTTTGCACAATTATATTGGGCGTCTAAGAACCGCTTTAATGAATAGAAAACTGTTTAATTTTAAGTGATATTTTATTTTATATTCCCTTCTTCTTGCACCATCATAGGGTCTCGCGAAATGTACCTTGCCCACATAATTTAAGGTCTTGCGCCGCCACTGGGAATTACATTATGTACATTTTACTTATATAAATTACTAATATAGTTAACTCTTAAAGAAATATTACTGTAGATCTACAAGTGAATTACAGTAAAATTAACTAACTTCCGTACTTAGTTTTTAGTCACGGAGAACTTACAACGTACTCTACTAGCAGTGTTTTCTGCTTTTGGTAAGAAGAATTCACTGCAATTATTATTGCTGCTGTAAGTGAATTGCGTAAGTCATAAATAAAACCTACATGTACAATGTATATAAAAATGATCATGAATGGGTTATACAAATTTCAAAAATTTTCTTATTATGAATTTTAAAAATGGAAACAACAAAAAGTATAAGAAAGTTCTTCAGTACTGAACAAAATTAGATACAAATTTTAAATTGAAATAGGCAATTAGGGAGAACGGGTTTGCTAGAACTAATCTACAAGACGACAATATTAATAATAATGATAAATGAAAAATGATTGTGATACAGACCTGAGTGCGACTGAGGAACAAAAAACTTTTAAAGTGATCCATAGACCTTTGGCAAATGTAAATTCTCACAAAAATCATCAGGTTTATTAAAAGCTGTCCAAATATTTTGAAAGAGAATCTCATTAGCCCATTCTAAGATTGCTCTTAAAACTTTCTGTTGTTACTATGGGTTCTTCAAAAATCTTCCTGGAGCTAAAATAGTAGAGAAAGGAAATAGATGCTTTAAAGATGGTTTGGGAGATGCTTGATGTATTTTTAATGACAGAAACATACTTCTGCCTGTTTTTGAAATCAGGTATTTGGCTTAGTTCCGACATATAACAAATTGTATAATGATTCATTAGGAAATAATAAGGAGCCTAACTACTCTGTATTCAGTGCAAACGGAACCATTTTCTACAATTAGTGTTCTTTGATCTGGCGACCTCCTCACTCTATGCAAGTTGAATTTAGATAGGTCAAAAAACGCTTGATGCGATCGAAAATGGCTTTAAGTACTGGGCAGCCGAAAATAATATCTAACGACCAATAATGTTTGGGGTCGGTGTACTCAACAAACGTATTTTCCATGTACCTAAGTGATTTTACCCGTAATAATTGCATTATTTTGTATACACATAGCCCAAACACTGACTGCCCACATTACGTAGCTAGCTGATATAGGCGCATTTAATGGATTGGAAACTGATTATAAAACAAATATGCTGTACCATAGAAATGGCAAAACATTTCAGAAACAAGGAAATCAACTTTTCTAGAAGTATAAATACAAATATATTTTATAATGTTGCTTTTTTGTTGTTTTATTTAAAAGCAATGTTTAATAACATTTGCCTGAAATATGTAAATGAACATTTTGGTATGCAGTTTTATTAAAAACCTTAGGGAACATTTTGCATATGTTGTGATGGTGTCAAAAGCCCAGTAGTTTCTCCAACCGGAAAAAGAATGCGTTGTCCCTCTAACCATCTTGTAGTTCAATCTTGATGTTGGCATGATTGTTCATCATCAGGGGTGTAAGAGGTTTCGTATTTCCAGTGTTGTCAACACCTCCCTTGCTTAAGAAAGATCATAGTCCTTTATCCACCCAGGGGCTCGAACGCTTCTGCCTGACGATCTTGTTCTTACTGGTTCCTGGAGTGGTGCTTCTTGATGGAAATCCGTGAAAATCTGAATCTTCAGAAATCGAGCCATTACGGGCTACTCCCTAATCAGGAACTGCGTTTGGAATTTCTTGAAATACTTCACCCTCCGCCTGGCTGTGTGAAAATAAATCAAGTAGGTCATCGAATGCATTTGACGACTTTTGTTTTTGTGGAATATCCGCATATCTGAATTAAATTTGATTTGTATGCGAACGAATGAGTCGTGTTTTGTTTTCATCAATTACCAAGATGTAGTTTACGTAGCCTTTGCGTTCAATGATTGTTCCTGGTACCCAATGTTCCCTATTGTTTCGGTAGATCTTAGCGTAGACCAAATCACTTGGAATGAACTGCCTGTTCCTAGCGCCATGGTGCTTATCAAATTGATGGTTTTGTTTTTCATTCGGTGTTGTTGAAATTTGTTTTTTAGGTTTTAACAGATCCAAAAAAGTTTTAATTTTCCTCCCGATGAATGCTTCGGCTAGCGATTTGAAATCAACTACATTTCGATTTGGGGTGGAACGGTATGCTTGCAAAAATGTTTTCAAGTTATTCAGGCTTGTTCCTTCGTTTTTAAGCTTTTTAAGCGTTCGCTTCAGCGTGTCTACGAACCGCTCAGCCTGTCCTTTGGACTATGGATGAAAAGGTGCTGTCCGAAGATGCTGGATACCACGGTACTACATAAAACATTGAAAATGAGAACTCGTAAACTGGGTTCCGTTGTTCGAAACCAATTGATCACAATTTCCATTTTTTTTTTTTTTTTTTTTTTTTTTTAATTCATTTTTATTTCATATTAACTTATAACTATCTTAAAGCTAGACAAAAATGTTTAAAACTAGCCTAATTATCAATAACTTACAACTAATTTACTGGCCCTTTACGGGCGCTCTAAATTAAACAATAACTCTTACAACTAATGTCTTTCGACCTAAAAACTATTTTAATTAAATCTAAAATTTTTTTTTTTTTATTTATTTTATATTTCAAGAAACTTTTATACAGAAAACTTGGTATCTGATCATTTTTTTTTTTTTTTTTTTTTTTTTTTTTTTTTTTTTTTTTTTTTTTTTTTTTTACCTATAAAGTAAACTTAAATATATATTAAAAATAATTAAAACTAAATAAAACTAACTTATACTAACTAAAAATAACTTAAACTACTTAAAATACCTAATAATACTTATAACTACTTAAAAACTAGAACAGCCACAGCAGCATTTTTTTCGTTTTTTAATTTTTTTTGTTTATTTTTTATATGCATGCAGACACACACTAGCATGCAACCCACCCACACATGTACATACGCACATACATATACGTACGCACACACATGTACAGACACGCAGATACATGCACGCATGCCCCCGCATACATACATATTTTTAATTTTTTTTTTGGTGCCACCCTGACTGTTACCTATACCTAATGCCCTAAATCTATGTAAGTCGGCCAAGATATATCATCTTCATCGACTTTAAATATCACGATGCTGTTCAGAGAGCCACCAGAACTGGTTCTCCTGTTTCGCCCTATCCCTCCGGTCCCGATCGGACACAGTCCTACTGAACCGAAGGCGCTCTTCTCCACCTTGAGCGATGACGTCTCGACTATACAGGAGTCGCCTATCCACAGTTTTCCGGCTGACGTGGTAGATGAGCGGAACCGCCCCTCCATCCTGTATCAGCCCTCGACTGTCTAAATAGAGGAATGCCTCAGGAGGGATGTAACCACTTAACCGCGCACTCTCAAAATATTCGTTATTGGGGTAATAAGCCCCAAAAATTAAGCTGTTAGTTGAGGACATCGCTCTTGCAACGTGACCCCGAATCAGCTTGAACAAAAAATTATCTATTCTGTTTATGTTGGCTCCGTTGTATAGAACCTGGTTGGAATAATATCTTGTGTACTCCGACTCTGGTGTTCTGTGTAATCCAAGGCAACGTCTAAGACATTGCCTCTCAAACACCCGAATCTTTTCCATTTGAGATGGGGCAACGTTGAACCACACCGGGCATCCGTAGGCAATCATCGGCCTGATGAGGGCCATGTAGCAAATCACCT
The DNA here is from genome assembly GCA_910595825.1 of Philhelius pedissequus. NCBI lineage: Eukaryota > Metazoa > Arthropoda > Insecta > Diptera > Syrphidae > Philhelius > Philhelius pedissequus. Next base: position 120,104,910 of record OU343162.1, on the reverse strand, counting down.
TCACCCTGCTGTCAAGACGGCTGCTATAAAACAGTCGTTTTGTCAAGGCTAAGGCTCCCCTAGCCCTGGCCAAAGCAGCACCTATATGTCTGTCGAAATACAGGTACTGATCCAACCAGATGCCAAGGTACTTTACTACACTTTTACTCGCCAGTGGATGTCCATGTGGCCCTACGATCACCAGCTTGCGCCAGTTCTTTCTCGTATCCCTTGAGGCGCTAGACAGCGGAGTCCTAAACAAAATAGTTTCTGATTTCTGGAAGTTGATTTTCAACTTCCAGTCATCACAATATCGCTGAATCTTGTCGAAGTCACTCTGCAAGAGACTTTTGATGACCTCAACTGTATGAGCTGTTCTGTACGCAATTAGATCGTCGGCGTACGCAATTGCCTGAGTTAGACTACCTATCAGATCGCTGGTGTAAATGTTGAATAGAATCGGCGAGTTAACCGCTCCCTGCTGAAGACCATTATTAATATTAAAAATTGCAGTAGAAGTTACATTGCCACTCTTGACAACAAACTTTCTACCATTTAGCATGTCATAAAGCATATACAATAGAGGTTTACTTATACCTAGTCTGGTTAGCTTTAGATAGAGACCTTCTAACCATACGGTGTCGAAGGCCTTCTCCAAATCAACCAGACAGGCACCCGTACACTGTTTTTTAGTTTTGTTCCATTGGATATCAGAAACAAGTTTAGACGCGGCATGAATTGTGTCATGTCCCGCCTTAAAACCGAACTGATTATCCGGGATGATATTTTTGTCCTCCGCCCATTTGAACAGGGCTCTATTAATAACCTTTTCAAATACTTTGCTGATACTCGGAAGAAGACTTATCGACCGGAGATTCGCCGGATTGGAGTTGTCCTTTCCCTTTTTTGGGAGAGGGTGCACCACAGCTGTCTTCCACCGCACTGGATAATATGCATTATTCAGCGCGTTGTTAAACAGTGTGGTATAAATGTCAACTGCTTCTTGAGGCAAATGTCGTAGTACAACGTTGGATATACCATCGAGTCCTGCAGACTTCTTTTTCTTTAATGAATCGAAGATGAGCTGGAGCTCATTCTTCGAAATTAACAGGGGGCTGGGCCCATTTCGGTCGGCGATTATGGCGTTTGCCAAATCTTCATCATTAAACCTGGTAAAACCAAGGTTCTCAGATCGCCATTCGGTTATATCGTTCCGGAGCCATAAGTGATGAAGCAGAGCTCTGTTCTCCAGGTCATGATTCGGGCGAATGCTAGTGTTGTATAATATTTTTTCGACGTCCATCTTTCGGACAGAGAGATAAATGTTGTATAATATTGAATGTCCCGAGAGTTGCCTACCTATGTAAGGAATTCCAGATTATTTAACTGGCCCTGGCGGCCCGTTTGGGTGGCCTTAGAAGGCCGATATGTTTTTGTTGCCAGTATATTTGGATAGCCACTGGCGGCTATTTGGATGTGGCCTTAGAAGGCCAATTTTTATTTAGCTGGAATTAAAAGAGGGGTTAGAGGTTTACCTTTATTAGTCCTGGTTCTGGTGAATGAAAGATTTGGTTTTTAGAATAATTGTTATACTGTTACAACCCAGTTTATTCGTTCAACTGAATGATCACTGATCCCTTATTACTAATTTCCTACACTATTTATACAAAAATATTCTTAACCTATCATCCCTACCAATTTACATTTTCTTTGTGTTTACAATTTTGTAATGTATTGCCATTACTTGCCCTAATATTGGAATGCTAAATAAGCATTCCCCAATAATTATTACTTAATATAATTTAAATGCAATATATTATTAATTGCCATCTGTTTCACTTGCTGAATTAGCATTATTCATTTAACATACATTTCCTACACATACGTTTAGCTTCATTCAATTTCATTGTTAACATTGCTTGTCCCAGTTCTTTTCGTAATTCAATTATTGGTCATTGGCCACCAGTGCATTTTTTGTCATACTAAACGATCGCTTATGGTTTCAGTGCATTGTTTGTATACACTACCTGGTCGCGTATCGTTTAGCTGATTCACACCATTCTGTTGTTGGTGTCGACCTTGATATTAATTTGATATTTTATTTAATGTTTGTTAGGGAAGGTCGTGGTCAGATTGTTATTTTAATTATTTTAGTACTGGTTATGTGAGATCTAACACTTTTGTTTGTGTTATTCATCTCACACAACACCTCCCCCCTTCGGAAAAGTGCACATTTTTGTTTGGGAGAGACAAAAACTGTGTTTGGTCTTGCAATGTATCGATGAAATTGATTTGGCTATCGCATGTGTGGAATGTCTTTTCAATGACAATTATATATTAGATTTTAACTTTTTTTTTTTGTGTTGCATTGTTGCTTAAAATTTTTGTTGTTTTTTTTTTTTTTTTTTTTTGTTTTATCTAATCTTACAATAAATTTTTTATGGAAAATTTGAAATTTAATTTGGTTAAATTCATCTTATAATATTTTATGTAATTCATGATTTGTTTCTTATAATTGATTTTTTTTTTGATCTTATTTTACAATATATTCTTATGACAAATTTTGAAATCTAATTTTTCTTATAACTTTTAATTATATATACACTTTTTTTTTTTTTTTTCTCTTTTTTTTTGGATTATTTAATTTACTATATTTTGTAATAAAAAATAGTGGCATATTGATAGCTTAACTACCCTGGGATGGTAAAAAAAAAGATTTAATTTAAAGTAATATTATTTTTTCTTATAACTTTTAATAATATATACACATTTATTATTTTTTTTTGTTTTGAATTTTGTCATTAAGCCTAAGTTCAATAAACTAAGTTGAGTTTTGTTTTAGTTGGCCGTGCGTTTTAACCTTCGGAATCCTGTTGTTGTCTTAACGTTCCTTGGGATTTGTTTGATAGCTTGTTGGTAATTGACTTGGAACAGTTTAGTTTTTTGCGTTGTATTTTTGTTGTAGTCGCTAATCTGTAGGTTGCTCTTTCTGTTATCCGGTCATATTTACAATTAAAGCTGGAAGTTGTTTCGAAGGATTAAGTTCCTTGGTCTGCTGGATTGTGTGATAGCGGATCCCTGGTGTGTTTTGTGAACTTGTCTGTATTGTCTGGTTTATGAAATGACATGTGTTTTCTGTGTATGTGTGTTTCGTGTTAATTATTGGTGTGTGTATCGTGTATTAGTTTTATTATATAATGTTTTGGGGCTTTGTACCCTCTTTTTGAATTTTGGGCTCTTCATCTCCCTCTTTTAAAACTTTTTCTTTTTTTTTTGATTTGGGGATTTGTATCTCCCTCTTTTCATTATTGTTAGATTTGGGGCTCTTTGTATCTCCCTCTTTTCATTATTGTTAGATTTGGGGCTCTTTTTCTCCCTCTTCAAAATTTTTTTTTTTTTTTTTTTTTTTTAAATTTAAATTTGGGGCTCTATCTCCCTCTTTATTTATTGTTGAATTTACATTTGGGCTTAATGTCCTCTTTTATTATGTTAAATTTAAATTTGGGACTTAATGTCCTCTTTTATTTATTAATTTTTAAAGTGGGGGCTCTTTATTTCCCTCTTTTATGTTTTTAAATTGGGGCTCTTTATCTCCCTCTTTATTTATTTATATTTTTTTTTTTTTTTTTTTTTTTTCGGGAAAACGGGAAAAAAATTCGGATTTTATTTTATGTACTTAGTATTTTAATTATTGCTTTTAAATTCTCAACACTGAAAAAAAATCTCTATTTAAGCGTATTTATTATATTCTTCGTCTTCAGAATGAAAGTAATGCTTCAGACGATTGTTATGTATAGTAACGTGTTTCTTCCTAATAAGAATCACGCTATTTGTTGGATTGTCGATTTTTACTATTGTGTATGGACCTGTCCATATTTCGGACAACTTGTGTTGTCTATTCTCGTTTTTAATCAGTACCTTATCTCCAATATGGAACGTTTTGATTCTCACACCCTGATCGTAATACTTTTTGGAATTTCTTTTGCTATTTATCAGATTTTTTCTGGCAATAGCGTATGTTTTTTGGAGTTTATTTCTTAGAATGAAATAGTAGTTTTCGTGATCGTATACCGGTTCTGGTTCACGTTTCAGATTTGATGGTATATCGGATGTAAAACCAAAAAGACAATCCATTGGAGTGAGTTTCGTTCCTTCATGGATGCTGTTATTGTAAACGAATGCCGCTGTTCTTAAATATTGATCCCAAGATCTTGGGTTATCATCACAAATAGTTCTTAAATACTCTACTAAAGGTCTATGGGCTCTTTCTAGTGCGCCATTTGACTGAGGGTGATATGCAGTTGTCTGCAATTTTTCTATTTTCAAGAGCTTACATAGTTGCTTAAATAACTTACTTAAAAAATTTGTTCCCTGATCAGTTACTAACTGTTTTGGTATCCTATATCTAGTGATTATTTGTTCGTAAAATATATGTGCAACGGTTTCTGCCTCTTGGTTTGGCATAGCATAAAAATCTACAAACTTAGTGAGGTTATCTTGAAAAGTTAATATATACTTATTTCCTATGTATGAATCTTGTAGTGGACCTACTATATCTAAATAAACTTTATCGAATGGAGTTTGGCAAGTATCTGTTATTACCATTGGCATTTTAACCTCTGGGCTAGCTTTCATTTTTTGACATCTTGGGCATCGTTTAATGTATTTCGAAATGTCCCTAAACATTTTAGGCCATTTGTATTTTTGTCTTATTCTTTTATATGTGTTTATTACACCTTGATGCCCACCAAATGGAGAATCGTGATAGTCCCTGAGTATAGTTAGTATGTCATCTGATTTGAGGATTTGTTCTTGAACGTCGGTTGGGCTTTTACATTGGGTAGTAGGTGGATATTCGTTATTTTCAACTGTATGATCTTCGGTAGATGGGCGTGAGTGGTTGTTAGTTTTGTTTTCATCTAACCCTTCCTTGTCATTTTGTCTAGTGCGTTGAGCTCTGGTGACAGCCAAACATGTGGTGTTCTTGGAATTTGTGTTTTCCTGTGATTGTGTTTGTTCCTTTTGTTCGTTGTCATTAGGTATTCTACTTAATGCGTCCGCGTTATTGTTCTTTTTCCCTGGTTTATATTTAAGTGTACAATCGTACTCGGAAAGTTTGTGATGAAATCTAATAAGTCTGGAAGTTGGGTCTCTAGTTCTGAAGTTTCCCGTTAAAGGTTCATGATCTGTATATACAGTAAATGTACGTCCCAATAGGTAACATCTAAAGTTTTTTGTAGCCCAAACAATGGCTAGCATTTCTTTTTCAATAGTGGAATAATTGCGCTCAGCTTTGTTAAGCGTGCGACTTGCGTATGCAATTGGTTTGTCTTTCCCCACTATTCCTTGTGAAAGTATAGCTCCTATCGCTTCGTCACTAGCGTCAGTCGTGAGTATAAATGGTTCGTTGAAGTCTGGGTAAATCAAAAGCGGAGGGGATATTAAGAGGTCTTTAAGTTTTTGGAATGCTTCTTGACATTTTTCTGTCCACTTAAATTTTACATCTTTTCGGGTTAAATTAGTTAATGGCCGAGCTATTTTCGAAAAATCTGGAATAAATTTTCTATAGTAGTTAGCGAGACCTAAAAAAGATTGTGTTTGTTTTACTGTACGAGGCACAGGAAAACTTTGTACACAGCTAGTTTTTCCGGGATCGGGATGCGCTCCCTCTGCGGAACACCTATGTCCTAAATATACGACTTCTCGTCGGAGAAATTGGCATTTTTCTACATTAAGTTTTAAATTATGTTCACGCAACCTATCAAATATTAACTGTAGTTTTCTATTGTGGTCGTTTATATTTTTGCCGTAGACAACGATATCGTCCAAGTACACAAAACATTCCAGGCCTTGTAAGCCGGTTAAGATGTAATTCATTAAGCGTTGGAAAGTAGCTGGAGCTCCTTTGAGTCCAAAAGGCATACGTTTAAATTCATAATGCCCATAAGCTGTACTGAAAGCTGTTTTTTCCCGATCTTTTGGATCTACCAAAACTTGGTGATATCCACTAGCTAAATCTAGGGTAGTAAAATATCTGGAGTGACCTAATTGGTCGAGGATATCTTCAATGCGGGGTAGTGGAAAAGCGTCTCCAACTGTACATTCGTTTACCTTGCGAAAGTCAACGACAACTCTCCATCGTACTTCGCCATCCGGACCTGCCTTTTTCGGTACAACTAAAAGTGGCGAATTCCAGGGGCTTTTACTTGATTGTACTATATCATTTTCGAGCATTTCGGCAAGTTGTTCGTTGATTATGCCTCTTTGTTTTTCAGGTAATCTGTACATTTTCGTGTTAATGGGTGCCTGGTCTTGTTTAATGGGAATTTCATGACACATGGTCTTAGTATGGGAGAGTTTGTCTCCAGGCAGAAAAAAGATGTCATTGTATTTTATACAAAGGTCGGTTATGGCATGCCGTTCTTCATCATTAAGAGTGTTATCGTTGTTAAGTAGTGATTCTAACATTTGGGTTCTTTCATTTTTATGCCCAAGGCCCCTCCTAGTGCAATAACATGATACTTGTTTACTATTAGATTTCTTGTCCACTAGATCTATTATTTCATATTCACTTAATTTTACAATTTCTAAACTAATTTGTTTTAAACTAATGGGATGTTGGTGTGTATTTATTATGGGTACTATGATCCTATCTTGATCACTTGGTAATAAACAATTGCCTACAAATAAACCGTCTTCTAACTGTTTAGATAAACATATCATTGGTTCTTTGAGTTTAATGGGAAGTTCTAATATTGTTTTCGACCTGGGTGTTATTTGTATTGCTGGATTTAATGTTTTACTAATTCTAATTGTTTTTATACTCTTATTACTACTGCTTTTTAATAATTCTAACGTGGATTCTTTTTTGTCTGTATTAATTAATATAAGTGTGTGTATTATTGTATAGAGTAATGTAAGTATTGCTTTATATATATCTTGTATTGTGTATGTAATTGTATGTAATATTTGTGATTTTTCTAATTGTGTTAATTTTTCTTTTTGAATTTTTTCATTTTGTATGTATGTTTGCTGGTGAGAACCATGTATTTCGTCTGCAGGGTGCAGTACTGTTTGATTATTTAACTTATTTTCTGCGACTGCAGTATATATTTTTTGATATTTTTTATCATTATTTTCATTCAAAGATATATTTATATTCATAAGTTCTTTAATCTCTTGTTCTATTTGGGGGAAGTTATTACTATTTTCTAATTGGGGGAAGTTATTACTATTATTATTTACTAGTTTGGAGAAGTCATAACCATTTTCTGAGGTACATAAAGGTTTACTACTGGGTTTAGGCTTGTTTCTTCGTCTGAGACTTTGTTTTTTGTGCTTATTAATACCATGATTTAATGGTAATCCTTTCAGCTCAACATTTTCTTCAGTCACAACGTTTTGTTGCCCAATTCCTCTCTGATCCACTTTTCGAGGTGGATCTTGATAAATCGTTGATGGCAAAGTTTCGGCTGTGTTCAAAGAACCTAAAAACTCTAAATTTTTCAATACTGCACTTTCAGATGTTTTGTCTAGGCCGGTCGCATTGTCGCGCCGCAAAATACATTTATCTTTCAGTGCCTTTTCTTCAAAACTTAGTGTAGTTTCTACCAATTTGTGATCACTGCGGCTATTTTGGGTTGTTTGTTGTATTGTATTTGAGTTATTCACGTGCGAGTGAGTCCTCGTGAAACAACTTCCATTGTGCGAAATGGACAACCCTTTTTCTTCGGTTACCTCGGATTCTTTTAAAGGAATACTGTATACCTTTTCTACCTGAATACCTGTGTTATTTTCAAGTATTTGTGAAAACGTTAATAATTTGTTGGGCCCATCTACATTACAGTATTTACCCATGAAATTATACCCTAAAATTCCATCGCCAGGGATGGCTAGGTCATTTTCTATGACTTGAAACTCACAAGCAGGGCGTGTGGGTATTTCAATTGTCCCTATGCATTCTCCTAAAGTATTGCCGAAACCACATGGTGTATTAATGGTTAACTTCTTTTGGTCGTTTATATAAATTTTATTCCCTAATGCATTTTTTTTTATTAGACTAACCTCTGAACCGGTGTCTACTAATAAACGAGTTGTGTTACGTTTCCCTATATTTAATCCTATATCTATTGAAGGTAATTTTATCTGTTTATTTGTTTTTATTAAGTCTGAGTCCTGGATAGGATCAGTTTCCGTTTGCACTTGGTGCTTATTTTGGGTTTGCCCTAGCTTTTCCTTAATATTATTTAGAGTCGAACCTGGGAGCTTTCGTTCGACTACTGGGAGTTTCCCGACTGTGAACTCTCCCATCGGTTCTTAAATGTACATTCATTAATTGTGTGGTTATTTCTACCGCACCAATCACATATTGATTGCAAATGGAATACCCTATTCTGGTAATCTGTTTTAGGTTTATTCTGCGAGTTTGAATTCTCGTTTCTAAATGGGTTAGATCTGCTAGGTTCTGGGTTCTTTTGGGATGGGTATGCATTGGGTCTTTCCCTACCATAATTATTTTGTGGGTTGCCTCTACCGTAGGTTGGGTCACTTCTATTCATGTTTTGGTAATAGTTATTACCTTGGGGGTTTCTCCTATCGCTCGATGGGTAATCATTTTTGTGAAAATTTTGTGGGTTCCCCCTGTAGGAGTTTTGGCTATTATTAGTGGAGCGTTTATTGCAGTTTCCAGCCTCGTGCCCATAGTTTTTACATAATTGGCAGATCGGTGTGTTTAACCTTTTGAGACACTCACTATATGTGTGTCCCTTAATGTTGCAAAAACTGCAAGTTATTTTTGAAGAAGGGTTTGAGGGAAGGGGAAGGTTGTTTGGTGACCCGTTATATGCAAGATTTCCTGAATGGTTAAAATTACAGGAAGTTTGAGGCATTGGTGGGGTTGTTTCAACCCTTTGTACATGTTTTTCCATGCTAAATGCAGTCCTTACCAATTCTTCAAAGCTCTGTGTACCAAGAGTGAATAGGTACTGACCTAGTTGTTTGTTTGAAACCCCGGAAGCCAGAGATGACTTGGCGAAATCCTCAAGCTGGGTTTTAACCACCTCGGACTTGTTCCCATATTTAATTTCTGCTGCCTCTCGACATTGGGTTAGCGAGTGTCGAATGCGGCTCACGAAAGTGTTCAATGTTTCGAATTGACTCTGACGGCTGGTTATGAGGTTATTAACTAAATCGTTATAATCCTCTATTGGAAGATATGCCCGGTGGAGTAATTCTTCGAAACTTTTGAATGTGGTTGGTCTCGTTGATTCTACTAAATCTAGCGCGTCTTCACGTAATTTAGTGTATAGTATTTTTATGAAGAGCGCTTCGTCCTCTTTTTGAATGAATTCAATTATTGGACGGATGCATGTGAGGAAGGTCTGTAGCTTTTGGGCTACTTTTGGGTCCGTCCCTCCTGAAAATTCAGGGATGCCATGCGAAAGGTTTAGCAGTTTCTCAAAACCTAACGACATTTTGGGAGATTTTGTTTCCATGGATCGGGTTTCAAAATTTGCTAGAGATAACCGTTTAGGTGTATTTGCCTCTGTGATTTCAATCGAGACTGGGGTTAATACGGGTTTATGTTTAGAGGTTAGGTGTGTTCTTCATGATTAAACTTCTCACGTTATCAACACGAGACTTAAAGGGAATTCTTGGCGTTTTAGTTTCAAGCATTTTCTTTTTTTTTGTTAATGTGACTCTATATTTAAAAAATAAAATATCAAATTCTGTTTGATTATTCGGAAATTTTGTAAGTTTAAATAATTAAGTAAGATAGGCTTCATAGGCAAAATGAATATCTTTTAAGAATCGCAAATCGATACACATAGTTATGTATGTAATTGAGCAACAATATCTTGCCGCTTCTATTCTGGCGAGATTCAGATACTTTATTTCGCATGTTGAAAAGATTTTTTTTTTTTTTTTTTTTTTTTTTTTTTTTTTTTTTAATTCTGCTCTCTATTTATGGAGTTAAGGTAACTTATTTTGTTCTCGAAAGTTTTATGAGAAAACTTTACACTTCAAAACTTTATTTCGTTTTATGAAAAGATCTGTATTTCTATGAAGTAATAAGTGAAAAATGTACACTTCAAAAGTGTAGAAGAAAATACCGGTAGAATACCGATAAAGATTTAAAAAAAAATTCAAAAATTCAAATTAATCGCACATGTTCTTTTTAAATGAACTTTATATTAGTTTAGAATTAATTTTCACTCGGAATGTGTGTGAATCTAAAATTTTGTGGTTCGGATGATGCTACTAGAGTTAGAGGACACTCCAGTTTTTGATGTTATTTATAACCTCTTTATCAGCACCATCCTACCGGCTGCGCCAATGTTGTATAATATTTTTTCGACGTCCATCTTTCGGACAGAGAGATAAATGTTGTATAATATTGAATGTCCCGAGAGTTGCCTACCTATGTAAGGAATTCCAGATTATTTAACTGGCCCTGGCGGCCCGTTTGGGTGGCCTTAGAAGGCCGATATGTTTTTGTTGCCAGTATATTTGGATAGCCACTGGCGGCTATTTGGATGTGGCCTTAGAAGGCCAATTTTTATTTAGCTGGAATTAAAAGAGGGGTTAGAGGTTTACCTTTATTAGTCCTGGTTCTGGTGAATGAAAGATTTGGTTTTTAGAATAATTGTTATACTGTTACAACCCAGTTTATTCGTTCAACTGAATGATCACTGATCCCTTATTACTAATTTCCTACACTATTTATACAAAAATATTCTTAACCTATCATCCCTACCAATTTACATTTTCTTTGTGTTTACAATTTTGTAATGTATTGCCATTACTTGCCCTAATATTGGAATGCTAAATAAGCATTCCCCAATAATTATTACTTAATATAATTTAAATGCAATATATTATTAATTGCCATCTGTTTCACTTGCTGAATTAGCATTATTCATTTAACATACATTTCCTACACATACGTTTAGCTTCATTCAATTTCATTGTTAACATTGCTTGTCCCAGTTCTTTTCGTAATTCAATTATTGGTCATTGGCCACCAGTGCATTTTTTGTCATACTAAACGATCGCTTATGGTTTCAGTGCATTGTTTGTATACACTACCTGGTCGCGTATCGTTTAGCTGATTCACACCATTCTGTTGTTGGTGTCGACCTTGATATTAATTTGATATTTTATTTAATGTTTGTTAGGGAAGGTCGTGGTCAGATTGTTATTTTAATTATTTTAGTACTGGTTATGTGAGATCTAACACTTTTGTTTGTGTTATTCATCTCACACAACACTAGCATTCACCTTGTACACTTGCTGGAAAGCAGCCCCCACAGCCTCCACTCTCTCCTGCGGATCTTCGATTATATAGAGGTCATCGTCCAATACGGCATCCTCTGGGTCTATGCCTGCTGTCAGAAGTACGTCTCTGTTCTCTGTCGTCCTCTGGAGCTTAAGACACGGAAGATCGTTTTGATCCTTTCTTCTAAAAATCTTATTCATTTTTGGGAACATACTTGGGTCGCTGGAGTTAACGGCACGAATTTTATTGTCCCAGAACGAATTAATAGCCAATCTATAATTTTCTTTGATCAATTGGTTGATGTTTTTGATGGACGACTTCAGTGTCCTAATCTCCAGGTCTCGTGTATCAGTAAACCGCCTGTACAAGCGTTTTAGTCTTGTCAGTAGTCCACTTTTTTGTCTGTGAAGTGCGTCAATTGTCGCGTTACGGTACATGTCAGTTGCGTTACGTTCTTTGTATTTCGGTATTGTTCTGTTCATTGTTCGTAGAATCGTTTCGTCAATTTGTTCTAAGTATCTGTCGATTTCAGTATTTGTTAGGTTCCTGTCATTTGGTGGGGATATACCATTTGAACGTAATTCACTCAATAAGGCATTGGAGAAACGTGGCCAGCGCACCTTACTGTAATTGTAAGTATGCACAGGCACATACTCCTCCAACTCCATAAGCTGGTTCGGAAGTTGTATTACGGCTGCGAGTCCGCAGTGGTCACTGTCGTACTCGATCGTTCGTAAACAATTTCTTGGCCGTTGACCCACAGCGTCAGTAATTGTTAGTCTTGCGTCTTTGAGCAATAGATCCAGATAGGCACCGCTTCTTGGGAACGATGGCCTGTCTGTGGCTAGAAGATCGATGCGATACTCAAGGTTGTATCGACCCATCCAATTAAATAGATGGTTACCTCGAGGATTTTGTATTTGATTTCCCCAATCTGTGTGCTTGGCGTTTAAATCACCCGCCAATATATAGTAATTCTCTTCCGAGCTCAATCTTAAGCATTCAAAAAGCTTTTCAAGCTCTGTTATAAACTGCGTGGGCTGAGGTGTTTCCGGTGCATAGGCAGCGATCACATACATTCGCTTCCCCTGTTGGAGATGAATGCATATGATGCATGCCTCTAACGTCCGAAATTTTCGCACATCACTATTATATATTACCTTATGACTAATGCCTTTACGTATAAAGATTGCGACGCCTCCTCCTTGCGTGGAGTTGGGTCGGTCTCTTCTTACGATATTGTAATTGTTGTTAGTCAATTTATGTTTCTGGTTAAGCTTAGTTTCGCTAGCCATAAACACATCTGGACTTATGTCTTTAAGCAATTGGAATAAATTCGCTCTACGTTCGGTCCTAATCAATGAATTTACATTCACAGCTAGGATCTTAAAGGGCCTCTCCGGCAGCGCGCCCTTAACCTCTAAGTTGCGTTAGGCTCGGCAAAACAGAGTAGAGATAATCCACCCTAGTCGCCTGCTCCCTGATCTGGTTTTGGAGGCCGTTCAACTGGCCCTGGATGGCCAGTAGAACGCCCATAATATCCGCCTGTGCCGCCGGCGCCTTAGGCACGGGGGCCTGTTGGGCGACCTTTGGTGTAGGCTGTACCGTGCTTCCCCTTCCTGACGCCATTTGGGCGTAAGAAATTTGGGGGTTGACGGACGTTGTTGTAGGAGGGCGCACTGTTGGACGCTTTTCTACCACTGTTTGCTTTGCTGCTTTATTGTTTTTTATAAGCTGAAACGTCGGGCATCCCCGATAATTAGCGGGGTGTCCGGCGCCTCGGCAGAGTACACATTTAAGCTGGGTCCTATCTTCGACCCGTTCTTTTCCTAACTTGCATTCATCTGCATTGTGGTTCTCTCCACACTTAACGCAGCGTGACTGCATTTCGCAGTTTGCTGCGGCGTGGCCGAACCTTTGGCATCGCATGCATTGAAGCATGTCGCCGCGCCTTTTTAATTTGTCCCAAGTTACAACCTGGCAGTTGAGGACGGATATACTCCTCAAACTATCCAGTTTGCTGCTGGGTGAGAGTTGAACAAGGAAGAAGGGAAGACTCCGCTTCTCCCGCCTAGCTCTAACTGTAGCGAACGGCTTGACCCCGATAAAGTCGAGATCGTCATTCGCTTGTTGGCGGAGTTCATTTAAGAGCACCTGTGGTTCCGTGCAGGAATCTATGCCCTTCAAAAGGACCGTTTGAAATTTTTCGGTTTTAGGGGTGAAACTAAAGAACTCAGTAGTAGTTTCTTTTAGCAACTCTTTAATTTTTTTGTGCTGTTCCAGTGTGAAGCACTGGATAGCATGCCTATCGTTATTTAATCTTTTAATAGTAAAATTTTGACCTATGGTCAACTTACATAGATTTATGGTATCCTGTAACTCCATTTTATAAGTATTAATGGGTGGCACCTTTTCTTTTTTCATGATCGGCGGCTGTGGCTGCTGCTGCTGAGACTGATTTTTCTGCGGCTGTTGATTCTGCTGCTTTTGAATCTGCTGCTGCTGTTTTTCTTGCGGTTGTTTCTGGACTTGTGTCTGCTGCTGTTGCTGTTGTTGTTGTTGTTTTTGCCGTTGTTGTTTTGGCTGCTGCTGTGGCTGTTGTTTTTGTATTTGTTCTTTTTTCTGTTGTTGTTCTTTTTCTTCGAGTTCTTTTAGTTGCCTCGCTCGGCGCGCTTCTTGGCTGGCCTTAACTTTACTTTTTATCTTTTCTATTTCTGCCTCCAAAGCATCAATTTGGGCGAACATTCTTTGTTCGTCCTCCTCAGATGACGCCTCTGATGTGGAGAGGTTCACGAAGGCAGTACTATCGCCCGTCGTGAAGTGCCCTTCTCCTTCTTCAGACATATATGCTATACCCTCTTCGGGTGAAGTGTCTAACTCGGTTTGTCTTGCTGCCTCTGACGTCTCGTCTATATCGGACGTATGCACCCCAGCTGGCAGCTTTGCTGAGGTGGCCGTGGATCTCCTTTTTACCAAATTTGGTGCGCACTTGATCCTCTTTCTGCGCTTTTGATTAGCATCGGATGATGTTGCCGTTGTTGTTATTGCTGTTGATGTTGTTGCTGCAGAATCACTGCTTGTAGTTGGAACATCTTTCGATGTTCCCTCTGCTGATGCCATCGCTGGCCTCATTGGCCCTAGGACACCTTTCGATGCCCCGGTGCTTAAACTCCTCCTCCTTTGCTCGTTTTCCCAACCAATAAAGTTAACTACTTCACGGTTGTGAAAAAAAGCTGATAAAGTTCTGATGCCCTCCTGGGAATCGAACTGGCGACCCTCGGATTCTCGGTCGGCCACTCTATCACTGTGCTACTGCACCACTTGTGAAATTTTGATTTAATTTAGAACTTAAGCTCACACACGAATTTTAATTGGAAAAACTGGGAAGCCGAAAACGTCTTAACACTTCCACAGTACGAGATCGACTGATCACAATTTCCATAACGAGAAAAGAATTCATCTAGCTTGTTAATGATGACTGAAGAAGTTATGCTAGAAATCTGGAACACATCAAGCCATTTGGAAAATGAGTCTTCTATAATGAAATAGTAAAAACCATCTATTGGACCAGCGATATCGATATGAATACGCTCCATTGGTGATGATGTCACAGGCCATGATTGAAGCGTTGTTTTTATCGGTGATTTCGCTGCGATGGCACATGAATGACACTGGCGTACATAAGAAGTTACATCCTCGTCTATTTTTGGCCAGTAGACATGACTTCTAGCGATGGGCTTCATTCGCTCGATACCAGGGTGAACCCGATGCAACTGTCTAAGAATTCGATTTTGTAAACAAGTTGGAACAACGATCCTGTCGTTGAACATGAGACATCCTTCGATAACAGCTAGTGCGTCTCTTCTGGAATAAAATGGAACTAGTTCCGGCGGATTTCTGGTTTTCCATCCAGCTTTCATGGTACTGATGACTGACTGTAACAATTTACTTTTCCTTGTCGCACTTTTGACCATTTCCAAATTTACAGGAAGCACTTCAATTACGTTGAGCAAATGTGTTGTGAGATCTTTCTCAAATTTCATGTTTGCAATGACGACTTCTTCATCCAAATCTGCTCTGGTGTCCATCAACCTAGAGAGTACATTAACAAATCCGAACTCTTTGGTGGAAATGTATTGGATATCAAAATCATACACCATGAGTGCGAGTGCCCACCTCTGCAAGCGATTTGCAGTATGAGTAGGTATTCCTTTTTTATTTCCGAAAATAGCTTTTAGTGGTTTATGGTCAGTCAATAACGTGAATTTTCGTCCAAAAATCATTCGATGGAATTTTTTTTTTACAGCAAATATAATTGCCGCCGCCTGCTTCTCAATTTGACTGTACTTTGTCTCCGATTGGGCGAGAGACCTTGCCGCATGCATGATGACTTTTTCAGAGTCATTGGGAAATGTGTGAGCGATGTACGCACCAAGCCCAACATTTGAGGCATCTGCTGCGACTTTTATCGGCAACTTAGGGTTGTAATGGGTGAGTAAAAGTTCCGATGAGAGAATGGATTTAAACTTGTCAAATGATTGCTGACAATCCTTAGACCATTTGTAATCGACGTTGTCTCATACAAACTTGCCATAATAATTTACAGCACCTAGAAATGATCTCAGTTCAGTGATGTTCGATGGTGCTGGCATGCTGTTGATACGCTCTATTTTGTCCGGATCTGGCTTCAAACCATTCTTATCCAAAATATGCCCAGGGTAATTGAGTTGAGGAACAAAAACGAGCACTTTTCGATTTTCACTCGAAAATTAAATTCCAAGAGGCGTTGAAGTACCTGGTTTAAAATCTTCAAATGGTGCTCGAAATCTTTCCCTCCGATGATGAAATCGTCAATATAAGGTGCAGCGCCTTCAATACCTGCAAGGACAGAATCTGCAATTTGCTGGAAAGCTCCGGGAGCAGGTTTTGTACCAGGAGCTAGCCTATTTGGCCTAAATAACCCTTTGCGGGTATTGATGGTTAGCAGTTTGGCTGATTCGGGTGTTACTTTCACTTGGAGATATGAATCAGCTAAATCTATATTAGTGACAATTTCGCTGTCCCCAATTTTTGCGAAAATGGCCTCCGGAGTTGGAATGAGGTATTCATGCGATTCTAGTTGATCATTTAACCCAGATGAATAATCTCCGCATAGACGTACCCCTCCTGAAGACTTCTTGACTACCACAATCGGTGCTGCCCAGTCCGAAAAATCAACTGGAGTGATCCAGCCTAGGTCCTGTAGGCGTTGAAGCTCACGCTCTATTTGAGGAAGAACAGCATATGCCACATCTCGTCTAGCTCGGAAAACTGGAACAGCATCTGGTTTAAGATGTAGCTCAACTTCCATTTTGGAACAAACCGAGGAGTCATCTTACTGGAACAGTTTAGCATACCGCTGCTTAATGCTGGCTATGGCTGCATGGCGATCGGCGGCTGTCGGCTGTTCGCTGAATGATTCGACTGATGCAAACTTCGTTGATAGGTTTGTCCCATAATTGAAAATTTCGCATAGATCTGTCCCTAGAATGTTCAAACCTTTAATTTTAGTTACAAATAAATTACAAGATTTTACTTCCCGATTTAGCTGAATTTCGCAAGGAAATTCAGCGATAATTTTTATAGAGTCCAATGATGCACTTTTGGCTTGACTGTTTTCAAGTGTAGTGCCTGGTCGTCCCAACTTTTCCCATGTAGTGATATCGATCATGGTGATGTCTGAACCGGTATCAACTTGAAGTCGGATAGACTCACTTGAAATCTGTTCGCTGGGGCGGATGTTTACCTCCACAAACTTCCTTCGCTTAACATGATTTATGCAATGGACATAAACAGCCTTGTTTTGCTGGGAAATTTTTTACCTCGACGCATGTTATTGTTTCTGCCAGCTTTCTTTGACGAAAAACAGCTGCAGTAACCCTTTTTGTGGCCAACACGATTGCATTTTGTGCATTTATGGTTTTTGTAGCCACAATCTCGTGAGAAATGCATTTCACCGCAACTCTAACAAGGAGATTTTGGCAAACTGTTTTGTTCCTTATGCTGCTGTGCTGGCTGTTGAGGTTGATGTTTGGGTTTTCGTTGCTGTTTCTTGATATCGTTGACTGACGTTGCGGATGAAGACGTTTGTTCGATGAGTGCTGCATCTTTTTTAAGGCTAACCCATTTCTGGACACCCGACAACAACTTGCTCAGATCGGAATTCGTGTCTTCATCCAGTTTAGACAACAGTTTTTCCGGATGTCTGCGTCGGATGATGACTGCAGTCCTGTCACAAACACTAGACATTTGAACTGGTCTGAACTCAGTGCGCTTAGCTTAAAATCCTCACAGCTCTTGTTGACACGAGCTGCGTAGGTGGTAAAATCCTCCGCTGGACTTTTAACTGTCTGTAAACAACTATATCGTGAATTGAATAAACTCTAATTTACAGCTAGGTATAGTATAGTATATATGAACATATTAATTTAAATTAAATATTTAATTACAAAAAAAAAAAAAAAAATTATAGTTCAATTTATAAAAAAAAGATATAAACACAACTTCATTATGAATTGCTTAATATACTTTGTTTTGAAATTAGTAGTAATAAGTATAAGTCCCGGGCAGTCGCAGAAAGTGACATCATACAACACCCATCGGTTGCAGGACACATCCCCAGTGGTATTCGAGAGTGTAGATTCAGCTAAATTCTACAGCAGCACGTGGACAGTTCTAACGAAAGTCACTCCAATGGACTACGGAATGGTTCTTCGAATGGTCGAAAAATGCGACGACATACTAGTCAAATTGTGTCAGAACATCCCGGATGAAGAATATAAACCACATTGCCGTGCAGTCGTTCAGGAGACAGCAGCAAACATCGACAACTTGCGAAAAACAGCCGATCGCATGAATCAACTCCTTCGCTCAAAACGACAAAAACGAGCACTTGACTTCATCGGAGGTTTCTCCAAATGGGCATTTGGAACTATGGATAGTGAGGATGCTAGAAGGGTTTACCAAAAATTAGAATTCCTGCATAAAAGGGATAAAGAAACATTTCAAGTAATGCACCGACAGCTATCTGTTATGAACTCCAATTTCGACAAATTGAGCAAACCAATTAATCAGTTAGCAGCGGAGATAGAGAACATAACCGCAGGTGTAGGAAGTCTTAGTGAAACCTTCCTCAATTACAGTCGCACCACTAACAAAGAAGTGTCACTGCTTAAGATGAGAAGCGATGTCAACATTTTAGCATCAACCATCACTGCAAAGGTAGTTGAAGTACAAAATAGACAAACCTTGGAGCTGGCAGTATTTGACGATTTATACCAGAGTAGACTCCATCCATTCATCCTCAACGTAGAAAACATCACGGATCTACTAAAAAACAGTACGATCAATGGATTCTCATTTGTGGACTCTTTTATAATCTACCAAGCGTCAAAAACCTCTGTGTTCCTGAAGGGAGGAAATATATACATCAAAATTGTACTTCCGCTAACAGACACCCTGCACTTCGAAATCTACAAAGTCTATCCATTGCCAACAGTTCTGGATGAACGCTGGGATCTAGTACTTGACACCAAGTACGAATACATCGCAGAATCGGACAACCACGACTTGTTCGTGTTGCTGAGCCAAGAACAATATTCACGATGCTCACGAGTGCCAACAGGAGAAAATTCAAAAAACATCGCAATATGCCGACATGAGACCCCAGTGTTAACATCAGGCTCTAACGAGTGCTTGGTTGAACTCCTGCAACACGCAGCTACGTCAAAAGCTTCGTGTAAATACGGTGCGGTCCCAGCAAGCGAAGGACTATTCCTTAAGATGACAGCTTCAAACGAATGGTTGTTCAAAGTGAAGGACTCCTTCGTCTTAAACTTGAAGTGCGGTAGCCAGCAATACACTGCCACTCTTAACGGCTCTGGAATCCTAAAAATGGAACAGCCTTGCGAAGCCAGCGCGAAAGGGTTTAAACTATTTTACGAGCACCAGTCTGAGGTCACCACAGAGTACAAACAACCTATGGTGGACCACTCAGAGCTAACGAAGGCAATACAAGCTAGTTTTAACCCCGTTCCAGCAGCATCCATACCGAAAGTTCTCCCTATACGTATTGGGAACCACAAAAGTTTTGCCAATGAGCTGAACGCTGGGAAAAAGACCATAGAGGATCTCGAACAAAACTGGAAGCAATTGCATGCAGAGCGTAAAGCGGCAGACCAAGATTGGGAATTGTCATTCCATCGTTACTCGATAATGTCCCTGACCATCTTGGGAACATTAGCGTTGATTGTCGTGTTTTCAATCCGATGCCTCAGATCCAAAGCACGAACCATTCTTCATAGTCGAAACACACCATCTATTCTGACCACTCATCAGCTGGAAAATCGCCAAACGCCAAGAAGACGAGCACCTCCAACAGTCCCACAAGCCGACACAACATTTAGCGTCACCTCTGCCCGGGTGTGAGTAAAAAAAAAATATAAATTTAAAAAATATGTAATAATTAAAATTAGTAAATAAAAAAAAAAAAAATAATGTGAAAAACAAGAGTATCAATAAAAACTTAAATACAATTTTAAATTCTGACTATTACGAAAGTATGTACAATATATATGTATATACTTAGATAAGTTGCCAAACAAATTGCTAAAATTAATATATAAACCAATGTTAGACTTAAGAAAATTTAATAATAAAATGCAGACATATCCGGTTTCTGGAGACCTGGCTTGAACTTCCCAAGGGGGGAGGGATGTTGTACACAATTGCATGCCATATTGCAAATGCATGACCCACGGTGTCACAAATGCTGACGAATTACCTCAAATGATGAAATAGGTATTCATCGACGATAGCAGTTTGCGCCACACTTAATGTGACGCAACGTGACACAATAAAAGCCTTACTTCTAGAATGCACCTCAGTAGGTCAAAGCTGAGTAATGCATTTTGGAAGTAACCGTTGGTAAGTTCCAGGTAGGTCTCTGGGAACTCGGGGAGTCGAATTCAGAAACCTAACACGGACGGTCGCATTTTTTTATTGAAAAACAAAACATAACAGTGGCTTGGTTAAAAAGTCCGCTTGTTGATCTTTTGAGGAAACATGTTGCAAGATAAACTCCTTTTTATTATACTTATCCCGAATAAAGTGATAACGAACATCTATGTGTTTGTTCCTTTGATGAAATTCCGGATTCTTTATTAATTTTATTGCACTCATGTTGTCCACATTTAAACTAATTTGCAATTAATTAAAAATTGAAAGGTCTTTTAGAAGACTCCTAACCCAGATAAGTTCCTTTACTGCTTCACTCGCTGCAACGTATCCGGCTTCAATAGACGACAATGTTACAACTTTCTGTTTTGTAGATTTCCAAGCAATTGTTAAATTACCAAGCCTTAGTAAAATGCCAGTTGTGGATTTTCTGGATTCAACATCTCCTGCATAATCAGAATCACTAAACGATTGAAGATGATTTTCTTGTTTTGATGGAAAGTATAACCCATAATCTGATGTTCCTTTTAAATATTTTAAAATGCGTTTGACAGCGTTCCAATGCATTTTATTCGGATGTTCCATGAATTGACTAGCGCTATTGACTGCAAATGATACTCCTGTTAATGAACATTAACTAATAAAAATTGTGTATTTGAAGAATTTAAGTACAAAAAAAATTTTTTTAAGTGCGCCAACAGAGTGAGAGACAAAAAATAATGAGATAAGTACAGAAAAAAGAAGAAAAAAACGGAGCCGTCAAATTTGGTGTCAGGCATTGATCTCAAGACAAAATCCAAGAGAGAGCTCGCTGACATCCCAACACAACAAGAAACAACGCGACTCCATTGGAGATTTCATGTCAGGATGAGTATTACGAGAAAATTTATTGCCAATCGAGTCGGCCTGTAACCTAAACAAGAAATAAAATGAGATAGAGACAAAATGAATGCATCTCTATCTATCACTTTAAAAGTGTGCAATTATTTGGGAACAACCCTATTTTTTAACATGTTAATGCTTTTTCCTGCCTTCTCTTTATGGAAGGCATATTAAAAGGTTAAAAATGATACCTAAAAATAACATACATATATATACCAGTGTATAAAACCTACGATAATTTGTATTTTTTTTCCTTTTGTTAATAGAGCGAAGGCTCATTTTTTACCTTTTTTTGGAACATTTTAATACATTTTAAACACATACATATAGGCACATTATATACACATGTTACATTAAATTGGTCGATTAAGTTAATTATGGAGATTTAATAATCTTATTTCTCTGGGATGAGAGAGCGAGAGATCAATATTTTTCTTCTTTGAAATTATATATACATATAAAAACACTTGTATATTTATTTGTCAACGAATATTTATGATAAAACAAAATTCACTGTTGTTTGGAGGAATTGTTGCAATTTCGTTTGAAAACTGTATATTGATCCGTTGGTAATAGCGGGTTATATGGCGTGTTTTTTGCGGGTTTTGGTAGGTCCAAAAATCGTTTTTTATTCCAATCCAAAATTCATGTTCATGTACGTTCGAGAATCGATGCACCTTAATATATGCTATCGTGGGCATGGTTCGTTTTTAATATAGCGTCATCCTTACAAGCGTCATTCTTACAAGCCCCCAATATCATAAAATAAACTAGAAAATAAAAGCCCATTCTGTTCGTTTTAATAAAAAAAAACAGTGCCTGAACCACAAAATCAAATACAAATCAAATAACATTGCAATAATAAGACCAGTAAAAAAAATCAATAATAACGCGCCCTACCCATAATAATAATTCAGTGTTTAAATACAATAGTCCATTCATATAATATATGTACAAAATAACCAAAAAATAAAACAACACAAATAAGCATAACGTGCGGTAAATATTTCCTTCTCCTTTTCCTTGTCACTTCTCACAGTTGTATTAGCTTGATCATTGTAGGTACTGTGTGGAGCTTATCACACTGTGCATGCAATGATTAGGTTAGTATAACGTCAGATGGATTACTGTTTGTTTTTTCTATTTAATCAGGGGCGGATCAATATAAATTGTCACTAAGGCATAACACTAGTGACAATTTGTTATTGAAAAGTTCAAATTGGAATATAGATCAAACATTCATTATAGTTAATTGTCTGACTTGTGTTTTATTTGTTTTTCAATGTTAAAATGGTTGGTAGTTTTGAGTCGATTATACTAATATTCTCGGGCTTTGCAAAAATTTTTGTGCCGCGTATGTCCACACTGTTAAAAACAGGCTGGCTGTTTTTGGCACTGAGTGAGACCCAAATAGGCGAAAATTCTGATCAATCGGAATTTCGTCTGTTTGGGTACAACTTAGTGCCATTATTCTTTTCCCACCATGTTCTCGCCGTATACGTAAGAAATGACGTAGTGTACCAACTCCAACCACAATATGGCTTGTGCTCAAACACAAATTTTAATTTCATGTGGTTAAAATTAACGGTAAATAAGCACATCATGTACACATGTTTTATTTATCGGAGCCCAAATTTGGACAGTTTCAACTTTTAACTAATTTGATGCTTTGTCCGACTCGACAATTCCGGGCGATTTCAATGTACACAATTCTAGTTGGCTCCGCTTTTCGAGCCAGACAACTCCCGAAGGAAGGTATGTTGAGGTCTTTGCTGAGTTAAACCAACTGACTCAGATTGTTGACGAGCCAACTCGAATATCAGGTCAAACCCCAAACACTCTAGACTTGTTCCTTACCTCTGACCTAATAAATACACGCTAAATGTATTATCGCCCCTAGGCACATCAGACCATTGTGTCATATCTGCAAATTTCTCATGCCAGCAACACTCAGTTAAAGAAAAAACACCTATGAGAACCGTTTGGCAATATGGGAAAGCCAACTGGGACGGTCTCAATCATTTCTCCAGAAACTTTAACTGGTCATTATGCTTCCTCGGTAGTGACATAGACTCCCGCGCAGATATGATAACAAATTTAATCCTTTATGGAATGAGAAATTTTATCCCGTATAGGGTGAAATCTATCAAACCGAAAGAAAATGCATGGTTTGATTCAAACTGTAAAGAGGTTATTAGGGTTAGAGAAGTCAGTTTCCGGAATTATAAAACCAACCCCACTGAGGAAAACCGGACAAAGTTTCAACAAGCTAGACAGATTTGCAACGTTCACATTCGTAGAACCAAATTTTTGCATGACCAAAAATTAAGGCAAAAAATACTACAATGTCCCAAAGGTAGTAAGAATTTTTGGTTATTTGTAAAAAATATTCGAAATTCAACTTCTTCTTCGGTTCCAATGCTCGTCTTTAATGACACCCCTTTTGTCAGTTCTCACAAAAAAGCCAATTTGCTTGCAGCGCAGTTCGCTGTTAATTCGACGCTGCCAGAAAGTGTTATGACTCCTCCTGTACTTGAGAGCGTAAACGATTCTTTGGGACGAATCTTCTTTCGCACTTGTGTAGTTGCTAGAGTCCTCAAAGATCTTGACATACACAAATCCGCTGGCCCGGATAGTATCCCTCCCATCGTTCTGAAGAGGTGTTCTTCAACGCTGGCAAAACCACTGCGTAAGCTTTTCTTTTTGTCCTACTCTACAGGTCCGAGTGGATGGAAAACAGCATTTGTCCAGCCTGTCCCTAAAAAAGGCGCATCTTCTTATTATCAGCTCAAGAAATATCTTGAAGAACGGAAGCTCCTTAATGACCGGCAGTATGGCTTTCGTAGCAATATGTCAATATGATGGTATATCTCACCGAACAGTGGAACAAATCTTTACATCGTTTTGGAAAAAGTAAGATTATTGCGCTTGATATTTCAAAAGCATTTGATAGGGTTTGGCATCAAGCTCTCTTATCGAAAATGCGTGCCTTTGGTATCGATGAATCTCTTCTTCGTTGGATTAGAAATTACATTTCGGACTGTTCAATACAAGTTGTATTGGACGGCTTCAAGTCTGATATCCATAAAATAAATGCTGGTGTGCCCCAGGGCTCCGTATTGTCTCCGACCCTTTTTCTCATTTTTATTAATGATCTCTTATCTGGAACTTCTAATCCACATAATTGTTTTGCTGATGATAGTACTCTCAGCTTTTCATATTCGTTTTCAGATGCACCTCCTTGTTTTTCGGATGTGCAACTGGAGCGGCAGCGTATTATAAGCTCATTAAATGCTGATCTTGACAGCATTGTCCAATGGGGAATAAAAAACCGCGTAGAATTTAATGCTTCAAAAACTCAGTGCTGTCTTCTGTCGTTAAAGCAGAACCCACCCCCATGCCGCTATTCATTAGCGGCACTTGCATTGAAGAAACCGATCAGCTTTCAGTCCTCTGCATGTGCATCACAGACCACCTCTTGTGGAATGAACACATATTTGATGTCGCCAAAAACGCTGCAAAGTGTTTGGGCTTTTTTCGAAGGTGCAAGAAATTCTTCTCCCCGTTTGATCTGGCTGTAATCTATAAGGCCTTTATTCGTCCAAAGCTGGAGTATGTTACCGAATTGATTAATTAATTAATTGTTTCTCGAAACTATTAGGAAACAATAATAAGAATTTACAACAAAAAAGATGCCCGATTCCAATACAACGAGGGCGACGACTTTTTGTTTTGACTTGTTTATGAAGCTAAAATGAAGTGTCAAGGAAAATCTTGATCTAAAGAACGATCGTAAAAGCTTGAGCGTAGTAGATTTTTACGCTAAAAATATGGTCGCGTTCTAAAGCTCCACTCAGTTATGGATTGCTGAAGATTCCCGGCAGGCAACATTTTTGAGAGAAGATTTAGCCTTCATGAGATTTGTGGATGTTAGAATGGAGAGTGAAAGTTTTCTTTCTAATAAACGTATAAATGTATTGATGTGGGAAATTATGAGACATTAGAGAGCTTAATTCTCCATAGAAATTTCCAAATCCTGGTTAAGATGGAATTGGGTAAACTTTTTAAGACAGAGTAAAAAGTTCTCTGGTCAGAGTCAGTCGAGACAAATTTCTTAAATGAAAATCTTTCGCAAGTTTTCTCGGTGCAATTAATTGAAAGCCGACGTAGTGGATTACGAGACATAGAATACCCAATATACGGGTGAATAAATAGATAAAAGTCGCTGTAAAGAAACCAGGAATTTACAAGGCGGTTGAGTAATTTCACCGCCTACGATTTTTTTCTTGCAAAGAAGATTCCATTTTTATTGCCGTCGATTTTTCTTGCCAAAAAGAAAACAAAATTAATTTTCACCGCTTTCCCGGCCAAAAATTTACCGAATTACCAGGTCAACATAAAAAAAACGTGGTACCTAGATTATATACTACAGAACAAAGAAACCAAAAACATAGTCACCGTTTTGCCAAACTGAATCCAAGAGGAAGCGTAGCTTGGAGCGATAGCGCGTCGAACAAAAAGCGCTTGACGCAGGAGTTCGAGGTTCAAAAACCACCAATTGCCAAATTTTGTTTGTGTTTTAAATTTTTATATTAAATTTTTTTTTTACATTTTGAAGTAAATTAACGTTAAATTTACTAAAAAAAAAAATAAATAATTTAAGTTAAATACCGGATGCTGGTAGCTCGGTCGGCTATAAAAAAAATTTAAATAAAAAGCATTAAATCGTGAAACGTACTGATAGAATTAAAATTTTCCATTCGCGTATAAGTATATATAATATATAATATATAATATAATATATATAATATATAATTCAAGTGATTTAAAGAACATTTTTAAAGTATCAAGTGCAACAACGACAGATCATATCATCTTTGAGTCAATCCAAAAGACAGTGGCAACTTCTCAAGGAAATTCGAAGGTAATTTTGGTATGCAAATTTGATTTCATTTTTATTTACTTGAAAGATAAAAATTAACATAATATATTACATATATACTTACGTAAAACGAAACGAATAGTGAAATAGTACGCGCATAAAAAGGGGGTTTGATAACGGGGACTAATGTGGTAAATTTAAAAAAGCGCATAAAGAAAAGAGGTATTGAATACCCAAATTTGTTAATAAATCGAAAACTTCTTAATTCGTTTTAAATTAAATTTTTTTGCGATCAGCAGCAGGGTTGCCACTCAAAAAATTTAAAATTAACTTTTTGTTACTTTGGATAAATTGAAATTGAGTTAATTTTTTTTATTGTTTTAATGATTTTGAAAATTTACATTACATAATACATGTTTATAATTTTTATATATATAAAAAAAAACAAACAAAAAATAATGATATATAATAAATATTGAAAGTGCATGCATCGCACTATGAATTGTGAATACATTTTTTTAAAGAAGGGTGAGGAGGATGAAATGAGAAGGATGTGATCCCAACGGAGAAGGAAGCCATCTTAAGGGGTTGCTCTGGCGAGGGAGGCGACCAGGTAGGGTGGGTAGAGGTGATATCTCGCGCATCGACAAACAGCACGATGCAATGCTGACCCTTTTTTTTGTGACGGGCTATAGGTTCAAGAACCACACTCAACGCTGAGCTAAGGGTTCGAAAACGATAGTCAGCATGAACCGTACGTCACAAGACAGCTCGTTACAAGTATAACTCTCACATTTGGGCAGGAGCTCCCAAAACTCATTTGAATCTTTTGGATAGAATTCAAAATAGAGCTCTAAGAATGATTGGCGATAGTGGTAGTGGAAACATTTACATCTCTAGAACATTGTCGAAATGTTATATGTCTCTCACTATTTTATCGCTTTTTTTATAAACAATGTTCGAGCGAAATAGCCACTTGCATTCCTCCCTTTAAACTTTTCAACCGTAATACTCGCGCTTCTAGGAATGCTCATCAGTTTACCCTTGAGCCCAACTTCGGTCGTACTGTTAAGTACAGAGAATGTAATACTTTACCCGGCTCTATTTTCCCCTCCCATTTTGATATTCAGAAATTCAAAACCAATGTGCATCGGTATCTCCTCTTGCATCCTTCCCTACTTTCCTGACGCTCGCACTGTGCTTGTTAATTTTAAGGCTAGTCAATATCCCTTTAGTGCGCGCATCCGTTAAAAAAAAAATCCATTGAGGAAGATGTGTGGTTGTGGTCGATGTGTGAAACTTGGAACTGGGAATGTATGGAGTTTGGTTGGCTTCTTCTGTTGCTGTTCCGATCGTTAGTTTCGACATATCATCCTTACGTTTGATTACTTTGTACAGCTTTTATGAAGGCGCTATTTATTTTTATGTGTGAATTTAAATTATTTAAAACACGATTACTTTTTTTGTTTCTCTTTTGTTACTGTTTCTTAATTTTTGATGTGTGACGAGGCACAAACATGTCCTTTCATGGCGAAAGCCAGTAGCCAACCTCCCCAAGAAATTTCTTTCGACACATTTATGTAGACTGTCAAATGAAGGAAAAAAGAAAAAAAAATCAATACATAAACTGTCAGTTGCCAAGTGTATCGTTACAAAAGTTGAAAATAATGGAATTTATAGTCTGGTCGAGCTTATCCGTGCAATAAATGGAAATTTGTGATATCATATTGGATATTTTAAGAAATAAATTTATTTAAATCTTCAGTAAACATTTTCAAAAATACACTTCTATTTTGACCTTTAAAAAACCCCCACTCTTGCAAAAATGACGGTCTTCACATTTTTGTGCACAAAGTACGGAAACACACTTATAATTTACCCAAAATACAACGGATATTTTTTTATTAAGCCTAGCATTTAAAAGGAATCTTTGGACGGATTGAATTAAATAGAAGTTATTTAAACACAGAAATAAAAACAGGAGAACTCTATTTGAAATTGAAATGAGGAATGAAAATTTATATTAATAAAAACTAAATGATTGCTTTGTTTAATTTTCTTAAGTGAATTTCAGCACTACCACCAAAATTGATATTTGCCAAGACCCTTAGCTTTTAAACATTTCTTGTGTTGGAACATGAAGTACTTTTAAAAATTGATCTTCAAAAAGTACCCGAAAAAATGATGCCGTACATCTATTTTCTTGGTTCTAGCATGTGAATCGAGGCAATGAGGAGAGGATTATTGATAGGAGTCACGAATGTAAGGGCTTGGAGATCGATCGAGGCTATCGTATCTCAGATCTCACCTGGCTCAAAAAAAAACATCATGCCAATTCATATTACACTCACCACCACAAGAACAGAAGAATCACCGGCCTTATCGAATTGAGACCCTTTTTCTCCACCCATCCTGGAACTCGATCGGCCATAGTTGCGAGTTCCCCATTTCGTTCTCTAATAGTGCGGTTAGATCATCACGCTACCCTTTTGCTGCGCCCCCTTCGGTACCCCGTGAAAAATATCTAAACAACCATTGAGTTTGTTGTAAGCCCAATCATTCCAATTCATTGGCGTGACTTACACTATAAATTTATTTATTAATCCAACAAAAATATATGTATATATTTTAGAATATGGGGATAAATTATAAATATCAAGGTGGCAGAAAAAAATGAATGATAAATAAGTCAAGTCTCTGACATCTAATATACTGAAGTTAGCACACTAAATTCAACTTGATGGCGATCATAATTCATGTTTAGTTCTTATTAACACCAGTAAAATTCAAAGAAAAAAATAGAAACTATTTATAAATCTTACATTTTAAATTAGGAAAATTCGATAAGATCCGAAAATTCGCAACATTTCTGGAGTGCAAGTACCGATCAAACTGTGGGATTCTCATGCCCGACGATAGATTCCTCGCCCTCACTTATATCTCTCAAACTTGATCTGCCTGGTGGGTGAACCATTAAAAATTCTACACTCGAGTCGCCTAACAATGAAAAGCTCTTTGTGGGTGGTAGCTGCGGAAGGCGAGGCTAAATCGCGCCTCGAAACAAATCTATAAACGCAGCGAAGAGTTGGAATATAACGTAACGCACCGATCAGCCTCTTCACCTTTTTCTTTGTAATTTGCGATTTTTGTGATACGAGCCGAGTTCCTTCTTTTTTTTTTTTTTTTTTAATAGAATCTATCGCAATATGAGCACACTAAATATATTATATGTATATATAAGAAAAAACGTAATTCTAAAATATATCACGCCAATTCGGTAAACAAAGAAACAAAATAAAAATCCTAGTCTTAAACACAGGTTACGCTGCTGCGGTGTTTTTGGGTGGA
The DNA here is from genome assembly GCA_910595825.1 of Philhelius pedissequus. Lineage (NCBI taxonomy): Eukaryota > Metazoa > Arthropoda > Insecta > Diptera > Syrphidae > Philhelius > Philhelius pedissequus. The sequence continues at coordinate 120,075,547 of OU343162.1, read as the reverse complement.
TTCCTCTGGGATAGCCGACTTCAACTTTGTTTATATAACCGGTCGAAAATAATTAGGTGTTCCTTTTTTTAAACGTTATTCTAACATCCCACTGTGCGTGGGGTGAATTCCATATAGGGATAGAAAGGAGTTCGCTTTCTTGTTGTATTTTTATTAATTATTTAGTCGCTTAAAAAAAACACTCGTGTTCCTTGAGAGCCCGGGTAATTCCCGGGCTTTCCGGTCTTGGACGGCTCCTTTGCAGCCAGTTTCTAGTACGTCCTAATAGGCAGGATCTTACGATGACGGTCGCCAACCCTCTACAAGATGTCCTCGATTAGCTCCGATGAAGAGACCACATATAAACTCGTCGTTCCGACTACAAACTCCGCAAGAGAGAGTTATACGCCTTACTTAAAGACCGTGTCGCGCACTATTCACTTTCTTTTTAATTTAATTTTCTTATTTTTGTACCGGCAGCACTTCGCTATGTGTTCCTCCTTAACACCACGACACGGTTCGATTCGCACTCGACTCGCATGATCAAGTTACGGGTTGTTTACGAAAGTAGATTTCTTGCAGGTCTCTGGTTCAACGAACTGGGTTGACATACATTCAAAAAAAAATTACATAAAACTGGGCCTAGCTCATGTATAGCTTCCTCTCGGAAGGTCTATCTCAAACTTTTAGGCGGTCCTAGTTTACCCACCAACCAAACAAAACTGTATACTTGACGCGAACCACTTTGCTCAGTTTGGGAACAACTACACAAAACCCTGCCCTACCTACTTACATTTCTTCTGTCAAAATTCTTGACAGAATTTGCCATTTTCTACTTAAATTTTGCCGGGCTCACACGTAGCTTTCTTTATTTGTTTTGTAAATTAATTGTAAAATTGCGAAACCTCTCCTATGAATGCCACCAAACGTAATCTATTTTTTAACGCCAGAAAACAATTGCATTCGAGAACTACCATCTGTCCAGTATATGCAAAGAGGTACGATTTGCAATTGTTGGCAATTTCTCTTGGAACCAGTTACTCCTACGGGTGGCTCCCTCGGACGGACATCTAGCCCTCACACCTAAATTTATTCCCAACAATCCATATGGATGGAAGCCCAATCGACCAGCTTCGAATAAATACATAGGTATTCCTGCAACGTTTCGCCTACTACGTTTCGAATGCTACCTTTACAGGTAGCCATAACAAAATTCCGAATCTGGAGATTACTACTGAGCTACAGCCGGTGACACGGCTACTGTTGACTAAGGCAAACTATTTCTTTAAGTTTTAAACTATTTATTTTCTTGAAAACTTGTATCATTATTCTTAAAAAAACTAGATTAAATTTTTACAGAAAAAACTTTAGCAAGAGTTCTCTCTACAAGTTACTTTTTCTTTCTCCCTGGTGTATTTGTGTTCGTACGAAAACTGAAAAGCTTTAAGAACGTATTTCTTTAATTGACATTGCCAGGTTTGCAACACTCCCTCCTGGTAAGCTGGTGCCTTCTTCCGGATTACCATCTTCCCCAAACCGCTTAACATTAACGTTAAGTAGCGCCAGTTTTGTTTCTCAAATGTATACTCCAGTAGATGTCTTCACTTTTGCGGTTCTTATCTGTCCATCTTTGCTTTGAATAACTTCTAGCACTCTCCCTTTGGGCCATGTGTTTCGTGCGTTGTTTTCATCGACAATAACAACAATGTCTCCTTCTATCGTCACTGTCAGTATCTGTAGGTATATAAGTAAGTGGCCTAGAATTTATAATGAACTCAACCTCCGCCATCGTCGTAAGCAAAACTTCGTCTTTCGGATTAAGCCCTATATGCATCTGCCTTAATGTTTGTTTTACTGAGCGTATCAACCGCTCCCAACTTCCACCCATATGAGGTGGGGCAGGTGGTATGAAATTCCATTTGATTTTTTCATTTTGAAGATGTCTTGACAAGTCTTCTACGCTAAAATGATCCATAGCTGCTTTCAATTCTTGACTGGCTCCTCTAAAATTCGCCCCGTTGTCACTCTTTCTTTCTTTCGGCTTTCCTCGTCTCGAACAAAACCGTTTGATTACTAAGATACACGAATCGCTGGTTAGGTTACGTGCGATCTCAATTTGAATCACCCTTACAGTGAGGCAGGTGAATAAAACACCCCAACGCTTCTAAGTCCGTCGTCCAACAGATACCAGCATGGGACCAAAATAGTGCACACCCACATATGAAAATTTTAATTGGATGCCACCCATGGGTTAAAATGAGACCGTCAACACCTGGTTCTCAAATCCACTGTACCAAACTAGTGCCGTGCAATTCAGGTTGCATTTAAAAGACATTCGGTCTTACAGGCCTATATTTAAAATTAAAAAAAAATGGTCTTGTGAAGGGTTTAAGGCGGGCTTCAGGAATGTCAGCCATTAGCGGGGGTATCGGCTTGGCTCTTATAATTTTACATCTTTGGCAATCATTTTGAACTTTCTTCAGAACCACTCGTATCACTGAAATGTGGAAAATTTGACGAATTTCGTTGATTGTTGTTTCGAAATAAATATGTTTAAATCTTTCGTGAAAACTTTGTACAATTAATCTTGTAATATGATGTTTCTGTGGTAAGCGGCGTCTATGCGCTTAGAGGCATCTATGCGTCACTTTACTCGCATCACTTCATATGGATCCAGGTAAGGACTCGACTGCCAGAGTGAGCTTCTCCTTTGAATTGTTTGCTTTTGCTGTAGAGCCTTGAATTCATCACGGTAACCTTAAAGTTGACAAAGATGATAAAGATAGGATTCAGCTCCATTAACAGGATCCACCTTTCCTTCTTTATTTTGGCATAGCCAAAGTTAGTAGTTTTTTCTTTCCTTTGCGAATTGCGTTTGTGATGTCATCTTTTACTCGAAACTTTCTTCAAAAGCGTATAACTGATTTGAAAAACTTTAATCATTGTGCCAACTAATTTCTTTCACGTAGAAAATTTTGTATAATCAATCAATGGTGTTTCTGAGACTTCTAGATGAGTAAATAACGCAATCGTATTTTCGACTTTTATCGAATCTGGGAACACAGGCCATGTATCTTTAGGATTATATAGAAATTTCGGTCCTTTGAACCAACGGCTGTCTGTGGAAAAGACGACCTTAAGGTTCCATTTTGTGGCGACTGGGTATCCACCGCCATTCATTTTCTATAGAGTTTTCCAATATTTCGCCAATTCGAAATGCCACATATTGTTTCATCTTTCGATGGTCATTATTTATCTAACAAAGTACCGACTGAGAGTCCGACCAGAAATAACGCCTTTCAATTGTAGTCGAGTGGCCATTTGATGCCATTTTCGCCAATCTGACGGCAGCTTCCAACTCCATTATCGGAACAGGTATTTGTTTTAAAGATTCGACTTTTGTTTTAGCACAGACTAGATAGCATTCGACGCAGGAACCCTTTTGCACTCTAAAGTAGCAAACAGCTCCATATCCTAAGGGGATAGCGTCTATAAAGACGTGCAACTCGACTGCACATTCAGTTTTAAAACCCAAGGTATATAGGTAAGGCCGTCTAATTTTAATTTCCTTAACTGTAGGCAGTAACTTAATCCATTCTTGCCAAAGTGCGAATTGATCTTGGTTCTTGCCAGACAGCTTGCAGTACTATTTCCAAGGTCCATCAATTTAGCAGAGCAAATAGAGCAGAACACATTTTTTGTGATGCCATAATTAGATGCTAATTAAATACTAATTAAGTACCCAAAAATAAAATTAAGCGCTACAGTGCTTTTGGATAAAATTAATGTTCTGCTATCTTGATTTCAAGTTAGCAGAACAATCACCTAAAATGCTTAAAACGTTGAATTAGAAAATTTGGTTTGGTATACTCTTTAGGTGCTATCACAAAAAATGTGTTCTGGTCAACTTGCTCTGCTAACTTGATGGACCTCTATTTCCAGGAGCATCAGGAAGTGGGCAATCAGTCCAAGTGGTTCAAATACACTCATGAGCACTCGCAAAACTGTTCGTTTCGTTGGTGGAAAATTTCCTTAGAATTTATTTGTATAGGTCAAAAACGAAAAATGATCGGTTGACGGGGACCACCACAATCCTAAAATCTTTTCCGCTTCATATGTGCATGATCGTTTATGAAACGAATTGTTAGACATTGCTGCTTTTTCCCCAAGGTCGCTTAGTAAGTTCTGTGAATTGCTTCTAAAGCTTCTGATCTCAAACCCAGCTTGCTAAGAATTTGTATGACTTGATTCGTTATCCTCATCGCTTCTTCCTCTGTATCGAAATTATCGAGAAAATCATCGACATAATGGCTTTGCGCGATTTCGGGAAACTCTGTTAGATGTTCTATAGCATTCTTGTTCTTAATATAATCCGCACAGTAGGGTGAACATGTTGAGCCGAACGTCAGAACTTGCATGACGTAATCCTCTATTTGTTCTGTTGCCTTATTCCTCCACAGGTATACAAGTCTACAAGGATTTGGTGGAACATCTCCTTTGTCACCACAACATTGCATTAGATTTGTTTTGGATCGAATCCATCGCCTCTGCACAACTAAATCCTGTTTCCTCATCATTGTCACTGCTGCTTCATGAGAAATAGCTAGCCACACGTACCTACATTTTGTACATTTTTTCAAACATTTGTCTTATGGTAAAAAAATTTTCACAAAATAGTTAAGAACAAATTTTATGGAACCAAAACAACGACCGAACAATGCTTAATTTAATTGCGAATTGACGCAATTTCTTACTTAGGAAAAACTTTAAACATTTAGTTTTATCTGTTCTATATCTACATTAATATTTTGGATCAAATCTAAATAAATTTAAAAACTATGTTTACAAACACCGAACTGCTGTTCACTTTTTTGAATTGCAATGTGAAAATATCAGCTGTTGTAGTGGATCTCATGTGGAATTAAGAGCGACAAGGAGGCTGGCGTTTAAGTTACGCAATACCGATTTAAAAGCGACACGACTACAAAAACGACAATTTTCGATGAAGTGAAACGACTATCGCAATAAGGGTGAATATGTTCAGCGAGGGGTGAGGTATTCAGGGCCGGAAGCAACATAGAATTTAACGAAATTCCATCGACCTGTGCCGCAGCGTCCCAAACAATGCACACCTTATCCGCTTTGTTTGAACTTAGGACGGAAAAAATTTGAAGATAACAAATTATTTTTCCCTGGCTGCTGGAAATATCCTCGTCTGTTAACTTACGAGCATATCCTTTGCTTACATATTCAGACATTTGAGAATGTAAATTTGCTGCCAGTTGTGGTTCTTTATTGAGGCGCTTCTCGAGGCATAATAATCAGCGTATCGCTGAAGGTCTACTATTTGGAAGCTCAAAACAATCATTTTTCCATAAAAGTGGAACACTAAACCTCCTGTAAATTCTTTTTTTTGAAGTTTCTAAAAGCATTTCGACTATGGCATCATCTCTTTTTTTTAATCGCTTTATATCTTTGGAACAAAGATCCCTACATTCACACAAGTGAAAGGAATGTTCAGGTGTCTTTAAGCCGCTTCCGCTGATCTCATCGCATGATTGACCACCCTAGACGTGTCTTAATAGCTGCTGGTTAATTTATTTCTCCTTCACGGTTTTAATGCGTTTAGTAGCTTTACATTGTCTAAGCCTATCAGGATTATAGGCCCGCTTCCTTAAAAGATTCAATACCTCTTAAGTAACTGAAGCGTGACTTAAGCGAATTAAAGTTGACGGTATGAGACCAATGAGTAATTTATCATCTCTTGTCTTCCTTGTATTCAGGGTCTTTATAATTACCTCTGGACGGCTGAACAGCATCTGTAAAGTTGCGATTATACTGGATACTTGGTTTGGGTACATCACTTAGCCCTCACCGCTTCAAGCGCGCTTCCTTAAGGCTTTTATTTCATCGTCCGAAAATCCACATGCACGCGTTGTATTTTTAAAACAGCTAAAGAATAGTGGCAATTCTTCTGGCCGTCCAGAGAATTGGGCAATTCTTTCGACACTATATGTTTTGTTGCCAACTGCTGCCTGCACAAGTTTGGCGTTGTGACCATTTGGTTGCCAAGTAAGATGTTGTCAGTGTTGTTGTGGCTGAATGCCCAATTTTTGTTGTAAACGGCTTGGATTCTTTGCTGTCCTTGTAGAATGTTGGCGCCATAGTTACCGTTCGTTGCATTTTGCATGGTGAAAACGTTGGCTCCAATCCACGTGTCATTGGGATGTGCAGCTGCTGTCCGTCGTTCGCGTGCAGTAAGCTTGCTTCTGTTTTGATCCAACTGTTGTATAATATTGTTGATGGCAAATTCGCCAATGTTGTATAATATTTTTTGTAGTATGTCCATATTTGGACATATCAATCGAAAAGAATGTAATCCTACCTATCGAGGGGATTCCAGTTTATTTAACTGGCCCTGGCGGCCCTTTTGGGTGGCCTTAGAAGGCCGATATGTTTTTGCCAGTATATTTGAATAGCCACTGGCGGCTATTTTGATGTAGCCTTAGAAGGCCAATTTACCTGAAAATAAATTAAAGTTGGATTAATAATGTACCTTTGATACGGGCTGGGTATTCGATCGAAAATAATAGGTTTACAATGAAAGACTTTTTTACTTTTTTGTTTAATTTATTCGTTCAATGGATTCTACTGATTCAACTGAACTTAACTGATTCGATTGATTCAACTGATCCAACTCATTTTATTATTATTTTTCTACACTATTTATACAAAAATATTCTTAACCTATCATCCCTTCCAATTTACATTTTCTTTGAGTTTACAATTTTGTAATGTATTGCAATTACTTGCCCTAATATTGGAATGCTAAATAAGCATTCCTCAACAATTATTACTTAATATAATTTAAATGCAATATATTATTAATTGCCATATATTTCACTTTCTGAATTAGCATTATTCATTTAACATACATTTCCTACACATATGTTTAGCTTCATTCAATTTCATTGCTAACATTGCTTGTCCCAGTTCTTTTCGTAATTCAATTATTGGTCATTGACCAGTGCATTTTTTGTCATACTAAACGATCGCTTATGGTTTCAGTGCATTGTTTGTATACACTACCTGGTCGCGTATCGTTTAGCTGATTCACACCATTCTGTTGTTGGTGTCGATCTTGATATTAATTTGATATTTTATTTAATGTTTCTTAGGGAAGGTCGTGGTCAGATTGTTATTTTAATTATTTTAGTGGTGCTGGTTATGTGAGATCTAACACTTTTGTTTGTGTTATTCATCTCACACAACACCTCCCCCCTTCGGAAAAGTGCACATTTTTGTTTGGGAGAGACAAAAATTGTGTTTGGCCTTGCAATGTATCGATGAAGTTGATTTGGCTATCGTATGAGTGGAATGTCTTTTCAATGACAATTATATATTAGATTTTAACTTTTTTTTTGTGTTACATTGTTGTTTAAAATTTTTGTTATTTTTTTTTTGTTTTATCTAATTTTACAATAATTCTAATTTTATGGCAAATTTGAAATTTTATTTGGTTAAATACATCTTATAATATTTTGGTTAATTCATAATTTGTTTCTTATAATTGTTTTTTTTTTCAATTTACAATATATTCTTATGACAAATTTTGAAATCTAATTTTTCTTATAACTTTTAATTATATATACACATTTTTTTTTTTTTTTGGATTACTTAATTTACTATATTTTGTAATGAAAGATAGTGGCATATTAATAGATTAACTACCCTGGGATGATAAAAAATGATAATTTAGTCGATCCCTTGTATACAAATTATTTATTATATTTTTTTTTTTAATTTTGCCATTTATTACATTTTATTTGGTTAAATATATCTTATAATATTGTGGGTAATTCATAATTTGTTTGTTATAATTGTTTTTTTTTTTTTTTCAATTTACAATATATTCGTATGAAAAATTTTTAAATAATATTATTTTTTCTTATAACTTTTAATAATATATACACATTTTTTTTTGTTTGTTTTGAATTTTGTCATTAAACCTAAGTTCAATAAACTAAGTTGAGTTTTGTTGGAGTTGACCGTGCGTTTTAACCTTCGGAATCCTGTTGTTGTCTTGACGTTCCTTGGGATTTTAAATCTGGAAAGGTGGCTTCGAAGTCTGCTGGATTGTGTGATGGCGGATCCCTGGTGTGTTTTGTGAGGTTGTCTGTATTGTCTGATTTAGCAAATGACATGTGTTTTGTATGTATGTGTGTTTCGTGTAATTTATTGGTGCATGTATCATGTATTAGTTTAATTTGTGTTTCTGTGTACATGTGTATAATGTTTTGGGGCTTTGTACCCTCTTTTTGAATTTTGGGCTCTTCATCTCCCTTTTTTTTTAAAAACTTTCTTTTTTTTTTTTGATTTGGGGATTTGTATCTCCCTCTTTTCATTATTGTTTGATTTGGGGCTCTTTTTCTCCCTCTTCTAAATTTTTTTTTTTTTTTTTTTAAATTTAAATTTGGGGCTCTCTATCTCCCTCTTTATTTTTTAAATTACTATTTTTTTAACTTGCTGCTATTTATTTCCTTCTTTTCATTATTGTTATATTTAAATTTGGGGCATTTTTATTTTAAAAGTTGGGGCTCTATATTACCCTCTTTTTTTTTATTTATATGATTATCTTTTAATGTGGGGCTAGAAGTACCCTCTTTAATTTTTTGTTAAATTTACATTTGGGCTTAATGTCCTCTTTTATTATGTTAAATTTGTATTTGGGACTTAATGTCCTCTTTTATTTATTAATTTTTATACTTGGGGCTTTTTATTTCCCCGTTTTATTTGTATTAATTTTTAAATTTGGGATATCTATTTCCCTATCTTCATTTTTAAAATTGGGGCTCTTTGTTCAAACACATTGAACAATAAGATAAGAGGTATGAGAAGATAAGTGATATCACTTGTGTTTGCTTAGGATATCTTATCTAGCAAATGTGAGCACATACACAATGTTTACGATAACAAGCAATCTATTGCCTGTGTTTGGGTTCGGAATTCGTGTGTGTGTTTGTTATCACTTATCGTTATCACCTTAGTAGAAAATTTGTATATAAGCGTAGCTTAAGAAGAATAACAGTCAGTTATAATAAAGACATTAACGATCTTACAACTCGGTTTTTATTTTAATCTCGCTGTTTATAAATTTCCCCCCACCAGCGGTAAGGGATTTATGAACATTTGGTCCTTCAAGACGGATTCTTATTTTGGTTTTCTCAATCGTCGTTGAGGCGAAGGAAATTTAAATAAAAAAAAAAATATCAAAATTTTGATTGGTGAAATTAAATAATCACCTCTCAATATTATTATTTTGAATAGCGTACTTTACGGCTGACAGTAAAGTAAGTGTTATCGGGACTTAGACACCGATTTTAAAGTGCAGTGCAGTGTAGTTAAACAAAATCAAAAAAACTGTCCAAAAATTAATTAAAATGGACAAAAGAGAAAAACTTTACAAATCCCAAAAACAAATAGGGGATGAAATTTCGTTTATCCATACTAAGGTGAAAAATAAAACCACTCGAAAATCGGAGTTGGAGACAAGAATTAGATTGAGTTCTATATGGAATGAATTTCAGCTAAACCACTCAAAAATTGTAGCAATTGGAATCAGCACTGAAAAATATTTTGAATTGAATTATTCCCAGTGCATTGAAAATGAAGTAGTGAAAATAAATGCTTTGCTTGATGCAGTGGATGAAGAAAATCAATGCACATCAGATAAAAAATTACAATCCAACGAAAAAGATATTGCAGAGGCAGAACCACCATTGCAGCCAAGTGATGATGCAGACAAAATATTTGTGTCAAAATCAACACAGAAGCACCCAGAAGAAGAAGAGGCAGATCCACCAATGCAACCAAGTGATAATGCAGACAAAATATTTGTATCAAAATCAACACAGAATCACCCAAATGAAGAAACAATAAAAAAAGCAGATGCTAAAACAATTGGGACCTTTACACCAACATTGGCAACATTGGAAGGAAATCTCATAAAAAAGTTTCACCGACAGAATGAAAACTTCAAACGAAGACTGGAGGAGACGGTCGGAGCAGAGATAATCTCATCCCGAGATGGAAAAGTGGTGATGGACAAATTTAGTGCGCTCAAATTAATTTTCGACAAGCTCACGGCAGATCTTGGATATTATGATGAAAATATCGAAGACACCTACGAAGAAGCGGAAAAGAGTGCTTATAATGTCCAAAAAATAATTGAAGATGGAGCAGTAAATCCCGAGATCCAGAACAAGCCATCTAAGCTGAAGCTAGAAGAAGTTCGAATTCCAGTTTTCTATGGCGATATTAATGAATGGATGTCTTTTCGTGATTTATTCATGAAATTGATTCATGAAGCACAGCACATCTCAAAGGTAGAAAAGATGTTTAGACTTAAATCTTTAGTCAAAGGTGAAGCAGGAAAACTCATCATGCATCTCAGCGTAACAAATGCAAATTATGAAGTGGCATGGGGTATGCTTGAGCAGAGATTTGAAAATCGAAGATTGATGTTCACGACTCTGGTTGACAGATTACTCGATCAGCCAACAATTAATAGCGAGTCGGCATATTCGCACTGAAGAATCTAAACATAAAACTAAATGATGCATGTCCATTTATAGCAAGAGTGATTATAAGGAAGCTGGACAAAGAGACACTAAGGCAGTACGAGCAAGGTGTGAAGAAAACGAAAGAAATCCAGAGGTTGGATGACGTTCTACAATTTTTGGAGCAGCAATATCAAACACTTGAGGCAGTAAGAGGAAAAGCCAGTGGAAACAACAATGCTCAGAAAAATTACCAAAAACAACAAAACACATTTTTTACAGAACAAAAAAAATGTTTTCATTGTCAAATTTCTGGCCACCACACAAAAAATTGTAGAAAGCTTTTACAATTGAAAGTAGCAGAACGAAGGATTTGGGCTCGGAAATCAAAACTATGCTATGTGTGTTTAGACCATACAATACACACAAAATGTACAAGTAAAACTGAAAAATGCCAAATTTGTAATCGTAACCACAATACGATTCTTCACGATGAGGACATTGCTGCAGAGAAAAAAGGGGAAAAGGTAACAACAGTAGTGACAAAGGAAGGCACTTCATCGGCAATTTTGCTGGCAACGGCACAAATACAAGTGAAATCACAGACCGGTGAATTCGTGCTTATGCGAGCATTAATAGACCAAGGATCCCAAAAAACGATGATATCTGAAGAAGCCGCACAAATATTAGAAATTCCACGCACTAAAGACAGAACCGAACTTCAAGGAATTGGAAATACTACAGTGGGAATATCTAAGAACAAAGTTTTGTTAGAACTTAAGCCACGTTTTTTGAGTAAACATGTGATCAAAATTGAGGCATTAGTGTTACTAACATTGGCTAAGGCTCAACCAAGTAAAAGCTTTGATTTTGAATTAAACCAATGGAATAATTGTACTCTCGCAGATCCATTATTCAACAAATCAGATAGAATAGACGTGCTAATAGGAGGTGATTTATACGGCAAGATTCTGGAAGATAAAATAATGAAAATTGAAGGTGTATTGGGACAATCCACGAAATTTGGTTGGATATTGTCTGGAATAATTAAAAATCATAAAACAATTAATAAAAGAGTAACCAGTGCTGTTATAAATCTGGAGCAGTTCTGGGAAATTGAAGAGGTATCACAGAATGATTCCAATTCAAAAACAGAAGGTCAACTATGTCTAATAAAAAGGTTGACACCGATGGAAGGTATGTAGTGACGCTCCCGCTCAAAGAAGACAAGGAACTTGGAGACTCTAAGAAACAGGCCGTAGCCCGTTTTATTAATTTGGAGAAGAAGTGTAAAGCTGACAAATTTCTAAAAGAAGAATATTCGAAGTTTATGAAAGAATATTTAGAACTAGGTCATATGCAAGAAGTCAAAAAGCTAACATGGGAAAATACTATTTACCTCATCAAGCAATATTAAGAGCGAACAGTCTAACTACAAAGCTGCGGGTGGTCTTTGATGCGTCAGCTAAAACAACAAATGGTCGAAGCCTGAACGATATAATGATGGTAGGACCTAGACTGCAAAAAGATATATTTGATATCATCTTAAAGTGGAGGTTATGGAGATATGCCATAACAGCAGATATTGAAAAGATGTACCGACAAATCAAAATAGCAAAAGATGACCAAGAATACCAACATATTGTGTGGAGAGACAACAAAAACTCGGCTTTAAAGGAGTATCGACTTACTACTGTAACTTATGGAACGGCAGCTGCGCCATTCTTAGCAATACAGACCTTGATGGACATAGCCAGCAATTGCAGTAAAATAAACGATGATACTGCAAAAATAATTCGAGAAGATTTCTACATGGATGACCTAATGACAGGTGCAGACAATTTGGAAAAGTGCATGGAAATTCAACAGAATGTATCCAGAGAAGTTAAAAAGCATGGTTTTCATTTAAGAAAATGGCTGGCAAATGATCCAAAAATAACTGAAAGCATTCCTAATTGTGGGAACAATCAACTGATTGAAATTAAATATAACGAATCAGTTAAGACCCTAGGATTAAATTGGGATCCAACACAAGACCAATTTAAATTCTATTTAAATTTACCGGCTGAAGCTAAAATTTCGAAACGAATTGCATTATCGAACCTTGCCCGAATATTCGATCCATTGGGGTGGCTTTCACCTGTCACAATAGTTGCAAAGCTTTTTATGCAGAAATTATGGATTCAAGAAATTTCATGGGATAGTGAACTTGAAGATAACTTGAAGAACGAGTGGAATAGTTTCATAGAACATATATCTAGTCTTAATGAAATTAGAATTCCTCGATGGCTGCAATCATCTATTGGGACAAAAATTGAATTACTCGGCTTTGTTGATGCGTCCGAAAAAGCATATGCAGCGGTAGTATATATGAAGATCAACTCATCAACTACACTGATAAGTGGGAAGAGCAAGGTAAATCCAATAAAGAACAGAAAAACACTCCCGAAATTGGAACTATGTGCAGCTCAACTGCTAGCAAGACTTTTGCACAGAATTATTAAAGTCATAAACAGAGATTATGATATATATGCTTGGAGTGATTCAACAATAACTCTTTGTTGGATACAAAATAATAAATCTAAAGACAAATTTATACGAACCAGAGTCGATGAGGTTAACGCACTAATTCCTAAAGCTAAATGGGGACATGTTGTCTCAAAGCAGAACCCAGCAGATGTAGCATCAAGAGGAATTTATGCGAACCAGCTAAGCGAACATACACTTTGGTGGAACGGACCGGAATGGCTTAAGGAACCTCGAGAAAATTGGCCCAAACAATGTGAAGAAAAACGTAGACCAGTTATTTTAATGATGGCTGCAGACAAAAACAATAAACACTTTTTAGATGATCTCATGACCAGATACTCAAGTTTGACAAAGCTACAAAGAGTTGTAGCATTTATCATACGCTTCATCCGGAAAAAGATGCGTGTAAGTGCGTTTTTTAACTATTCTTCAGTAGACGAAATAGAATACGCTTGGAAACTAATAGTGAAACATCATCAAAAAAGAGAATTTGGAATAGAAATAAAATGTTTGCAACAAAAGAAAAATATTAATCCAAGCAACAGAATTATCGATTTGAATCCGTTCTTAGATAAAGATGATATTCTAAGAGTAGGTGGCAGGTTGCATTACTCCAACTTACAATACAACCAAAGGCATCCAGTCATTTTAAACGGATCAAATCTAACCACAGCAATAATTGAGGACACACATCGAGCAACATTACACGGATCCATTCGAGTCATGGAAACCATAATACGGCGAAGATATTGGATCATTGGATTAAAAAATGCTGTAAAAAAATTCATCAGACGTTGTCCAAAATGCATAAGATATCGCCAATGTGCGGTTGGACAAATAATGGTAAATCTACCAGAATATCGAGTTAATGTTTCGCATCCTTTTGAACATACTGGAATTGATTATGCTGGACCTGTAGTGATGAGATGTTCGAAAGGAAGAGGACAGAAGTCATTTAAAGGCTATATAAGTGTTTTCGTGTGTATGTCAACAAAGGCAATACACTTAGAATCAGTGAGCGATATGACAACAGAAGCGTTTATGGCAGCTTTAAGACGTTTTTTCGGCAGAAGAGGAAAAAGTGCTCATCTATATTCTGACAATGGATCCAATTTTGTTGGAGCAAGCAGACAAATGGATAAAGAATTCCTACAAGCAATTAAACAAAATTCAGATGTAAGTCAGGTACTAGAATCAGAAAGAATTCAATGGCATTTTATTCCGCCGGCAGCCCCTCACTTTGAGGTATGTGGGAAGCTGGAGTGAAAGCAGTGAAATATCATCTAAGGCGAGTAGTAGGAGATTCAAAATTAACCTTCGAAGAGATGTCAACTCTTTTAGTCCAAATTGAAGGAGTTGTGAATTCCCGGTCACTCTGTGCATTTAATAGCAACAATGTTGAGGATTTAGATGTACTAACTCCAGGACATTGATGCAAGGAATCAATAATTTGACAACACAGTTAGAGAGTCAGTGCCATAAGTTAACTTACTTCAAAGAACCCTGTGAATCGATGGTTCAATCAATGAGAAGGAAGTATCGCATATTGGCATCAAACAATGAGTTGTTTATGATGGCAAATAGAAAAAGAAGAGCACCATGTATCCTTATTGATTACTGTTATAATAATTGTTATTTTTATTACTGTATATTTAAAAAGAAAAAAGAAAATATCTGAAATTGATTTCTCCCTACCTGCTTCATGAGGCGGGGCAGAATGTTCAAACACATTGAACAATAAGATAAGAGGTATGAGAAGATAAGTGATATCACTTGTGTTTGCTTAGGATATCTTATCTAGCAAATGTGAGCACATACACAATGTTTACGATAACAGGCAATCTATTGCCTGTGTTTGGGTTCGGAATTCGTGTGTGTGTTTGTTATCACTTATCGTTATCACCTTAGTAGAAAATTTGTATATAAGCGTAGGTTAAGAAGAATAACAGTCAGTTATAATAAAGACATTAACGATCTTACAACTCGGTTTTTATTTTAATCTCACTGTTTATAAATTTCCCCCCACCAGCGGTAAGGGATTTATGAACACTCTTTTTCTCCCTCTTTACTTTTTTTTTTAAATATTTTTTTTTTCTTAAAGAGAAGAAAAGAAAAAAATATTATAATTTTCTTTTATGTATTTAGTATTTTAATTATTGTTTTTTTTTTAATTCTCAACATTATAAAAATCTCTTAAAAAGCTTGTAAGTTCGCTTAAGTTTATCTTATGTGTTTGCCCTAACCTAATATTTGTTCTACTGGGATTCTGTATAAGTTAACCTGAGTCTATTTGTATTGCTTGATTTAATGTTTTACTAATTGTTTTTATACTCTTATTACTACTGCTTTTTAATAATTCTAACGTGGAATCTTTTTTATCTGTATTAATTAATAAAAGTGTGTGTATTAATGTATAGAAAAATATAAATATTGCTTTATATATATCTTGTATTGTGTATTTAATTGTATGTAATATTTGTGATTTTTCTAATTGTGTTAATTTTTCTTTTTGAATTTGTTCATTTTGTATGTATGTTTGCTGGTGAGAACCATGTATTTCGTCTGCAGGGTGCAGTACTGTTTGATTATTTATTCTTATAGTTTATTATTTAACTTATTTTCTGCGACTGCAGTATATATTTTTTGATATTTTTTATCATTATTTTCATAGCTTCATCGTCAACTCCATCTACGACTTCATTAACAACGCCATCCCTATCATCATCATCTGCATCCGCATCGCCATCAGCATCATCAACAACACCATCTACATTCATTTCATGTCAATCATCTTTTCCGTCAATTTCAGAAAATATTACAGTGCCAGTACAGTGTATTTATATTCATAAGTTCTTTAATCTCTTGTTCTAATTGGAATAAGTTATTACTATTATTGTTTTCTAATTGGGGGAAGTTATTACTATTATTATTTACTAGTTTGGAGAAGTCATAACCATTTTCTGAGGTACATAAAGGTTTACTACGGGCTTTAGACTTGTTTCTTCGTCTGAGATTTTGTTTTTTGTGCTTATTATTACCATGCTTTAATGGAAATTTTTTCAGCTCAACATTTTCTTCAGTCACAACGTTTTGTTGCCCAATTCCTCTCTGATCCACTTTTCGAGGTGGAACTTGATAAATTGTTGATGGCAAGGTTTCGGTTGTGTTCAAAGAACCTAAAAACTCTAAATTTTTCGATACTGCACTTTCAGATGTTTTGTCTAGGCCGGTCGCATTGTCGCGCCGCAAAATACATTTATCTTTCAGTGCCTTTTCTTCAAAACTTAGTGTAGTTTTTACCAATTTGTGGTCATTGCGGCTATTTTGGGTTGTTTGTTGTATTGTGTTTGAGTTATTCAATTGCGAGTGAGTCCTCGTGAAACAACTTCCATTGTGCGAAATGGACAACCCTTTTTCTTCGGTTACCTCGGATTCTTTTAAAGGAATACTGTATACCTTTTCTACCTGAATACCTGTGTTATTTTCAAGTATTTGTGAAAATGTTAATAATTTGTTGGGCCCATCTACATTACAGTACTTACCCATGAAATTATACCCTAGAATTCCATCGCCAGGGATGGCTAGGTCATTTTCTATGACTTGAAACTCACAAGCAGGACGTGTGGGTATTTCAATTGTCCCTATGCATTCTCCTAATGTATTGCCGAAACCACATGGTGTATTAATGGTTAACTTCTTTTTGTCGTTTATATAAATTTTATTCCCCAATGCATTTTTTTTATTAGACTAACCTCTGAACCGGTGTCTACTAATAAACGAGTTGTGTTACGTTTCCCTATATTTAATCCTATATCTATTGAAGGTAATTTTAGCTGTTTATTTGTTTTTATTAAGTCTGAGTCCTGGACAGGATCAGTTTCAGTTTGCACTTGGTGCTTATTTTGGGTTTGCCCTAGCTTTTCCTTAATATTATTTAGAGTCGAACCTGGGAGCTTTCTTTCGACTACTGGGAGTTTCCCGACTGTGAACTCTCCCATCGGTTCTTAAATGTACATTCATTAATTGTGTGGTTATTTCTACCACACCAATCACATATTGCTTGCAAATGGAATACCCTATTCTCGTAATCTGTTTTAGGTTTATTCTGCGAGTTTGAATTCTCGTTTCTAAATGGGTTAGATCTGCTAGGTTCTGGGTTCTTTTGGGATTGGTATGCATTGAGTCTTTCCCTACCATAATTATTTTGGGGGTTGCCTCTACCGTAGGATGGGTCACTTCTATTCATATTGTGGTAATAGTTATTACCTTGGGGGTTTCTCCTATCGCTCGATGGGTAACTATTTTTATGAAAATTTTGTGGGTTCCCCCTGTAGGAGTTTTGGCTATTATTAGTGGAGCGTTTATTGCAGTTCACAGCCTCATGCCCATAATGTTTGCATAATTGGCAGATCGGTGTGTTTAACCTTTTGAGACACTCATTATATGTGTGTCCCTTAATGTTGCAAAAACTGCAAGTTATTTTTGAAGAAGGGTTTGAGGGAAGGGAAAGGTTGTTTGGTGACCCTTTAGATGCAAGATTTCCTGAATGGTTAAAATTACAGGAAGTTTGAGGAATTGGTGGGGTTGTTTCAACCCTTTGTACATGTTTTTCCATGCTAAATGCAGTCCTCACCAATTCTTCAAAGCTCTGTGTACCAAGAGTGAATAGGTACTGACCTAGTTGTTTGTTTGAAACCCCGGAGGCCAGAGATGACTTGGCGAAATCCTCAAGCTGGGTTTTAACCACCTCGGACTTGTTCCCATATTTAATTTCCGCTGCCTCTCGACATTGGGTTAGCGAGTGTCGAATGCGGCTCACGAAAGTGTTCAATGTTTCGAATTGACTCTGACGGCTGGTTATGAGGTTATTAACTGAATCGTTATAATCCTCTATTGGAAGATATGCCCGGTTGAGTAATTCTTCGAAACTTTTGAATGTGGTTGGTCTCGTTGTTTCTACTAAATCTAGCGCGTCTTCACGTAGTTTAGTGTATAGTATTTTTATGAAGAGCGCTTCGTCCTCTTTTTGAATGAATTCAATTATTGGACGGATGCATGTGAGGAAGGTCTGTAGCTTTTGGGCTACTTTTGGGTCCGTCCCTCCTGAAAATTCAGGGATGCCATGCGAAAGCTTTAGCAGTTTTTCAAAACCTAACGACATTTTGGGAGATTTTGTTTCTATGGATCGGGTTTCAAAATTTGGGTGAGATAACCGTTTAGGTGTGTTTGCCTCTGCAATTTCAATCGAGAGTGGGGTTAATAGGGGTTTATGTTTAGAGGTTAGATGTGTTGTTCATGATAAAAGTTCTCACGTTATCAACACGAGATTTAAAGGGAATTCCTGGCGTTTTAGTTTCAAGCATTTTTCTTTTTTTTTTTTTTTTTAATGTGACTATATTTAAGAAATAAAATATCTAATTTTGTTTGATTATTCGGAAATTTTGTAAGTTTACATAATTAAGTAAGATGGGCTTTATAGGCAAAATGAATAATTTTTTAAGAATCGCAAATCGATATGTAATTGAGCAACAATATCTTGCCGCTTCTATGCTGGCGAGATTCAGATACTTTATTTCGCATGTTGAAAATATTTTTTTTTTTTTTAATTCTGCTCTCTATTTATGGAGTTAAGGTAACTTTTTTGGTTCTCGAAAGTTTTATGAGCTTAAATAATTTTATAAATAAGTGAAAAATTTACATTTCCATACTTTATTTTTTTTTTTTTTATTATGAAAAGATTTTTTTTTTCTCTATTTCTGTGAAGTAATAAGTGAAAATTTTACACTTCAATAGGTGTAGAATAAAATACCGGTAGAATACCGATAAAAATTCAAAAACTCAAATTAATCGCACATGTTCTGCATTTCACCCTTTTTTTTTTTTTTTTTTTTTTTTTTTAATTTGAGGAATGAAAGCGAATTTAGATGTATTCCACATAAAACAAAGTTTTTAAATAGTTCCTTCCGAATGTGGAATTGTAGGGTTCTGAAAATGAAGATTATGTAGAACACGAATCTTCATTTCCAACATGAACCGTTTTATACAAACTGTCTGCAACAGGTGATATGACAGTTCGAAAGTCAACTCGAAGTGAGCTGGAAGGATTTGATTCCGTCCGAAATGCAGAACACGTTATTTCTTTTTAAATGAACTTTAAATTCGTTTTGAATTAATTGTTACTCGGAATGAAGAACATGTGTGAATTTAAAATTTTGTGGTTCGGATGATGCTACTAGAGTTAGAGGACACTTTTTGACGTTATTTATAACCTCTTTATCAGCACCATCCTACCGGCTGCGCCAATGTTGTATAATATTTTTATGACGTCCATCTGGACATATTAATCGAAAAGAATGTAATCCTACCTATCGAGGGGATTCCAGTTTATTTAACTGGCCCTGGCGGCCCTTTTGGGTGGCCTTAGAAGGCCGATATGTTTTTGACAGTATATTTGAATAGCCACTGGCGGCTATTTTGATGTAGCCTTAGAAGGCCAATTTACCTGAAAATAAATTAAAGTTGGATTAATAATGTACCTTTGATACGGGCTGGGTATTCAATCGAAAATAATAGGTTTACAATGAAAGACTTTTACTTTTTTGTTTAATTGTTTAATTTATTCGTTCAATGGCTTCTACTGATTCAACTGAACTTAACTGATTCGATTGATTCAACTGATCCAACTCATTTTATTATTATTTTTCTACACTATTTATACAAAAATATTCTTAACCTATCATCCCTACCAATTTACATTTTCTTTGAGTTTACAATTTTGTAATGTATTGCAATTACTTGCCCTAATATTGGAATGCTAAATAAGCATTCCTCAACAATTATTACTTAATATAATTTAAATGCAATATATTATTAATTGCCATATATTTCACTTGCTGAATTAGCATTATTCATTTAACATACATTTCCTACACATACGTTTAGCTTCATTCAATTTCATTGCTAACATTGCTTGTCCCAGTTATTTTCGTAATTCAATTATTGGTCATTGACCAGTGCATTTTTTGTCATACTAAACGATCGCTTATGGTTTCAGTGCATTGTTTGTATACACTACCTGGTCGCGTATCGTTTAGCTGATTCACACCATTCTGTTGTTGGTGTCGATCTTGATATTAATTTGATATTTTATTTAATGTTTCTTAGGGAAGGTCGTGGTCAGATTGTTATTTTAATTATTTTAGTGGTGCTGGTTATGTGAGATCTAACACTTGTTTGTGTTATTCATCTCACACAACACAACAAAGAAGGGCAAACTCTCATTTTATTTGATTTTTGCTGGTTAACCCACTCAACAACTCTGGAACTTGACGACTCTGAGCTAATTTCCACCTCGATTGTTCTTCCAAAATTTTATATTTTGCGTTGAGGTTCTCCTTGTCCCTTTTTTTCATGAGATCCCTCTCGTCTTCTAATCGCTTTAAGTTTAGTCTCAAAGATTTGGCAGAAACTGATGATTTCTATTTGTTGGAGTTTGCAGGTGGTCGAGCGAAAGGATGTTCTTTTAAATTGTTAGATGTTGTTGGAGGAACTGGCGCATTAGGTTGATTTAGACCAGCTGTTCAGGTATGCGTGCTCTTTGCTTGTGGTTCGAAAGTAGTTGCTAAGGTGATTTGTGCACTAGTTGTTTCTGGTTGCTGGAAATAATTTTCTCATTTTGAGATGCAGGTGCATACATTTTGGGCAGCTCCAGTCCTCATGTTCGATGTTCGCAGTCACGTTGACACAAGTAAAATTGTTGATGATTAAATGATGTCTACTACTTCACATGATTTGCAGTTTTGTGACGGAGGTGACTTCATTATAATTTCTACACTTACTACAATATCTTAATGCTATAACCTGACAGTAACCACTTGCTAGGATATTTCTTTAGATTAATTGGCACAATATGTGTTGTATAGATATGTCCAGACAGTTGTTTTTGTACGGATGAACTCGTGGCCGAAGCAGTTAAATAAATTCCAGATTGCACTTAACCTTGAATTCTAAATAACACTGTTTTGAACACTTGCTTGAGCAGCAGTAATGTTTTCATCCGATCTTGCAGTACGTTGCGGTCCATGCTTGTGCCTATCACCTACAGACCCTCTTTGTTCGAAATCATTTACTACACGCTAAATAGTGCGTTTTGGTGGCACGCTGTTTCTCCCAAAAAATTTACGTAAATTTCTTATCGTGACAGTAATCGATGATTGATTTTGATGAAATGTTTTAAAGATTAAAACACGTTGGTTTATCAAATATTTTTCCATAATAAATTTGCTTTTTGTCTACTTCACTACGACTAATGTTTACCAAAATGGCATAAAACAAAGTAGTATACCTTCCCAGCGGAATTAAGATCACAACGAATGTGGGGTATTAAGATCACAGCGAACGTGGGGAGAACTCACACCTTCAGCCGGGCAAGGAATTTCTTTATTGTAATGCCAAATCTATGTGAATCGACCGTAAAATCTACTATCCATCGTGTCTACCTCATTCATAAACAATAACCCTAACATGACGGAACCAGAGTATGAACCATGTAAGTCTTTCTCCAGCTCCTTAAATTTATGCTGCTTATTGATTTAATTTTTGGTTGCGTTCAAACTGATTTTGCATTTTCGCTCCAGAGTTGCAATACAATAGAAAAGGGTGCGCTCACGATTTATAGAAAAAAATTAAATTTCGCAATTTTACACCTTTTTGTTGCATCGGATCGTGAATACCCCTTGGGTGTTTGAATTGTATTGTACCCGTAATAGTAGCTATCGAAAGGTGGTGGCGGGGGTAAATAAAATTACTGAGTTATCGCTCTTTCTTCGTTGTGCTTTTCCGTATTGTTTGAGTAAAGAATAAGGAGTGCGGAGAGATGATTCTGTTTTACTTGAACAAAACAAAAATACTTTCCATTTCCATTGCTAAATATAGAATTTGATGGGATGCGATTTGAATTGATTTTGTTTTCGATATGTTATTGGATTGTATTCGTGTATATTAAACTACTAGTTGTCAAAATAAATTTTTTTTCTTTTAATTTAACTATATGCCTGGCTTTTAAATGCAACCTGAATTGCGCGGCACTAGTTTGGCACAGTGGATTTGAGAACCAGGTATTGACTGTCTCATTTTGACCCATGGGCGGCATCCAATTAAAATTGAAGGTATAGAAAAGAATGCGCCTAGTGTGGGGATCGAACCCACACGGCCTAGTAAGCAATCAAGCAGTAATTCATTTTTATTTAATATTAACTCATAACCATCTTAAATCTAGACAAAAATGTTTAAAACTAGCCTAGTTATCAATAACTTACAACTAATTTACTGGCCCTGTACGGGCGCTCTAAACTAAACAATAACTCTTAGAACTAATGTCTTTCGACCTAAAAACTATTTTAATTAAATCTAATTATTTTATTATTTTTTTGTTAAACCAAGAAAAGTTATTGCCAAAAAACTGGGTATCTTTTCATATTTTTCTTTTTTACTTATAAACTAAACCTAAAGATCGACTAAAAATAATTAAAACTAGATACAACTAACTTATACTAACTAAAAATAACTTAAACTACTTAAAATACCTAATATTACCAAAACCACTTAAAACTACGAGTACTTAAAAAGTAGAACAGCCACATCAGCATTTTTTTGTTTTTTTAATTTTTTTGTTTTGTTGCAACCCATACATACATGTACATACGTACATACATACACGTACGCACATACATGTACAGTTACGCAGGTACATGTACATATGCCTCCGCATACATACATATTTTTTTGGTGCCACCCCAACTGTTCCCTATACCTAATTGCCCTAAATCTATGTAAGTCGGCCAAGACATAACATATTCATCGACTTTAAATATGATGCTGTTTAGAGAGCCATCAGAACTGGTTCTCCTGTTTCGCCCTATCCCTTCGGTCCGATCGGACACAGTCCTACTTCACCGAAGGCGCTCTTCTCCACCTTGAGCGATGACGTCTCGACCGTACAGCAGTCGCCTATCCACAGTTTTCCGGCTGACGTGGTAGATGAGTGTAACCGCCCCTACATAGCCACTTAACCGCGCACTCTAAAAATATTCGTTATTGGGGTAATAAACCCCAAAAATTAAGTTGTTAGTTGAGGACATCGCTCTTGCAACGTGCCCCCGAATCAGTTTAAACAAAAAATTATCTATTTTATTTATGTTGGCTCCATTGTATAGAACCTGGTTGGAATAATATCGTTTGTACTCCGAATCTGGTGTTCTGTGTAATCCAAGGCAACGTCGAAGACACTGCCTCTCAAACACCCGAATCTTTTCCATTTGATATGGGGCAACGTAGAACCACACCGGGCATCCATAGGCAATCATCGGCCTGATGAGGGCCATGTGCAAATCACCTTCACCATGCTGTCAAGACGACTTGAGGCGCTAGACAACGGAGTCCTAAACAGAATTGTTTCTGATTTCTGGAAGTTGATTTTCAATTCAATTCCAATTCCAACAAACCACTAACCGATATGCATTTCATATGTCTTGCTTCGCGTTCTAAAATGAAAAAATAAAACCTATATGTATGCCTTTTATTCAACGGTGAATTATTTTCGTTCTTACCATGAATCTCTGTATATAGCGAGCAAGTCGTAGCGTATTGGCGTTCGTAGCAAAACTTGCCAAAGTGTATGGAAACCGGAAACCAAGTAATTGATAGCATTGTACGATTGTATTCAAAAGCTAGCACTTTCGCAAACGTTAGCCCGGGCAAACGTGAAAAAAAGATATTGGTACATAAGCAACTGTGCTGTGGCAAAACGTTTCGCGAGAAAATGTGTGCGGTGAAACATGACGCGAGAAACCGTTTTACGGTCAACCGTACCCAACCCTTGCTCCCGTCGTATTCTTTATAGGGGTGAGTACGATGGGATCAACGATACTTTTTTCGGGATTCGTAGTACGAATATATACGACGGGGCTTGTGATAAAGCTGTTTACGTGCCTGATATCAATTATAATAAAGCTGTGCTAAGAAATCACAGATAAATACATTTTTACCCTAAGCATATTATATCTTTAAATAATAATAATATATTGGTAAATATAAATCTAAATCTTAGTAGTTTTCTATTCTATTGAAGTAGAGGAAAACTTATAGGTATTTACCAAATTGCAATTGAACTTATTGAAATTTATTTTGATCACTCGTTGTAACGACACGATTCTAATATATTTTTGCTTTAGATACAATGAGCTTTTGTTTATGGTTGACACTTGCCAAGCAGCCTCACTCTATGAAAAATTCCAGTCACCAAATGTACTTGCCATAGCAAGTAGCTTAGTGGGCGAAGATTCATTATCGGTAAGAGCTTAGGCCAGTTGTAACATTCATACGTGATTCAGCTTCGGTTCAAGATCTTGATTGGCTTTTATCACATATTTCACCACTGAGCCAACGGATTAAAATCTTGAACAGAAGCTAAGCTGCGGTTCAAATGTTTGATGTTAAACCACATATTTAAATAACTTTGTATTTCTTTTTTGATCTTAGCATCATGTAGATCCATCTATTGGCGTTTACATGATCGATAGATATACTTTTTATGCTCTTGAATTCTTAGAAAAAGTACAACCTAATAGTGATCGGACAATGGGAGAGTTCGTAAGTACTTAAGCACATTGAAATTGTCTCAAATTGTTAATTTTATTTGTATAGCTGCAAGTATGCCCTAAACGAGTATGCATTTCAACAGTTAGCGTGAGAAAAGATCTTTACAATCGGGATCCCAATAAAGTAGCAATAACCGATTTTTTTGGGTCCATACGTCCGACGGAGATATCAACTGGAAGGATTAATATAACACTTGTTGATGAAGAGTAAGTTCGTCCAAATTAATATAATTTTTTGACAGGCTATTTTTTGACCGATAATTTATTCTGCAGATACTTTTTTGAACATCGACCCGTAGCTAAAATTAATTACGGATTTGAACAGCAGTTTCCATGCCACTTATTTGATTAAAAACTAAAAAAAAAATAATAAGAATAAAACAGAAGAATAAGAAGATAAAGAATGAATGCTTTTAATTAATTTGTGAAAAATAGAAAAAAAAATCACAATTATAAAACAAATGTATTTTGTTTATTATACCATATATTCTATTAACTAGGTCTGAATAGTTGATTGCAAAATTTAGGATGGGTGCATTGATAATAAGATGGACAAGATCAGCAAGTACTTTCAGTGCATCCTGCCTTTTCTATCACCTACAAAAAATTATACAGATGTGGGTCCATTTTTCTTTTCAACAGGCATACCCATGAGCAAGCAAAACAGCTCTCAGCCTGCTCATGATTAAAGCTCTCTGCCTGCTGATAAAGAAAGCTATTTTCTCTAACATGATCTCCCTATGTAGTTAGTGTGTATCTGTTTTAGTCCAGTCGGGTTAAACATTAATAAATGGCGAAGTTATTGCCCAAATTAAAATTTTCATTAAATTCAAAATGGCGGCTGAAGCTCCAGCGCGATTTTCTCGAAAACCGAGACTTAGACTACTTACGACCCTCCTAACGAACTGTGAAAGAAAATTGTACAAATACATTTTTTCCATTTCAGCCCTTTTTTTGACAACCCGACTGGACTATTTGTCCCTTGTTTTATATGTCCTTCCGCTTTGTAATACAGAAATGGATAAAATGGGTGGTTGAGCAAAGAATGACGATCGACAGCAGGCTCTACAGGAGGCTATCGCTATAGCATAGAGAAAGTAAACAAAAATGGTGTACAATAGATTTAATGAACAAAGATTATTCATTTAATTTTACAATATGACTAACTCATCTTTATTTTTCCTTAAAATAAAAATGATATTGAATGCGACCTTAATTTTTTTATTTAGGGTTGACCAATTTCACTTTATAACAAAAAAAAATCTTTTTCAAAATGCAATTGGGCAAAAAAGTATCTGTGGCATATGATTGATTGATAAATAGTTTAAGGATTGGATACTGTTTGTTTCTATGTTTTATGAGAAATTTTAAGTGATTTGGTTCAAGCCAGCGTTGCCGCAAAAATATCGTGCCACTTTTTCCAAAGGAGCGTGCCATAATAAAAAAACATTATTTATCGGTAATATAAAAATTGAAAAAGATCATGTATTTTTTTATAACACTAAAATTAATATAATAAAGTAATTAAAATTAATATTTTTTATATAATGATCAATGAATCCATCTTCTACCTAGGAAGTTATTAATTAAACAATAAAAAAATAAATAAAATTTAATAATTAAATTTGCAGATGTTTTGAAATGTTGGCAATTATTTGACTTTATAATTGCATTATATGCCCTAATTGTATTTAAATGAGGCAAACTCAGGAGGGTCAACATAAATTGTGTTATATTACCGAACATTCGCCCATCAATATTAAGCGTGTTTTGTTGAGAAAAAGAAACTCAGTCACTCAAAATGTAAGAAGATATACAACAACAAAAACCCACTGGGACATACTTTACCTCTTTATTCCAGTGAAATGTTACTTTACATTATTCGTTTGTGCTGCACAAATTAAGAGAGCGCTGATCTAATTTTCACGTGATTTTTAAGGCGGAGTTTATAAAATAGTTATCTAGAGTTAAATCATTTTCCATTAGGGGATTTACTTGTAATATCATGTTGTGCAACATTTGTCGTTTTGTATTATCAGAATTGAACCATATTATAGATTATAAAAAAACATGCATTACAAAAGGTCTTGCACTCTATCGAGATCACGTTTCATGGTCCAAAAATATAGCGGAATGGTAGTGTAGTGCAAAGAAAAGAAACAAAATTTACATGAAAAATAAACACACAAGGAAAAAGAGGTGGAAGTAAAGCGCTATTGTCGCTCTGATCTGTATTGTTTATTTTCATATTTCATGAGATATATCCCAATTACACAATTCGTTTATGAGGAAGAAACGAAAGCAAAAATGAAAATTTCAACACCTTATGGTTGAACTCGTACGTAGGTATATTTTTATTGAGATTTTCTTTCATTTACACAGTACATTTTTTTTACTTATCTATATATCTATTTGTCGACTTTGAATTGGCCGCGCTACACAAATCTTATTTTTATTGTTTTTTTGTTTTCAATTTACCAACTTCAAGTAATGTATTTTTCTATTATATTAAACTGAATAAGATTTTGTTGCGTCAACAACATGGTTGAACTTTAATGTTTCTGATTTGACAACCGCAATGCTCCTCGATGTAAATTCAATTTATTGAGTTGGCAATTTTTTTTGACAATTAAATGGTATATATTTTTGAAAGAAAGAATTCAAATACATTTTTAATGACTACTACAGTTTATTTTTATACAAAACAACAACAAATTTTATAAATGTCAAAATAACGGACGAAATAACGAACGGTATAATCACGAACGTATGTGCGTGTCAAACTGACGAATAACCCCCAATAATTGGGGGTGGCCGTGGCGCGATAGTTGTGTGCTTGCCTGTCAACCTCGTGGTTGCAGGTTCGATTCCTGCCGTTGTCTATGTTTTCTTATATTCCATTAAAAACCAATTCTCAAAATTGTCATAAAATAAGTTGCTACTTTGCTCATTACATGCTGTTTAGGCATAACACTAACAACATGTGATTGAGTAAACTAGCATACCCATAAAAGATGACAACGAAATAAATAAATTAATGCGAATTATAAGGGGCATAAATAAATAAAACACGGTAATTCTATCCGCATTAGTTCAGCCGCCATCCCTGGAGATAAATCTGAGACAACAACCAGCTCTAGTCTCAGAACATCGCACCACACATCTTTCCTATCCTTCTTTCTCTTCTTCCACCGGATGCCCGCGCTGTGTTAAGAAAAACATATAAAGGGTATTCATAATCCCTTGAACGCGTGCAAAGTTAAAAAAAAAAAAAAAAAAAAAAAAAAAACACCAAACGAACGAATCGTGAAATCAGGGTCATGATATATGTGGATCATTAGCGGTAGTGCAATACGGCAATTGACTAACGGAACTGACGGATTGTTGATGGCGAAACTAGTTTTCATTATTTAATTTATATTTTTAATAACTTAGTTTCAAAACTTAACTTTTTAACTAATGGTGAAATTAGTTTTTATTTAATTTAATTATTTAATTCATATTTTTAATAGTTTAGTTTTGGTACTTGGTAGTATTGCAAAAATCACTACAATTTACTGCATAATATGTAAAAAATAAAAAAGACGTGACCAACATCTGTTCACATTGGTTGTATGTCTTAAAAAGCCTCCAAGTTCAAAAAGTTATGAAAATCAAACAACGCGTTTGTCTGTTGGGTGTTTTTATGTTCGCATCGTCAAACGTCGACAAGGTACTTCCAAGATTTATCATTTTTAATCCTACACTAGAGTTTAACTGACGATTTTTTACGATCTTACATGCATGAAAAAGAAGCTGGTAAAAAATCCTCATGGTGATCAGTCACTTTGGGACTACATTTTACATACGGACCCGAATTTCTCGGTTCACTTAGGAATCACTTTGGAATCCAAAAGAACTGAGTGTCTCACACATTTTAATAAATTGTATGTGTACGAATGTAAAAAGATGAACGAGAATCGATATTTTTTTATGGACAGAGAAATAGAGATCGTTGGTAAAGTAGTCGATATTAGAGTTGGGACTGTGGGCCGATTCCAAAAAGCGCGGCGGATTGCATTAAAAGCGAAAATTCAATTTCGACCCTCTTCGCTTTAAGTTAATTTCAAAATCGAACATATAAGAAAGCGATCCTTCCATTTTTCCAGCTTAAATGATAAATATTTCCAATCCATTTCCACAATTTTTTCCAATTTTCCATTTATTTGTCAAAAATATGACATTTTCTTCCACTAAAAAAATTGTTTTTCTCTGACAAAAGTATTTTAATGTATGTACATAGCTAGTTATATTTTTATAATATTGTTGATTTCAAGTGAACAAAACTGGTTTTCGATGGACTGCATAAAGTGTTTTTTTAAATGCAGAAAGGGAAGAAGCAAGAAAAGATGCTAATTATTCAAAGAAAACTATTTAGAAGTAGGTCTTCCCCTCTTGATATTCCCCTCAAAGAGTGTGTATTTAATTATCTTTATCAAAATTCTAATTTTTTAAATAATTTTTGTTCAATAAGGTTTATAAAATTGTTTCGACTGCCGCGAGAAGCATTTGTGTACATTTTTGACGAAATCAAAGATAATTTCAAACGCGAAAACACTACCTCTGCCTTCAATACTTAGGCTTGCCGCTACATTGCGATTTTTAGCGGAAGGTTCGTACCAAAAGAGCGTTGGGCAGGACTACCGAATCGCTATGGCTCAACCAACGGTATCTAAGGTGATGAGTGAAACGCTGGACATACTAGAGAAGAAACTTTGCCCAAAACACATAAGATTTGAAATGACCGAGGAGGAAAAAGTGAAGGCAAACACTTATTTCTTCCAAAAAAGTGGGTTTCCTGGTGTCATAATGTGTGTCGATGGGACTCATATAAGCATAGTCCGTCCTTCAAGAAATGAACATCATTTCTACAATAGAAAAGGATACCATTGCCTGAACGCAATGATGGTAGGTTACATGCTTATAAAGTCCTATATAGCCTTACATTTGGTCATTATAATAACATAACAACAGGCTTGTGATCATACGCTTAGGATTACCTGCGTTAATGCTAGCTATGGTAGTTCCCACGACTGCTGTATGGGCAAAAAGTTCCGAAAGAGATTTTATGGAAAAAAAGTTCAAGGAAGGAGATAACAGCAAAATTCTTGGTAACAAAATTATTCTTTTTTATATGCCTATTCAGACGTACCTACCTCAACACTAAAACTGATATAACCTTGAATTTAAGGTGATGCTGGTTATACCCTCGAACCATGGTTGATGATTCCCTACAAATCACCGCTACCCAACAGTCGTGAAGCTAAATTCAACACGGTTCTTTCGAAATGTAGAAGCATAACACAGGTATACACACATTTTGGTGCCGATACTTTTTGAACTGTTCTTTAGTAAATTTGACCTCCTGAAAACGAATCTGCAATCGGTTTTTGCCTAGCAGCTCCCGTTTTCATGTTATGGGGTAGGGTGTTGCAAACCTGACACCACTTAGAAAAACCCAAAATAATTGGGAAAAGAAGAAAGTAAAACATTTTTTCTTTGAAAATCCAAGCTCATTTAGTGATATTTACATATAAATATTTGATGATTTGATGTACTGCAACCCATGAAGCTTCGTTTTTTGCTTGATCTGCAATGTGTTTTTTTCGGACAATCTCTTAGCAGATTCCAGCAGTAATCTGCCATCATATGCGTATCCCACTTGCCCTGGTATCGTTCTTCCATTGTCCTTATATCCTGGTGAAATCGTTCACCTTGCTCTTCACTCAAGTCTCCCAAGCTTGCAGGAAACCGGTCCAAATGGATTTGCAAGTAATGCACCTTGATGCTCATGTTGCATCCAAGCTCACGAAAAGCAGTCAGCATGTTCTGAACTAAATCCTTATAATTTAAAGCCTTCTTGTTGCCTAGAAAGTTTTCGACAACTGACACAAATGATGTCCACGCTTTTCGCTCTTTTTCATTCATAGATTCAACAAAATTGGTGTCCTTTATTAACCGTCTGATTTGAGGTCCATCGAATATGCCAGCTTTTATTTTTTCAATGCTTAATCCTTGCATCTTTGTAGATATCAATTTAAAACATGATGAGTCCTTATCTAGAGCCTTAACAAATTGCTTCATTAAGCCAAATTTTATATGAAGTGGAGGCAGGATTATTTTATTCCGATCAACCAAAGGCTCATTAATAACATTTTTTCCTCCAACAACCATGTTCTCTCTTTCAGGCCAGTCTTTTTTTACCCAGTGATCTTGTTTAGCTCTGCTATCCCAAAGGCACAAGAAGCAGGGATATTTTGTGTATCCACCTTGCTGTCCAAGGAGAAAGTTAACCATTTTCAAGTCAACACAAATGACCCACCCATGTTCGTGATACTTAATCTTTTCCAAGACTATAGCTATATTGTACTCTTCTTTCATTTGGGTTGAGTGAGCAATAGGTATTGATCCCAATTCGTTACCATTGTGTAACTTCGCTTGGAACTGTCAATAAACAGACGCCAACGATCTGGATCATACTCGGCAAGGCCCATTTTTAACATCCTGACAGAAAAAGAGATCTTCTTCCTGAGAGTAGAACGTAAGCAACTCTGCTTCCCCTTTACGATAGAACGTTATTGTTGTTCCTTCATCAAGTAGATTTTTTTCTTTTAGCCGGGATACCAGTAACTCAAAAGATTGTTTTGAGAGGTTAAGATCCTTGATGAGATCACTTAACTCACTTTGGTTAAATCGTTGGGGACTTGATGCATTTTCCTCATATTCACTGTCTTTATCTGTATCGCAGTGGGTTATTTCATCCTCCGAAAGATCTGGTAGCTGATGAAATGTTGGTATGGGAACTTCATCGGAATGTGAGATGGGCCGTTGAGCAGAATCTAAATCAGGATACGTCCACTTGCTTCGGTTTTTACTATTGATGCCTCTGATATTCACTAGATAGAAATAACAGTCGTCATAGTGATTTTTTGGTTCTCTCCAAACCATAGGCACACCAAATTTCAGACTCCTCCTTTTCCCATTAGTCCACTGACGTAGATGTTCAGTACATGTTTTGCAAACTACATGTGGTGCCCAAGATTTATCTTGATCACCAAGTTTGAAACCAAAATAAGCATTGTATGCTTTCTTCACAAATACAGTAATGGATTTTCTGTTCTGATTTGCCGTGTATTCAGCACATACATAACAAAATTGCTCGAATGATTTACACAGATTCTGCGGCTAGACATTTTTGAAAATTAGCTCTTAATCACTTAAAGTATTGTAATGTTTTACCAAGGGTTCGTAATAAATAAAACTTATTCACTTTGTTTAAAACTTCCACTTATTTATTTCGTAAATAAAACACTTCACTTTTTTACAACCAAACAATTTATTGTTCAACATTCAAATATACCGAAACTAATTTTCGAAAACAATTTACTTATCTCTTTACAACCAACTTAACCCTTTCACTATTAAAAACAAACTGTGTCCAGGTCGGCAACACTGTTGTCTTATATAGCAAAATTTAGGTTCTATTATTTTAATTATATAATTATAATTATAATTTATAATAAGATAATCATATAATAATTACATAATAATTATAAAATAAGATAATTATCTTTCTATGGCAGGTAGAGGGGGTAATAATTACCCTTCTATGACAGGTAGAGGAGCTAATAATTTCCCTTCGAACATTCTTTCATATGAATTTCTTGCATATGAATTTTTTAAATTAGCGTAAATTGAATATTTCTGTAACTCAAAAACTAGAGCTGCTAGGGAAAAATGGTTTTCAGTTTTGAAATCAGCGTTAGAAGTATAAATAAAATCAGCTGCAAAACTCAAGGCACCAAAAAAAATTTTTTTGGAGTGCTGAAAGGAAGGTTTAGATGCCTGCTGCACTCAAGGGAACTTCATTACCGGCCGGAAACAGCAGCATTGATTACAAATGTGTGTGTAATGTTACAGAATGTATGTATAAAGTGCAAAGTAGATTTTGACCACCAGCTTTTAGCTCCTGAAGATAATGATGATGATGTCGTAATTGCAGCGCCTCAAAATGCTGGAAACTTCAAAAATATTGCAAATCAAATACGAGATAGTATAAAAAAATCTTTTTAAATAGTATTAAATGTTTTTTTAAAATTATTTTTATGTACATAAATAAATCATAAACTAATAACTTTAAGACCCGAAACCTCTGCTTACATTTGACATTTGCCTACAAGCTGAAACACGAACACAAGTAACATTTCTGTTCCTCTTCCAATAGACACATTGATAAAAACGCACTCAAGAATCTTTTCTGTTCCTCTTCCTATAGACACATAGACAACACAGCCCTAGTAATTTGTTTTTGTTTTGATTTTCGATTTCCCATCTATTCATGGATAGAGTTTCAAAACTACAAATACTACAATGTAAACAAATTGGTTTTGGGGGGTGAAACGTACCAAGGTTTCCAATCTTATTATGGCTTATTTGTGAAATAAATACTTATATTTATTTTTTATAGAAAAAAAAACATTATATTTGCTTCTTTGAAGTTTTTAAAACAAAAATAAATATGCATCTTAACCTATAAAAAAAGCACTTCATTACGCCTTATTAAAAAATACTTATATCAAAAGTTTAAAAAAAAAAAATAGCGCTTCATTACACATAACAGGAACTTAATATTTTTCAGCTTAGCTTCTTTCAGTTATTTCTAAGATAAGTCTAATGTGATTGCATTTTCAGTTCAAACTCTTTTAAATCGAGCTTCTTTTTTTTAATTTCCAGCTCTTTTAGTTTAAGTTTCGTGTTTTCCTTGCTTTCGTTTTCCATACATTAATTTCTTATTTTTAAAATCTTCAGTTTTTGTTCTTTAAGTCTTCGAATTTTTTTCATCTCTTCCGTTTGCAGTTTAAGTTCTTTATTTTTTCTTTCCAACAACTTATTCTGCTCTTCGAAAATCTGTAACGGTTTTTCCTGGTACATCTTTTGTTGTTTCACTTGGAGCTCCAACAACTCTTTTGATGTTGCCACTGAAGTTCTAGTCTGGCGAGTTGGTTTCTTTTGTGCATGCTCTGCCATTTGCTTTTCCAATTCCTCTTCTTGTGGTTGTTCATTTCTTTCTTCTGATAATATCAATTCAGATTCATCAATTAATTTTCGAGTTTCTGGTGAAAGACTTTCCCGTAACTGCATGTTTTTTTCTTTTAAAGGTTCTCTGGTTGGAAAACCATCTGCTGTTCCAAATTTCCGTACTTTGAGACCACACACCTGGGTATTTAAGTCCAGCAAATCTATAAACTCTTCTTCTAGCACCGAGAATACATGTTGCTTATTCGGTCCACCTCCTGTCCCATGCATGGATTTTTTGTTTTCTCGCAACTTGTCCTTTGTATGATACTTAAAATCTTTCCACACCTTCAATGCAAAAAAAAATTGTATTTATTATGAAACTGAGAAAAAGCACCAACCTACCTTCTTCCAACCATCGGATGTTTTTACTGGAGTCCAAGGCCATTAAGCACAATCGTGATTCCATCCTCAAGCTCCCTGGTTTTGCTCTTATATTCGGGAGCGTTGAGGATTCCATTAGCTGTTCCGCTATTTTCCTTCATAAATTACACGAGGGTCGCAAATTGCTGCGTGGAGGTATGTTTGTTACTCCTTAATCAAAGAAACGAAAATATTTTAGTTAAATATTCAACAAGAATATGTAATTTAAAACTTTAATTTAATATATCTATTTAAAAAACAAATAAAACCTATGTTTGCTTACATTTTGTTGCAATCCGCCACTATCACACCCACTAAAAGAATGCCATTTTCTTGGAAAGAACTTTTACATTCCAATTGGAAAGCGAATCGCTTTTGAGAATAGAAAAACAAAAATCCGCCATTAAAAGTGATCCGCCGCGCTTTCTGGAATCGGCCGCCTGGGGAGTTTTTTTTTGTGGACTAGAAATGGAGAGAAACTCTGTTTTTTTGTTTGCAAGGAAAACCAAAATACATAATAAAAAGTGTAAAGAATTTATAAAATAATACTTTAAAATGGAAAAATGGGATAATTGTAAAATAAACAAAGAAGTGTTTAATATTTGTAAAAGACCATTCGTGTCAGCGAGGAGGCTGTGGCCCCTCTGCTGATTCAAATCACAAGGAGAGAAGTAGTGGAAAGGTATTGTGGCATCACCCGGTGCATATCGGATATTCTCTATTATCCCATCCACAAACTCACCACACTTGTCAAACTGAAATGACTTATGTCGATTTCGTTTCAATAAATACGAGTATCTACTAAAACCAATACTTTTTTGCTTTGAAACGAACTAATACGGACCGAATCTCTTTTTGTGACTGTGTGTGTTGCTTGACAGCTCTAAAAAAAAAAACAAGTCTTCAATTCGTTAAAACATCAATATTTCATTTTTATTTGCTGATACCGCCGGGGAAATTCCTAAATCTACTTGCACTTTTTTAATATTTGTTTCCAAAGAGTTTTTAACAATATTTTTATTTTTTTACAATAATAATTTACTTTTTTTGTACACTGTCACAAAATAAAAATTAATTGGCAACATAACAATTGAGAAACAACAAAACAAATACTGTAGTGTGTGTAAGAATCTGTGTACAAATCCTTTTTGAATCCGTCTCCAAAAAGAGATTCAATACGGACTTGTTTTTCCAAAAAAAAATTGGTTTTAATTTGAAACGAATTTGATTTTCAGAAAAAAATTGACGGCAGATCGATGTATTTGTTGAAAAGAAATCGACATTACAAGAAAGAAGATAAGAGCACTCTCATTCTATACTTCAGACAGATCGGACGTTCGCTTTAACTTGTACCTATTCATTCATTTCATTTCTTTATAATTTTGCTATGCTAATTACCTATTTTCTAAATTAATGTAGATTAAATAAAAACTAGAAAACTTATAAATTGTTAAAACTAAATTTTGAAAACAGAAGATAGATATTACAAGAATTACTATGTCGGGAATATTTGCAGACTGAAGAAGAGCGATATAAGTTAAAGCAAGATAAAATAAAAGATACTTTTTGCATTTTTCTTTCTTCATATTTAATTAAAATTGAAGAAACTACCTATGTAGCAGTTGGTTGTTATTTGTATTTATTTTTGACCCAGTTTTGTTTTCGGTATTACATTTATGACGCAAGTGCGTCGTCGGTTCGTTTTCTGTTTAAACAAATATTTTCATTGCCTTCAATTTTCAATTTTTGCCGTTCAATTATGAGTGTAGTATAGGGTGATTTTTTTGCTACTTGGTTTTTGACAAATTCCACGAACATTTGACATTTCGATTCAGTATTGTTTGCCATTTCATAATGAATAGACTTACGCCTGAACAACGTTTGCAAATTATTGAAATTTATTATCAAAATTCGTGCTCTGTGAAAAATGTGTTTCGCAAGCTACGTCCGTTTCAGCGACGAGGCTCATTTTTGGCTAAATGGATACGTGAATAAGCAGAATTGCCGTATTTGGAGTGAAGAGCAGCCAGAGGCAATTCAGCAGCTACCAATGCATCCCGAAAAATGCACTGTTTGGTGCGGTTTATGGGCAGGCGGCATCATTGGGCCGTACTTCTTCAAGGACGATGAAGGCCGCAGGGTTACGGTCAATGGAGAAAGGTACCGTTCGATGATAACAGATTTTTTTTGCCGAAAATGCAAGAATTGAACTCGGTCGACATGTGGTTCCAACAGGACGGTGCCACATGGAAGCCAACATTGAACGCGTCATTGGTGAGATTCCGGCCGAAATGTGTGAAAAAGTTTGCCAAAATTGGACCTTCAGAATGGACCATCTGAAGCGTAGCCGCGGGCAACATTTAAGTGAAATTATTTTTAAAAAGTAAATGGCAGAAATTGATTTATCGATCCAAATAAAAATTTCATTCACTTTTTACAAGTTTCTGTGTTTTTTTGAATTTTCAAAAACCAAGCTCTTAAAAAATCACAGTTTATATGCATGTATTTTAAATGTAGCCTGGTATATTTAAAATCGGATTTTTTTCTTATACTCGTACATACATATAGCGTTTTGAAATTCATCTCTACTTAACTATACCTATTTAGAATTTTTTAGGTACCATAAAATAATTTTTTAATTTTACTTACTGTACCTACATATGCACCTTTGTATACACGAGTAGGTAGTTCACACAAAAATATTAAATTTGTGCCAAGTGTGTAAGTTTATAGTGTGAAAAGTGTTCAAACAAATTTAATTTTTCAAGAAAAAATAGGGTTGTTTTGAAGTTTATGCGAGTATGGATTCATACAAGAAAATACGATTTTGTCTTGTACCTATAAACATATACGAGTATGAATATAAGTAGGTATAATATATTTAGATTTACATTAAATCCATGATATGCATTCGGCGAAATAAAACCTTTTGAGATAACAATGAAACATGACATTTGTTACTGACAGCGAATACGAAAAAAGATGTGACTGTCAGTCTGTATGTATGCATGTAAAGACACGTGCAGCCCAAAAGGGTGTGCCGAATTACTTCAATTTGGTATATAGATATTTTAGGTATTGTACAGAGGGGAAATTGAAATTTTTTTAGTTAAAAAAATAACGGTACCTGCCATATAACCGTTACGTTAAAGCCTATTTTTCCGGAAACGGCTCTAACGATTTTGATTTAAAAAAATCAGTGCAGCTTTTTTAGTTACGACCGATCATATGGTTGAAAAAAAAATTTGAAAATGTCTAAAAACGGTACTTTCCATAGGACCGTTTTTTGCTTTCTACTATTTCTTAAATGGCTTAACCGATTCTTTCGGAATTTCACAGATATGTAGCATTAAAAAAAATTATACATATTTTGAAAACTGCTCATTAATTTTTTTTTCAAAAATTATAGTTAAATGTATTTGCTGAATACCTATGAATTAGCGTTTTTGAATTTGTTTGAAAAATGTTTTCAAAAAGTTTAAAAAAAAAACTTTTTTTCTCAAAAAACACAAATTTAAATTTTTTTTCTCAAAAAAATGGCGTACTATTTTTAAGCTCAAATTATTATAAGTATTTATTTCAGAATTTTGAATTATTTTTTCTTTAAATTGTCTACAATTTGACCTATAAAATGTAAAGTTGTGGTTACAAAGCTGATGACTAGATGTTTTAAAATACATTATTTTAGTTTTTTCGCTAAGTACTAACTTATGGACAGAAAACCATGTTCTTAGAATCTCGAGATCTTCTTCAATTTGAATGACACAATTAATTTCAAGATTTGATTGGTAGGTAAATGATATATCATCTGCAAAAGCCGTGGAAATGCCATTCAACCTTCTGCTTAAATAGAGAGTTAATATAAATAAGGAAAAACAAGGGACCAAGTACGGATCCCTGAGGAACTCCAGACTTTAGAAATTAGAAATCGAGCCAAACTCACTTCCCCATTAACTATTACTTTTTGAACTCTATCCTTTAAATAAGACTTCAACCATTTAAAAATAACTCCTCTAAATCCCGCATTATATAACTTACTTAGTAGTAAATCTTGATCAACCATATCAAATGCTTTAGTCCTATCAATAAAGAGGGCCATGGTAGGTTTATTCTGATTCAAGCTGCTATAGAGTTGACTGCAAAGTCATAGAATTGCATCTTCGGTTGACTTCCCAGACCGGAATCCAAATTGATTTTCGCTAAAAAAAACTGTTTCTCTCTAAAAGAGAAGTGATTCTTATTTTCATTAGTTTTTCAAAAATTTTTGAGAATGTGGGAAGAAGAGAAATAGGGTCTGAAGTTAGACATATTTGTTTTATCTTCTTTTTTATAAAGAGTGATCACCTCGGCACATTTAAATTGTTGAGGAAAACAACCTTGTTCAACACTTAAGTTAAATAAATAAGCTAAGACATCAGAATCATAGAAAACTATTTTTTTAAGTATGTTACTAGATATTCCATCTGAAGTACTAGAGTTTTTATTTTCCAAGGATAAAATAGTTTTATAAGTCTCAAAGGAGGTAATAGCATTGAAAACAAAGATATTAGGTTGTAAATATTCACGATCTAGACTGCGTTGATTAGAACAATTGCAATCAGCGTAAGATTCAGTGGATGGCTTAAATTTTTCCGAAATTTCAGTAAAATATTCATTGAATTTGTTCGAAATACATTTAAAATCGGTTACTTGTATACCATTCACTGATATTGTTCGTATTCTATATTCTTCTTCTTTCCTAAAATACTGTCAATAATTTTCCATTCTTCTTTCACATTACCTTTCGATCTTTCAAATAAATTGCATAATAGTTTTCTCGCGTTAATTCTACATTAATTTTAACAGCTTTACATAGTGAAAGGTAGTATTTTTGAAGATTTTTATTATTTGGATATTTTTTTAGCTTAGTACTAACTTTGTTTTTATTTTTTATCTGTTTAAGCAGATAATGATTCATCAAAGGCTTCAGAAACTTCTTTTTACTCTTTATAATCGACATAGAAGAGCATTCATTGATATGCCTTTGCAAAATTGAGTTGAAAACAATAAACGAAGTGGACGGATCTTTTTCAGAATAAACTTGATCCCAAAATTCATGTTTCAATATGTCTTGTAGTAACGTGTAATCTATTCTATGATGCTCTTTATCTCTCAATGTATTGGAATTTAAAATATTTTCAATGTTATTTATTTCTAGAACAATCATTTTGTGATCAGTAATATTGCAATCTAGAACACTTCCACAAAAACGCGAGAATATGTGGTCAATGCAGGTACTAGAAGATGGTGTAACGCGGGTTGGCTCATTAATATAACATTTGAGACCATTTGAAGCCATAAGGAATAAGTAATATTCTACGTCTTTATCAGATGTGTTTAAAATATCAATATTGATATCACCAATTAAAATTAAGTTACAATTTTTTAATTTACGAAGAATTTGACTCATTTCATCCATGTACACACTTTTACTATACGCATGCAATCTATATATACACAACGTAGTATAGTTTTCATTTTTATAGCAAAACGACAACTTTACTACATCAGCACTACAAATTTCTATTTTTGAACATTTATAAGCTAAATTCTCATCAATATATATTGAAACACCACCCGACGAATAAGATTCGTTGCAGCACCTGAAAAGCGCGTTACCCGGTATATTATAAAGACACATTTCATTCTCAAAAACCCAAATCTCAGTTAAAACAATTACAACTGGCAATTTTTTAAGCGACTCAATGTGTGCTAAAAAAATTGAAAAGTTTTTTCTCATACTACGGATATTTTGCTGAATACAAAAACAATTATCGGGAATACTACGAAAAGCTGGAGTTTCACAAATGTTTGGGACGGAAGAAGGAATAGGATTAACAATATTCATAATTTATCAAAATCCAAACTAGAATTAATTCTTACTAAATTGTCACCCTCATTCTTCCTCATAAAAATATTCCCATTTCTAGTTCAAACGTACTTGACTCCCTTCGTAGTTTTCAATGGTAACGCAGCATTAAGAAGTTGACGTCTCTGATGTGTCAAACAATCGTTGATATATACATTCTCCTGTTTACCTCGTACACCAAAAAAAAAATGTTGTTAGCTGTTCTTTCTTTTCTCGTTTTCTTTTCATAATCTTCTCTTTCAAATGGTGCGAGACAAATTTAACATGCAGAATATTGGTTGTGGCCAATGAATTAGCATTAGAAGCAGATTTTCCTTTTTTTATTTTTTTAACAAAGCATTTATCGATGTCATTCTCATTTATGTTTAAATGCAATGCTTCACGGAAGATGTTCAGTGCGAGATCGATGTGGTTGGTTTCATTGTTGATTAGAACATTATACACTTCTATGCTCTTAGAGAGAAGTTCTTGTTCTAGGTGGTCTACTTTTAGTTCGAGAAAATGAATTTTCTGTTCGTTTTCAATATTTTTTGCAACCATTTCATCGATCTGAATTTTATGGTAATTCTTGAGTTGAACAATTTCAGCGTAAATCATCTCCAAAGTAACGGCAAGGGGCATTACTTCATTCAGTAGAGTGTTGACGGACAAATCATTAGTATTTGAAGTGGTGGTATAACTATTGGCGGTGGAAGGGGCGGATGATGTACTAGCGGTGTTGACTGTGGTAGTTGCAGTAGAAGCAAGAATGTTGGAAGGTTTGGACTTGGAGTTGGTGATGGCGCTGGTGGTGGCAGCGGTGGTTGTGGTGGTGATGGCGGTGGTAGTGGCTGTGGCGGAGGCAGCGGTGGTATTGGTGGTGATGACAGCGGTCAAGCTGTCACCTAGGTTAGATGGTGTAATTGATGATGAAGAATATGATGCGTTAGGGGGAGGTGTGCAATTTGATAATGTATGTGCAACTGAAGAGAGTTTATTTGGTGTAATACCAGAAATGGATCCCCTCCTATCTTTCGTACATCTAGGGCATCTCCAGCCGGCTTTGGAATTATTCATATAATCCAGCTCGTTTGCAGTGATTTTAGCACATTTTCCATGCGAATATTGATTGCAGTCATTACACCTGACTTTGAGATCACTTCTTTCAATCTTTTTCTTACAATATAAACACGAAATTTTCGGTATTTTTTTTTATTGAAATCGAATAAAGAAAATATAGAGATATAAGAAAGGAATACTTTGACTATTTAAAAAGAAATAAGCTCCCGATATGAGTGCACCCCACAACGTCACAAAGAGAACTCGAATGCAAGTAAAAATAAAAAAATTAGCGCAAAATTTTAGTCGATTTAGTAATATGTTAAATCATTTTTAGTATGATACTAGGCTAAAAAGAAGATTTTGCTAATTTTAAACCAGTTTAGTATTGGAATTGCTCCTTAACATTTTACTAAAGTTAAAATCACAAAATGGCTACTTTATTTTTTTAGTATCGTACTAAATCCATATGCCACCACTTTTTTAAACTATTTTAGGTAGTTTATTAAGAAAATAGATTTAGTATGGTGCTAATTAAAAAGTGTTTAAGATTAGTAAAATGCTTTATTATTAGCAAACTGTTAAGTCATATAATTTTGCGCCTTTATTTTAATTTTCTTTCTTTTTATTTTCTAATAAATTCTAATATACCTACCTACCTAGATACATTGAATATTAATGTAGGTATTTATTAGTTAAAAAAAAACACAAATAATTTGTTGTAAGTGGGTGGAACATAACAGCAAAGCACCTGGAAAATAGCTGTGACCAACATTCCACCTGTTAAATAAACAAATTAGTTAGGTATGTGGTACATAGGTACATTTGTCTTTTACTTATCTTAATAAATGTTAATTTACATAGGATTCGATTTTTTTAGCGTTTGACTGAGCTTCTTGAGGTGAAATATTGACATACCTATATCACCTAATCAAAATTATAAAATCCAATTGTATCCTACCTGCAATGAAATGTCTAAAATCTATTGGATATTATATGTAAATACAAACAAAAATCCAGTTGTACATAATCATGAATGCAAAATCTATAGGACATGGAAGAAGCAAAATTAATAAAATTGCTACAAACACAAATAAAACGAGACACAAAATACATTCAGATGTTATCCTATATATGAACCATAAACTAATAATATATGTCGATTTCGTTTCAATAATTAGGATTCGCTACTAAAACCAATACTTTTTGGCTTTGAAAAGAACGATTACGGACCGAATCTCTTTTTGGGACTGTGTGTGTTGCTTGGCAGCTCTAAAAAAAAAACAAATCTTCAATTCGTTAAAACATCATTATTTCGTTTTAATTTCCCGATTCCGACGCGGGGGAGTTCCTAAACCCACTTGCACTTTTTTAATATTTGTTTCCAAGAAGTTTTTAACAATTTTTTTTATTTTTTA
This sequence comes from Philhelius pedissequus, assembly GCA_910595825.1. Taxonomy (NCBI): domain Eukaryota; kingdom Metazoa; phylum Arthropoda; class Insecta; order Diptera; family Syrphidae; genus Philhelius; species Philhelius pedissequus. The sequence continues at coordinate 120,032,982 of OU343162.1, read as the reverse complement.
ATATATTAATTTACTTTTTCTGTACACTGCCACAAAATAAAAATTAATTCAAACCACACAAATTGCGAAACGTCAAAACAAATATTGTAGTGTGTGTACGAATCTGTGCACAAATCCGTTTTGAATCCGTCTCCAAAAAGAGATTCAATACGGATCTGTTTTTGAAGAAAAAGTATTGGTTTTAATTTGAAACGAATTTGATTTTCAGAAAAAAATTGACGGCGGATCGACGGCAAGTCGATGTTTTTGTTGAAACGAAATCGACAATAAATACCCAAAACCTCTGCTTTCATTTGACATTTGCCTACAAACTGAAACACGCACACAAGTAACTTTTCTGTTCCTCTTCCAATAGACACATTGATAAAAACGCACGCAATAATCTTTTTTGTTCCTCTTCCAATACGCACATAGACATCGCATCCGTAGTAATTTGTTTTTGTTTTGTTTTTCGATTTCCCATCTATTCATGGACAGAGTTTCAAAGCTACAAATACAACAATGTAAACAAATGGGTTTTTGGGGGGTGAAACGTACGAAGGTTTCCAATCTTATTATGGCTTATTTGTGATATGAACCACAAATAAGCCATACTAAGATCGGAAACCTTCGTACGTTTCATCCCCCAAAACCCATTTGTTTACATTGTTGTATTTGTAGCTTTGAAACTCTATCCATGAATAGATGGGAAATCGAAAAGCAAAACAAAAACAAATTACTAGGCCTGTGTTGTCTATGTGTCTATAGGAAGAGGAACAGAAAAGATTCTTGTGTGCGTTTCTATCAATGTGTCTATTGGAAGAGGAACAGAAATGTTACTTGTGTGCGTGTTTCAGCTTGTAGGCAAATGTCAAAGGAAAGCAGAGGTTTCCGGTCTTTACATTATTAGTTTATGATATGAACGTTTAACTTTGCTTTCCCTTTTGCCTCATCCTCATATAAGATAAAAAAATAAAACATGATGTCAAAAAAGAAACGAAATTTGGTTTTCTCTCTTATACTCCTTATTGTTGTCGGAAACGAAATTGAACTACCTCAACTCTTCTTCTCCCCCCTTTCTTCCTCTGCTCGCGTAAACAAACTAATTTCTGCAAAGGGACAAAAAGCGATACTAGCGACCCCTGAGGCATTTTACAAGAAAGAAAATTTTCTGTTTCATGACAGTACTATAAATTGTATTTACAATGGAAGTTGGATACAAGATGGTGAAAAAGTAGCAGACACATGAAGTGGTCTCAGATTGAGATGGTGTTGTTCGGTAAACGATTATTGAAAGGTCCCGCTAAGTTGGCAATACGATCGGAACCAGGCATTTCCAATTGTGTAGCATTAAAAGATTTCCTCGTTGAATAATTTTCTCCACAAGTGTGCATAGCCGAAATTCATTAAAAAAGTTGGCACAGAGATTGGAAAAACGAAACGCTTCAGGAATATTTATTAGCTATGCGTGAAATTGGTTCTAAAGCAAGAATAGATGATACCTCAATCATAGAGTGTGTTATTGATGGTATAGGTGATTCTCCTCGAAATACGATGATTTTGTATGGTGCGGCTAGCATGAAAGAATTTAAGGACAAGTCGATTTATTGTAAATTCATAGATAGTTTTTCTTCAAGTCGGAAGGTAAAAGATTCCAGATCTACTGTGGAAGTTAAAAAAAATCAAGTTCGCAAGTCAAATGTTCGTTGTTTCAACTGCGGGGAACTAGGCCACCAGGGTAAACATTGCAATGAAATGACAACGAAGTGCTTTACATGTAATGAGCTTGGCCATAAATCAACGGATTAACCTAAGAAAAAATAAATAGAAAGGATCAGCAACGTTGTTGAAGTTTCAGGTGTCAATACGTTGAAGCTGATACATGTAAATGGCTACGAAGTGCAGGGTCCTATAGATACTGGCAGCGACATTACCCTAGTTAGAAGCGATGTGGACTTTAGTTCGTGGTCTGTCCACTAAGTCAGTGGAAACTCTTTGTTATTTCATGGCAGAAATCAAAATAGATAATTGCATTTGTAATGGTTCCGTTTGTGTCATGTCAGATTCAGTTATGCAATCGCAGTTCATTGTTGGGAAGGATATCTTGACGGAAAAATATAAAGCTGGCTCCTGAAGGCGTACAGGTTACGGAGATAGAGGAACATATTTCCCAAATGGCTGGAGTATGCCCGTTAAGTGAAACAGCATATACGATTGGAAACCAGGATTATAAAGAAGAAATCGATCGACTAGTGGCTGACTATAATCCAGTAGCACGAAATGCATCACCAGTCGAAATGACTTTAATCTTGATGACAGATGTTCCTATATCACAAAAAAAAAATTGTAGACGAACAAGCGGTGGAATTATTAGTCCTAGTTCTTCAGCGTATGCAAGTCCAGTCGTTTTAGTCAACAAAAAGGACTTAATAAAGAGATTTTAAAAGATCACTTTCCTCTCCCCTTAATTGAGGATCAAATAGATGCTCTTAATCAAGCAGAAGTATTTTGCACATTGTACTAGAGAATGTTTTTTTCCATGTTCGGGTTTCTGAAGAGAGCAGTAAATATCTTTCATTTGTAACGCCGGCCGTCGGGATAGTGGGAGTTTTTGCGAGCTCCTTTCGGTCTTTCGACTTCTCCAACTGTCTACCAAATTTTTCAGCCGCTGATTAGAAAAGGTTTTATGCTGGTTTTTGTCGACGATGTTGTTGTGAAAGGGAAGAATTTTAAGGAGTTTTAGAGCGAATAAAAGAGGTACTTACATTAGCTGAGAGTTATGGCTTTCTAATTTGGAAATCCGAAATTGTTCTCCGATCCGGGATCCCAACTGAAAACTTTTGTGTGATTCTGATGATTCTGAATTTTAATGAGATTGTATGTGTGAAAATAATTGTGCTTCCGGATTGCCAAATAAAAACGACATTATGGTTTAAGGATTAAATGGCAAAAATGTCAATTTTTATGTTACACCATAGAATATTTAGGGTTCATAGTTTCGAAAGGAACTGTCAAACCATCAGAATATACAATTTTGGCAATTAAGAAGTTTCCGGAATCTACAACTATCAAGAAGGTACAGAGTTTTTTGGGTCTCAGGCTATTTCCGCAAATTTATACGAGACTACTCAATACTAGCTAGACCTTTTTTTTTTTTTTTGTTTTCCGTGGGTAGGTGTTAAACCTTCAAAAGGCTCTATGAGGACCGAAAAACGCGTGCTCGTAGGAGTGTGAGATTCTTACTGCACTAAAAACACCTCCTCCTCCCGATTGCAACTGAGTTGAAACTTATCTAGCAATTTATTTTTAAGGAATTTAATTAACGTGTTGCAGGTAACTATCCGGTGATAGTTCCTGCTTATACCGCGATTTTAAAGCGGATTCTCGTTTAGTGCACCAGATCGGAAGGCTTTGTCCTTCGCAGGCGGAGTACTAAATTCGTCTCATCGATAACTTCGATTATAGTACTATTGCAGTGTTGTAATAGCCGTTTTCTGTGATTTCGGGCAACATTTTTTATTTCATCGCGAACCGTGGGAATCCCGAGATCTCTGGGGAGATCTTCGTTTCTAATGTATCAAGGTGCGCTTACAAATGATCTTAGGAGTTTATTTTCAATTGTTTGTAAGGTATTTAAATTAGAATCTCGCGTACAACCCCAGAGTAGTATACAGTAAGTCCAGACAGGCTTAAGCACCTGCCTGTACAAAATTAGCGTATTTTCGATACTGAGCTTAGAGTGTTTCCCGAGCAACCATTACATATCTCTGAGTTTATTATTTAAGTCTTCGCATTTCTTTTTAACATGCGGTTTCCATTTTAATTTCGCGTTTAGATTCATTCCGAGATATTTTGCTTCGTTAGCAAACGGAACTTGAACCGTATTAACAAATACCGGTAATTATTAATTTTCTTATATGTAAAATCTACATGGACTGATTTTACTTCGTTGGGCGATATCCGCCATGTTTTTGTCCAATCATTGACATTATTCAGAGCTTTTTGTAATTTTGTCTTAGAATCATTTATCGTTTGGCCCACTGCTAGTATTGCAGTGTCGTCAGCAAACGTGGCTACGATAGTGTCTTCTGTTTGAGGTATATCACGTGTAAATAAAAGGTACAATATTGGACCTAAAACCCCACCCACTATTTCCTTGAGATCCGAGTAATCGTTTCCATGTCTTACTCTAAAAAGTCTATTTTCTAGATATGCTTTTAGGAGCGTATAATATAGTGCTTCAGGCAGAATTTGTCTTAATTTAAAATTTAGACCTTCGTGCCACACCTTACCAAAGCTTGCGACACGTCTAGGAAGACCGCCGAACAAATTTTCTTTTCTTCAAGAGTTTTCTCAATGACGTCAATGATCCTATGCACTTGGTCAATTGTCGAATGCTTGCCTCTAAATCCGAACTGATGTTGAGGTATTAGGCGCTTTTCTTCTATTATTGGCTGCAGGCGCAGAAGTAATATTCTGTCAAAGACCTTTGATATTACGGGCAGAAGCAAAATATGTTTATAAGATTTCTTATCATGTGATGGTTTTCCTGGTTTGAGAACCATTATAACTTCCGCAACCTTCCATTGGCTCGGAACGTACTTTAGCCTTAGAGTGGCATTTATTATAAAGGGTTTAATGGCACCTTTCATAAACGGTTTTTTTAATTTTTACATTGGATTTCTCTCAAATTTTATATCTGAGAAGATCTAGGTAGCCAAACTAATTCTGCATATCATTGGGATGAAACGCCAATTTTTGTTGGACTTAAAGACCGTTAAAGCTATTTTGAATCAGTAATTCAACAAGTCCAAATATTATAGTGCTAAGTCTTCTTCTTGGCTGATGTATTTCAGTAGTATATAAAATTTGTATTATTAAAAAAAAACTTCTTATATAAATAATGCCAGGCCACGGGCAAAAAACAAAAATTTCCAATTTAATGATTAGGAATTCTAGTCTTGTTGGATATAGTTCACACAAGATATTCTTCACGAAATCTATGTAAGATGAACTGAACTTGGCAAAAATTGCGTATTGACTAGTCAACTGATGAGTCCATGTGAGATCGCCGGGACGAAACGCCAATTTTTGTTGGACTTAAAGGCCGTTAAAGTTATTTTGAATCAAAATTTTGAATAAGTTTTTTTCCTAATTAAAATTAATTTTTGAATAAATTTTATTTTTTATTTAAATATGTTGCATGTGGGTGATGTATGTCCTAGACACTAGGTCATGTATCATGGTATAGCTATTACATTATTTTATGTTTTTTTAACATATTTAAGGTTGTTGAGTATAGGTATTATTAACATATTATTAAAATGCAGTATGTTAAAAAAACAGGAATGAATAAGGAAGTTATACACCTAAATTAATATAGGTTTAGGACTTATTCCATATGGTGTGTGCAAAATACTAATAATACAACAGAATTTCTCATGTTTCACATTTACAAATTTAGTCCTTCGCTAAACCATCTAAGACGGTGGTTCAGTGAAGGAATAAGAATTGACATTAAGATAAAAATGTAAAGGGCTTTCCAATAAGAGGTGTTATTTTGATATTCAAAGAAAAATTGCATTTTTGGAGATAAATGATCGGATGTTTATTTCATTATAAAGAGGAAGGTATGCCGTTAATAATGGAACACAACATCAGCCAAATGGCCGCCAAGACCACGCTTACAGGACCATATCCTTTTCATGAAATTTTCCATAACCAAATCGCAAAGTGGCTGCCCTATGTCCTCGATAGCCTCACGAATTTCATCTTTGAGGTCTTGAATCGACGCTGGGCTGTTGGCGTAGACCTTATCTTTCACGTGGCCCCAAAGGAAGAAGTCGCAAGGTGTTAAATCACAAGATCTCGGTGGCCAATTGTGATCACCTCTTCGAGAGATAACACGGTCCGGAAACTTTTCCCGTAAAAGATCGATGGTTTCATTGCTTGTGTGGCACGTAGCGCCGTCTTGTTGAAAGTAAACGTTGTCCAGATCAATACCATCCAATTCAGGCCATAAAAAATCATTAATCATCTCTCGATAGCGCAATCCATTGACCGTAACTGTTGCTCCAGCCTCATTTTCGAAAAAGTAAGGTCCAATGACCCCGCGGGACCATAAACCGCACCAAACAGTCACGCGTTGAGGATGGAGAGGCTTTTCAACAATAACTCTTGGGTTTTCCGAGCCCCAGATGCGACAGTTTTGCTTGTTGACGTAGCCTCCGAGGTGGAAATGGGCCTCATCAGTCAAGATGATTTTTCGATGAAATTCCGGTTCATTTTCATGCATTTCAAGGACCCAATCAGCAAAGACACGACGTTGTTGATGATCAGCCGGCTTGAGTTCTTGTGTTAACTGAACTTTATAAGCCTTAAGACCCAAGTCTTTATGCAAAATACGGTGTAATGACGTTTGTGGAATGCCTAATTCCAAAGAACGACGAGGAATGGACAAACCTGGGTTTTCTTCAACACTTTGGGCTACAACAGCAATATTCTCAGTTGTTCTTGAGCGACGTGCACGGGTTTTATTCTTCACATCACTAACTTGTCCCAACAGCTCGAATTTGTCCACCAATTTCTGTATTGCGGTCCGACAAGGTGCTTCACGACGACCCAAAAATGTTTTAGTTTTACGAACCGTCTCTGCCAAATTTTCACCATTTTTATAGTGAATTTTAATAATTTCAATGCGTTGTTGAAGCGTGTATCGTTCCATTTTTATTAATAGCGTAGTTTCTACTTGTCAAATGTCAAAAAATGACAGCTTCAAAAGTGACAGCTACCGAAATAGCGGGCTATTCAAAATAACACCTCTTATTGGAAAACCCGCTATAAAGAAGATTAATTAACCCTTTTGCGAGGAATCATTTTGACAACTTCGGCCGTAATTAGATCGTAATTAGCTTTCTTGTTTCTCTTCTTAATTCTAGACCTAGCTAGACCTTTAACGCAGTTATTAAAAAAGGATGAACCATTCAAAATCGGGATGTCTTAAAAAGTTGCATTTGAAGAACTAAAGAAATGCATCTCGATGGAACCAGGGGCCAGATTGTGTAATAGACGAAACGAACGCAATCGTTCGTTTTTCAAAAGCGAAACAAATTGTGCGAAAGCGAAAGTTGACATTCTGGGTCGCATTTCGTTTCCTATCATTTTGTTAGCCAATGCTTCAAAAAAAAAAAATTATTGCATACTTCTAGTGTACTGATGGCTGTCAGATAGCTTAGAAATGGACGATACATTGTAATCGATAATTAAAAATTTAAGAAAATCAATTATACTTGTATGATTTAAGAAATAAAACTTGCAAAACTTGTAAATAAATTTACCTTGTGTATTTTAATAGTGGTTTTAACTTTGATTTCGTTGTTTGCTAAGTAAAAATAAAATAAATAATGAGAAAACTTGTCATACTGAGTAAAGTGTTATCGTGGAATTAAAATTATCAAAGAAATCTCATAACTATTATTTTGACAGTTCGTGTTTTGAGCATTTCGGGAATATTAGTTTGGAATAATTAATTCTTTGGCAAGAACTACTCTTATAATGTAAGTATACGAGTATCTACAATAAAATTTTAGAAACTAGTTTTCGTTTGGTTTTCTTATTAAGGACCTCAACCACTACACCCACACAAAAAGACGTTTTGGTGGAGTATATTAATAAGTACAGGTAGTTCAGGTAGTTCAGGCAGGGATATGTGTAATAAACGTTGGGAGGCACTTGCTGAAAAATTAAACGCAAGGGGACCTCCTGAAAAAAATTTAAAAAAAATTGAAAAAAAGTAAGTTATATGTACATAATTGGTTTACTATTGTTCAAAATTCATATCAAATTTTAGACATGGGCAGACTACAAACATCGGGCAAGAAAAAAGCTTGCATCCATCAAAAAATCCCTAAATAAGACTGGTGGAGGACCATACACTGAAGTTGAGCTGACTGCTTTCGAGGATGCTGTTGTAGAGCTGGCAAAAATCAAGACAGCAGCGTATGACATATGCGATGTTAAGACTTTTTGTGGTGAAAACAGCCAGTTAACAACTCAACAAAAACCGCTCCCAGGACCTTCATCATCATCATTATCGGAGTCTGAAGATGAAGTCGAAACGCTTCTCGAAGATCTAATGAGCCAGAAGTATTCCAATGCTACCGATAAGTGTGATACTATTTTAACTGAATAAACAATTGGGATTGGCTTACATTTATTCTATTCATATATTTTAATGCTGATAGTGCAAAACTGATGCAGTCTGTTAAATAAGAAAGGTATAAAAGGAATTAAAAGGAAAAATTTAAAAGTCTTATCAACAAGAAAAAATTTATCAAACAAATAAAAAATATAATATGTTGATATGAACATCCTGCCCCGCGCTGATGATACGTGGGTTCATCAGAAAGACATCTTAGAGTTGAATGGTGTAACTTCATGATTGAGCTGTTCTTGGGGCTGGTGTAGGCTATGCCGCCTTTTTTTTTTTTTTTCTTTAATTTAACTATATGCGTGTAAGACCTAAGGTCTTTTAAATGTAACCTAAATTGCACGACACTAGTTTGGCACAGTGGATTTGAGAATTATGTATTGACGGTCTCATTTTAAATTAAAATTGGATGTATAGAAAAGAATGCGACTAGCGTGGGAATGGAACCCACACGTCCTAGTTAGCAATCAAGCACTTTATCCACTGCGCCATTGCCACCCACCTTTCGGGCGTAAATGGCAACAAGACACTTGCTAGTTAGGAAAAAAATGACTGCTACAGTGATTATTAGTCCAATCGAGCTCATGATTGTGTGCTGCATGTTATACTTGTGGATTCGGTGTGGTAGCTCTAATTGCTGAAGCCTTATTTTTTCCCGCAGTTCCTGCAGATCCTGGTTATAAGAGCTGAGATTTGGTTGATAGTTTAGAAGTGCTGACAGACGAATGATATTTTCAGAAGGTACATCATTACTTAATCTCGTGTATGACGCTCGAACATTGGTTGAATAGATATGTTGACCTTGTAGTGTAAGATGCTGGTGTTTTGCCACAAAATAACGCTGAAGTTCGAATAAACCATTTCCCTGTAGTGTGATTGAATAAAGTTTGTTGATCACAGACGACACTCAGGATTGTTTCCACTAATTTAGATCGCGGAGTTTTGCCCAAACTTTTTTTTTATTTTATCCTGTTCATGATTTAGTTGCTGTGGTGAGATTAAAAGATGATTTATTGGTCCTTGATGTGTGTCTGACAAAACGTCAGCAATCGATGCTTGGATATTGACAATTATAAGGGTAGTATAAATAGACCGAGATAAAAATAGTTCTTTAATCTTACTTTGATAAAGTTCCCCGGTGATATTATTTATACGATTTGTTATTTGAATTAGCTGGGTTTCCCATAAATGGCATCTCTTGGATACATCGTCTTAATTTCTTTTCATGATATTAATGGTGGAATCTAAGATTGAAGTATAATTCTTAAGAAGTTCCATTATGTGATCTTCATCTGTACAGATCCCTTCCAACTGTTGGGATATTGCATCAGCATGCTTTGAATCAAGAACTCCAAAAAGGGAATTCGCTATGTTTCCAACAATGTCGATTGCCCCTCTTTTAATCTTCCTTGCGATTTTCTTGTTTGTTGAAACTATGTTGAAATTATGTCTTCTGTTATCTCGTGTGTAATGAACTGCAGCTGTTGAACAATATGAGTGCAGAGACCTTTGAAGGAGTATCATTGAACTATTTTCTAAGGCCTGAAATTCTTTATGGTATGGCTGAAGGTTGTAAAAAACTAGCAAATTCAATTTGTTGGGTATCAGACTTATTGTACCTTGTCTTTGACAAATGTATTCCTGGTGTCGAGGTGTTGCAATGTATGACCTTTATATCACTTGCTGCTATTATTGGCAACTACAAGGAGTCGACTCCTGTATTGATAAATGGACGCGCTGGTTGCACTCTTGCTGCTGGTAAATTACCCATCATTTGAGAATACATTTTTGGTTTCATCTTGATGCAAAATTGGCAGTGCTGGACAATGGAGCGGGCAATATTCTTGCCCTTGATTGGCCAAAATCGTCGTCTCATGATTGCTAGTAGCCCTTGTGGCCCAATATTATTGTGGTTGCGATGTAGATCTGTCATAAGCATTTTCATAAATGGGTGAGAATATGGCATCAGTATCGGATGCTTGGTGTCGTAGGGTAAATTGAATGCTTGAAGTCTGCCCCCAACTCGAAGAATATCATCTTTGTCTAAAAACACTAAATGGACTATCCTTGTTTAATTCTTTGTGTGACTTCAGGAAGCGTATGTCTTTATGGAAACCGTGATTTTGACTTTCCTTGACAATGAATTGAAAACAGATTTATATTTCTGAGGTTGATAATGGCCATTCCTTTCCGACGACCTTTCTCGCGTTTAATTGTATCCTTGAACTAACCTGACTTGATTAAATGGATAAAACGAAGACAGTAGGCTGTGATTACCTTTAGGTTGTTAAATGAATTGGAATGCCTTATTCCTTCGAAGATTCATATGATCGTCGTTACTAGTGGTCAATAAAGCGACCTTCTTATTTTAATCTTTCCATGTTTTTCTGATCTAGTATGGGCGTGGCCAAATTGACTCCGACCCATGTAAAAATCGCGGACCAAATTTCCATAGTGCGTGATCCTCGAGTTTATCTGGGGATATGCCTCGGGATAATACATCTGCTGGGTTTTCGGCTGATTGCACATATACACTTTAAGCTTCGTGATATTGCTATAATTGAAATTCCAGTATTAACACAACCTTCAAGCGACTCACTTGAAGAAAAAAGTCTTGGTTACAATCTAAAAACAATTTTATTTTTCTTCCCTATTTATACAATAATAATAATGCTTAACCTTTATTTTAATTTATACAAGAATGCTGATTAAACAAAATATATGAGAAAATATTGAGACAGAAAATTGGAGTGTGGAAAGGATTGGGTTACATTTATTTTATTCATATATTTTAATGCTGATAGTGCAAAACTGATACAGTCTGTTAAATAAGAAAGGTATAAAAGGAATTAATTTTAAAGTCTTATCAACAAGAAAATTATCAAAAAATAAAAAATATAATATGTTGATATGAACATTACGTATTATTTTTTGTTATGAAGAGTATTATTCTGAAATGATTTCAGAAAACTTACTTTTTTGATTTAGACTTGCCAGCTTTTTGAATTATATAGTATAGTAGTTCGTATTATTTTTTGTTTTTTTGTGTACTATGAAGAGATTTTATTTTTTTTATTTTGTTTCATTATTTTCTGATATTTTAAATGAAATTTGAATAATTTCAGGAAAACTTAATTTTCATTTTTGTTTTATTATCAATATTACCCTACTTAAATAAATAATAAAAACTTAATTTATATGACTGATTTTATTTTTAATTTGTACTTTTATGTAAGCATTATAAACATCTCGTTAGGTTCTGTGCAACAAAGAATGTTTAATTCGGTGTCGAATTCTTTCAGCAGCTTTTCTTAGGGACAATCTATTGTTGTTCTCAGCCTCCCAATGGTATTGAGTTGCATCCTCTCTACTTATTTCCAATAGTGGAACATTGTATTGAATGCAAATGTGGTGGAGTGCAGCACATACATTGATGCACTGAGACACTTTTTTTGGGCTGTACCTACTTTTTCTTTCAAGTAGTAGACACCTCCAACTACCTAAAAGAATTAAGAAATTAGTTTTTTTTTTAAATTAATATGAAATGTCAATAACACCTTTCAGAATACCTATGCACCTTTCATTTATGTTGCGTGCTTTGGCGAGAATCGTGTTGAAATATATTTCATCATGAATTCTTGCCCTTTTATAAGGCGTGAGAAGCCATGGTTCCAATGGATACCCACTGTTACCTTTAAGTGAGTTATTTTATACATTGATATTGATTATTGATTGATAGCTATAACTACATACCTAGTAATTTAGAATTTTTCTAATACGTTGACTATACCTTTCTTCCATTTTATTTTGTATACCCGAGCTACTCGTATCCCATACAAATGAATCGTGTGCAGCACCACCATATTTAGCACAAACTGCTATTATTCTATACTTGTAATCGTTTATCTATAAACAAATACATATGAACATATGTATTTGTTACAGACAAATATCGAGGAGACAATTTTTCTAGTGAAATATTCTCTTGCATTGAATATAATAAGCTTTATTAAAGAAAAATTATAATTAGGATTTAACAATGAATTTAAAACAAACAGGAAAATACCTAAAAAATTAAAAAGTCTTTTCCTTCTCCAGTATTCAGCTTCGTCTCCATATTATAAATAAAATAATTCCAAATTAAAATTAAATAAAACATAATTGAAGTTTAAAGCTAAGACTTCAATAAAATACAATTAAATTGTGTAAGTTACTTTCTATCAGCAACATTTTCTTCTAACTTGTCCATCTTTTGCTCTTGTTGCACTTATTACTATTCCCTTCATCCAGGATCCTCGTGGAAGATTGTTGTCCACTATAATTACGATATCATTTTCTTCTAAATTTTTAGTATTCTTAAACCACTTATTTCTGCGTTTAAGAGTTGGCAGATATTCATTAATCCATCTTTTCCAAAACAAGAATGAACTATCATCTGTCCAAAGTAATCAATCCCTGTGTATGTAAATGGTTTAACAAAGGCCGCAAGTCTTGCTTCTGGGAAGGGACTCATCTCTGGGCACGATGGTACTGCATTCTTAATAATACTTACTGGACATTTTATACGTACTGACCTTACTAATGCCCTCAAACTAGGTATCCAGAATCGCTGACGAACTTCATTTACAATTGTCTCCTGGCATTGATTATAAAATTGTTGGTGATAATTGTTAACGATTAAAAAACTAATTGGATGATTTTTTGCTAATATTGTGATGTACTTTGTTGTCGAAGGCTGAGGTTTCGCTCGTCGGCTTCCAGGGTTCTAATTAAAGTAAGTACAAAAAGCTTTAGTTTTAAAGGGTCTTTATTCATATAACTATTTTAGTATGATTTTTAGTTATAAATTCCAATTATTTATTATATATATATATAACAAAATGCATTTCTTTTACAATATACGGAAGCGATGTTTTGAAGGTATCTTAGAGTTCTTCGCTTAGGCTGAAGTAATTCCCTGCTAGTGCTGATCCAGGTATCCGCTTCGGTAATACGGTGGTAGGCTGAGTAGGTTTATTCCTTATGGGTAAAGTCAACCTTGTTCGCCTTATATTGTTACGACTGACACGTCAGGAGTCCACGTCTTGCGACGGCTATCTACGGTTTTCACAAGCTATCGACGTCTTATGACTGCTCTCAACGGTTTTCACCGGCTATCAACGGTATTCACCTACTATCTACGGGTTTCAATTATATTATACAAGGCTCCTTACCACTGGTGCGTGGAAACCTCTTATTTTATTTATTTATTTTTACCCTTTTTTATTGGCTGACCTCGTATACTGGCGGCTTTGCACTGTCTTTGGCTATTGTCCAATGTGAACTGCCACTGGCACAGTTCCTCGATCCTTTTTGTGGCTCCTATGGGCTCTACTTATCCTACTTTCCTGTCGGACTAAGTGTGTGCTGTATGGTGGTAAGTTTTAAGAAACCATACAACCACGTCACCAATTATGGTTTGTTTTACTATTTTACTAATTGTATAATTTCGATGGTTTAGCGGGTGATGCGGCAAAGAAATTCTCCATTACATTCTCCTATTAACATTCCAAGGTTAATGTCTTATTTGCATCGTGGTGACAGGAAGGTGGGCGGGGGTGTTCTATTTATTAATAACGTACTGAGAATTCACCATCGAAGTCCCTGGTTCGTCGTCACGATGCTATCATCAGTGGAGATTTCACCATTAAATAGACATGAATATTCGTTATTCACCACGTTTTGTGTTTTATGTTGTGGCTATAGATTGTTCTCTGATAAACACTCTGTGCTACTGTCGTTGATGATGATGCAAGCAGTGGACATGCTATAGGAGCATGTTGTCGATCGGGTAGGTATTTCTATTATTGCATGAACGTAGTCGGTGAGGGGCATCTTGTATGGAAATGGTAGGTATGGTAGATATGTATGTCGGATGATGTTGTATTTGTTTAGGCTGGAATACTACGGTGCGGGTAAGTAGTTATGGGAATATCAGCTGCGTATGCGTGGGGGGGGGGGTGTCAGCAAGGGGGAAAAAGGGCTACAATAGTGTTTTGTAATAACGGGTGATTTTTTTGCTACTTGGTTTTTGACGTTTATATTTTTGACAGACCACACATGACAAATTCCACGAACATTTGACATTTCGATTCAGTATTGTTTGCCATTTCATCATGAATAGACTTACGCCTGAACAACGTTTGCAAATTATTGAAATTTATTATCAAAATTCGTGCTCTGTGAAAAATGTGTTTCGCAAGCTACGTCCGTTTCAGCGACGAGGCTCATTTTTGGCTAAATGGATACGTGAATAAGCAGAATTGCCATATTTGGAGTGAAGAGCAGCCAGAGGCAATTCAGCAGCTACCAATGCATCCCGAAAAATGCACTGTTTGGTGCGGTTTATGGGCAGTCGGCATCATTGGGCCGTACTTCTTCAAGGACGATGAAGGCCGCAGGGTTACGGTCAATGGAGAAAGGTACCGTTCGATGATAACAGATTTTTTTTTGCCGAAAATGCAAGAATTGAACTCGGTCGACATGTGGTTCCAACAGGACGGTGCCAAATGCCACACTGCACGCGAAACCATGCATCAATTGAGAGGCGAATTTGGTGAGCAGTTGATCTCACGTTTTGGCGCAGTCAATTGGCCACCAAGATCATGTGATTTGACCCCGTTAGACTATTTTTTGTGGGGCTATGTTAAGTCCATTGTCTTTGGGGACAAGCCAAACACGATTGCTGCTTTGGAAGCCAACATTGAACGCGTCATTGGTGAGATTCCGGCCGAAATGTGTGAAAAAGTTTGCCAAAATTGGACCTTCAGAATGGACCACCTGAAGCGTAGCCGCGGGCAACATTTAAGTGAAATTATTTTTAAAAAATACATGGCAGAAATTGATTTATCGATCCAAATAAAAATTTCATTCACTTTTTACAAGTTTCTGTGTTTTTTTGAATTTTCAAAAACCAAGCTCTTAAAAAATCACCGTTTATATTGCCGCAATTCGGTTTGTTTGTTCATTATTGCAGCTCAGGGGATGCGGTGGGGGTTATGTGGTGAAATTTGTGATGCTTCATTACAACACCCTCATTTTTCGGAGACGAGAACCTTCTCGTCTGAATCTAGGCTACTTTTCGTCACGTCGGAATTCGAATTAATAGACTTTATCCTATATTTTTTTTTCTTTTTTTACAGCAGAAAAAAAAAAGTATTTTATTCTAGGGGAAAAAAATAAATCGCTTCTAGCGAAGTTTCAAAAAATTTGGGAATTTATGGCGAATAAGTAACACATGCCCCGTTGTGGTAAATTGTTGAAAAGGGTGCCCTCACCCTTTTACAGGCATGTTTTCTTATACCTGTTTTCCAGTGCAGCTGGCTTATAAAATTTACCATATGTATGTTTTTTACGGTTGTGTTTTATACGGTGAGCGGTGACATTCGTGATTTTGGGAAGCTTCTCTAGACACGGTGCTAATTTTTCTCGCCAGTAGTTTCTAATAGGTTTCTTTTGAGTGTTCGCAAGAAACTTACCTCTTATCTGATATAACTTCTCCATATGTTTGCTTACAAAACTGACTAGTACGAAATATTTTAGCAAATCGTTTTGAAAATTTTAGCAAGCCTTAAATTCATCCCGATTTATGCGATACCATTCTAAAGAAGTACCACTAAAAATTTCCGCGAGGGTACGTGACATTTCGTTAGGGAGAATTTTACAGAACTCCTTCAGTTCCTTGACCCTTTTGGTAAATTCAACGGCGTTGCCAGATGCATCGAACTTTAGGCCCAATTTTTTACTTCGTTCATCACTTCCGCTTCACGGCTGGGCGGTACTTTATCCGTTGGATCCAATGGACGTGAGTACGTGGGTAGTGGTGGCATCATTGTTTGCACAGTACCTGACACATTCGAGACGATTGGGTAACGGTTTTGATGAGCGTCCAAACCCTGGGGGTAATAAAATTCCCTGAATTCTAGAAATCGGGTTCGTCGGTCAAATTCCGTTGTGCCTGGGTACGCATATGGCGGAATCGAGTACGCTGTGTTCGTTCGGGCATTGTGGTTCGGTAAGCTGGGTACTGGATAGGAAAATTCCTTGGACGGTAATTGTTCGGGCATTTTGTTTTCCTTGGCACTCATTTTGGGATCTATAGTTTTCGCTGCGTTTGGGGTCCTTAAACTTAAGTCGGAGTATTCTCGCTCGATGACTAGCCTGCGCACTTCCTCACAGAGGTTCTGTGTGCATTTGTGAGCCCGTGTCTCATTTATGTAGGCACTGAAACAGGGACGCAGTGCATTTAAAGTACCTTCAGTATCCAACCTTAAGCGTGTCATACGTTCAACAAGCTCTGATTTGGTGAGAAGGTAAATCGGCCCTATGCTGTCGAATATGTCGAAGTTCTCTTCGGTATCGGACATTTTATTTTCGGTCTATTTCGGCTAGTATACCTTTTTTGTACCTCTTGGGATTTTCGGCTTATTCGATCTTGATCGGGTAGATCAATTTTCCGGTGCGGAAATTTCGTATCTACGGTGTACCTCGTGGAATTTTTGGCTTATTCAAGTTGGTTCGGATAGATCTCGTTTTCATTGAGGTTTCGGTGTACCTCGTCGGATCGGTTCGGATAGATATATTTCTCGGTTCGGATTTGGTGTACCTCGCGGGATTTTCGGTTTATTCAATCATTTTCGGATAGAACTAGTTTTCGGTGAGGTTTCGGTGTACCTCATGGGATAGATCTATATTCCGGTTCGGATTTGGTGTACCTCGTGGGATTTTCGGTTTATTTAATCGCGTTCGGATAGATCTAGTTTTTTCGGTGCGGTTTGGGTGTACCTTTCGAAGGGTCAAAATTTGTCGGAGACTTCGGTACGGTTGAATTCTTTAAAAGGACTTATCGGATAAATCGGAAAATTACGGTCGGTGTTGCCTTTAAAAGATTCCAGGTCGGTTAAGAGTTCCGTTGAGGTTTCGCTCGTCGGCTTTCAGGGTTCTAACTAAAGTAAGTACAAAAAGCTTTAGTTCTTAGGGTCTTTATTCGTATAACTATTTTAATATGATTTTTAGTTACAAATTCCAATTATTAATTATATATATATATAACAAAATACATTTCTTTTACAATATACGGAAGCGATGTTTTGAAGGTATCTTAGAGTTCTTTGCTTAGGCTGAAGTAATTCCCTGCTAATGCTGATCCAGGTATCGGCTTCGGCAATACGGTGGTAGGCTGAGTAGGTTTCTTCCTTATGGGTAAAGTCAACCTTGTTCGCCTTATATTGTTACGACTGACACGTCCTGAGTCCGGCTATCAACGTCTTGCGACGACACTCAACGGTTTTCACCGGTTATCTACGGGTTTCAATTATATTATACAAGGCTCCTTACCACTGGTGGGTGGAAACCTATTATTTTATTTATTTATTTTTACCCTTTTTTATTGGCTGACCTCGGATACTGGCGGCTTTTCACTGTCTTTGGCTATTGTCCAACGTGAACTGCCACTGGCACAGTTCCTCGATCCTTTATTGCCTTGTATGGGCTCTACTTATCCTACTTTCCTGTCGGACTAAGTGTGAGCTGTATGGTGGTAAGGTTTAAGAAACCATACAATGTGCTGTCGGCGCCACGTCACCAATTATGGTTTGTTTTACTATTTTACTAATTGTATAATTTCGATGGTTTAGCGGGTGATGATTCTCCATTACATTCTCCTATTAACATTCCAAGGTTATTGTCTTATTTGCATCGTGGTGATACGAATGTGGCCGGTAGTGTTCTATTTATTAATAACGTACTGAGAATTCACCATCGAGGTCCCTGGTTCGTCGTGACGATGCTATCATGAGTGGAGATTTCACCATTTAATAGACTTGCATATTCCTTATTCACCACGTTGTGTGTTTTATGTGGTGGCTATAGATTGTTATATTCTCGAATCATTTTTATTTATTTATAAATTTTTTTTTTTTAGCAAAATTACATCAACTGAAAGATTCGCTATGAGAAACGTCACAGAATAAGCTGTCGTTTTATTTTTTTCGCACGTGCGAACCAAAGTTTTCGTTCTTAAAGTTACATGAAGCAAATCGTTCGCACGCACGAAAACGTTTGATCGATTGCGCGATACAGAATGTCACCCCAGTTCTTAGAATTTATAACCAGGAAGGGGAGACGGAACTACACACTGACGCCTCGAAATGCGGATTTGGAGCTGTGCTGCTTCAAAAATCC
The DNA here is from genome assembly GCA_910595825.1 of Philhelius pedissequus. Taxonomy (NCBI): domain Eukaryota; kingdom Metazoa; phylum Arthropoda; class Insecta; order Diptera; family Syrphidae; genus Philhelius; species Philhelius pedissequus. The sequence continues at coordinate 120,014,573 of OU343162.1, read as the reverse complement.
GATGACGCTTGTTTTCATCCTGTTTACTTTTACAGCAAGAAGACGAACCAACGAGAAGAGAAGTATTCTAGCTATGAGTTGGAAGTACTAGCAATTGTGAATGGGCTGAAGAAGATGCGAGTATACAATTTAAAATCGTGGCTGATTGTGCGGCCTTTGCTTTGCTGTTTTTACCTTTACTTCCTCGAATCGCAGGATGTGCTTTGTTGCTGCAGGACTACGTGTATACACTTGAACATCGCGCAGGAAGTCGTATGAAGCACGTAGATGGACTCAGCCGTAACCCTATCTCAATGACCATTTCAAGTGAATTTCTATTAAAAGTGGAAGATGCCCAATCCACCGATGAACAGCTCTAAATCATAAAAATTATTGAATCATAGACCCTACGAAAATTATTTCCTTGAAAACCGAATCCTCTACAAATATGATGAAAAGGGTAACAAACAACTTTGCATTTCAAACAATATGGCAAATGAAGTTATTAAGACGGTACACGACGAATGCCATTTTGCAACAAAAAAGATGAAGGATATGTTGGTCAAGGACTATTGCATTCACAAAATAAAGGACAAGATTGATAAAGTGCGAAAGAATTGCCTGAAGTGTATTTTTGGAGATAAAAAGACTGGAACACAAGAAGGGTACTTACATCCAATAGCAAAAATGAATTCCCGCTCGATACATATCACATTGACCATCTCGGACCTCTCTCGCCAAAAACAATATAGCTACATTCTTTGTATTATAGATGCCTTTTCTAAATTTGTGTGGATATATCCATGCAAATCTACAACCACATCCGAAGTAATAGCCAAACTAGAGCAACAAAAAGTGATCTTCGGAAGTCCTGTAAGAATTGTGTCAGATCGAGGTATGGCATTCACGTCAACTATATGCAAGGAATACTGCCAAGAAGCAGGAATACAACATTTACTCATAACAACTGGAGTGCCACGTGCCAACGGTCAAGTAGAGCGAATTAACCGCATTATCATCTCAGTGTTAACCAAGCTTTCTATGGACGATCCTACAAAATGGTTTCGACTTACTTCTAAACTTCAAATGTTGCTCAACTCATCTTTTCAACGAAGTATTAAGAGAAGTCCATTCCAAATTTTAACAGATATAAAAATGAAACTTTAAACCGACGTTGTCTTGGCTGACGCAGTCAATGAAGAGTTTAGGCAGGCTTTTGATAGCGAAAGGGAACAGGTTAGAGTAGAGGCCCGAAATAACATTGAAATAGTCCAAAAAGAAAATTCGCGTACCTTCAATAAAAAGCGTAAAGCTGCTCATTCTTATTCACTTGATGATCTAGTTGCTATTAAACGTACACAATTTGGCCCTAATTTGAAACTTTTTCGTAAATCCTGAGGTCCATACAGAATCACGAAGATATGTCCCAATGAGAGGTATGAAGTCCGTAATTTTGACTTTCCTTGACAATGGACGAAGAGATTTCTATTTCTGAGGTCAATAATGGCCATTCCTTTCCGACGACCTTTCTCGGGTTTAATTGTATCCTTGGGCTCACCTGACTTGATTAATTGGATGAAACGAAGACAGTAGACTGTGACTTCCTTAAGTTTGTTAAATGAATTCCATGAAGATTCCATGATCGTCGTTACTAGTGGTCAATAAAGCGACCTTCTTATTTTCATCTGTCCATGTTTTGCTGATCTTGTATGGGGGTGGCCAGATTGACTTCGACCCATGTAAAAATCTCGGACCAGATTTCCATAGTGCGTGATCCTGGAGTTTCTCTGGTTATATGCCTCGACGTCCAACGAAGCTCTGGAAGGATTCTGCATTTGAGTTCATCCAGCTCAATACAATTTCGGAATCAGACCACATAAAACTATTGGCGTTATCCAACTTCAGGTCGCCTTTGACTCGCTTTGGAAGTTCGGCAGCCAATACCGCCGCACATAATTCTAGACGTGGAATTGTTATTGATCTCATGTCTGACGCTGTCCTAGTGGTTGGTGCAACTCGAGATTTTGAGCACAGCAGTCGCACTACGATTGTGCCGTCTTTATGAAGTGATCTGATGTATACAGCAGCTCCTTAGGCCTTCTCTGAAACCTGAAGCATCTGCAAACGTGTGGACTTGCAGTGATAGAGCACTATGATGTCCAAAAATATGTGTAGGAATTTGTCCAATTCTTGGAGACCTTGGTAGTAGCTATTCCACTTACTATACATTTCCATCCTGCAGACAATTTACGCATATATTATTTTTTCTCATGTGGCTTAATCGTTCTGAAGGCGTAAGCTTTAGGAAGGTGCGACAAAAATATAGTGGATGCTGAGCCTTGCACAACGTACAATTTTTCTTTTGAGTGGTAACGTCACTTGTTACCTTTAAGTAATGTCTCCTTTCCTCATCGTCATTTTTGCTACTCTTACCGCCGATTGCCTCTAATGATTGGAATCGGGTTTCAAGGAACTTAAGAAAATCAATTAGTGGCTTTAGTTGCTTGGGGTTGGTCAGGGTTTGCTCATATAGCGTATGGGTTGACTTATCTAGCGTCTTCGTCAGTATGTGAGGCAGTATTGGATCCCATTTACCAATATCTATCCCAAGACTGGTGAGGCCATGCATACATTTTTGAATTGCATCATGAAGGCATTTTATTGCTGCGGTGGATGCTGCCTCTGACGACCGAGACGGTTGACCTAAAAGTTGGTTGAGTAGGGCGGATACTTGCAGTCTTGGATTGCTGTATCTTTCTTGGAGCAACTTCCAAGCGGACACAGGCAGAGTCACATGTCTTATGACTCGTTCTGCTTCTCCTGTTAGATTTGTTTTAGGCATTGTATATATAATCTATAGTAATATCATGTGGTGTCTACGTATGTTAGCCACCTAGTGTCCTTATCCAAAAATTTCTCTCAACACTAAAAGTTGCGGAAAAAATGTTTAATGTTGAGGAAATTTTCAGATTGGGAAACATGTATGTGAATATATGGTGGAATAATTGACAATTGCGTGAATGGGAACATTATATAGAAAATGTTTAAGAGTGCGAGTGAACAAAAAATAGAACATTATAGGCAAAAAAAGCGGTATTTTTCGGTATTGTATTGCATGCATATACCTAAATATATATTATGTGAAACATAGAAATAAATTTTTGTAGGTGTAGATACGTGGATTTGGTTTGGGTGTGTAGTTCCTTTTGAATGAAAAAGATATTTTTTTGCTTAAGGGCGAGAAAATGGAAATACAATGTTTTTCTGTAGATGTGGATTTGGTTTGGGTGTGTAGTTCCTCATGAATGAAAAAGATATTTTTTTGTTTAAAAGCGAGAAAGTAGAAATACAGTGTTTTTCTGTAGATGTGGATTTGGTTTGGGTGTATAGATTTTTACGAATTCATTGATATTTTTGTTGGTAATATCATTAGAATTTTGAATTTTGTGCGAAATCCAGCAACGTTGTAGATATAACTACATAAATGTGGGATGTAAATTAATAATTGTATTTTACATTTGTAGTTTTAAAAAACTTTATTCAGTTAATTCTTAATAACTAAGAAGCTTCAGATCCCTTACCACTGGTGGGTGGAAATCTTTAGCTATAGTACTTAGTAACTACAAAATCGAACCGTTCACTTCGGTGTCTAAAATACAAGTGATTCTTAATAATAATCTTATTCTTATGTCTTATCCCATTGTCGTGTTGTGGGAGAAGATGATGTCATATATCTGGAATTTGAATATTGTATATGAAATATGATATGACTTTTAAACTGCAGCGGATGTGCTGAGTAGGCTATTTCTTACTTGTCATATGAAGACACAAATTTAATAATAATTCTAATGTAAATAACGTTCCTTAACTCCCCTCTTTCTTCAGGAAGAACGTCCCGCTTCTTCATCAAACTGTTTGGTGAGAAATGTAACTCTTTTGTTTATGTTGTCAAACAGGATGTCGTCTCTATTTTGCTTATCATTTAATTTCTTGATTTTTAATATTTTAATATACTTGGAAAGTATAACATATGTTAAGATAGTTATTACCAATAAGAGGACAATAGAAATTGAACGATTTTCAATATGTTTTGCAATTTTAGACATTAAATTTATATTTTTGAATTTCAGATCTTCATTATTTGATTCCATAAATTTTGTAATGATATAATTATTAACATGTGTTGTTCTAATATAATTCCATATTTTATAAGATGGATTTTCATAAGTTACATTATCAATTATAGTTTCATTTTCAAAAATTATTAAATAAACTCCATCAATAGAGTTATTATCTACTGTATGATTTCCAGATAACAAAATAGCACCATCTTTAATTACATCTATATTTGTATTCTTTTCTTTTATTTTAATACATTCTCCATGTTCTTTATTCAAAATTTTAGATAAGCAAGATTGTTTCATGGATAATTTACAGAAAGTATTTCTTAATTCTACTTTACAATTTTCAACATTTGAATATGTATTATTACATTTAATTATTTCTTTTTCAATTTTTAATTTACCATCTTTTTTACTTACAGCTCTAGTCTCGTATAATTCACAATTCTTTTTTATTATTGGATATTTTATATAAATAACAATCGCGTCTTTATTTTGTAAAATTTTAAATTTTGATACGTCCATAAGGTCGGTCAATGTCATGCTTTCATGTTCATGATTTATAATTTGTTGAATGTCTTTTAAGTTTAAAATGCCGGTATTTAATATTCCAGCTTTAGCTAACGTAATTGTTTGAATAGTATTTTGTAGGTCAGTTATTATTAATTTTTTTATTTGTTTAGCCATTTTTGATTTGGAATCGTTTTGGGTTAAAGAAATTGTTTTCTTTAAATAATCTATAGTCTTAAATAGGTCAGAATTTATCATAAACTGTTTATTATTATTGTCAATTAATTCAGAAAGTTTGTTTGTTACAAATAAATGGTCATCGTGGTCTGGTGTTCCAGCAATCCACTTCCATATAGTAACAAGTTCATTTATCCCTCGTCTTTGTCTAATAGTTTTTATTTCCAACTGGCTTAATAACATTTCTATAAGGTCAATGTCTACGTCTTGATTCACTTTAATATAAATAGAGGAGTTACTTGAATGTATCGTTTTGAATTCTGATTCTGTGTTTAATATATTTCGATTAGTCTCGAAAATAGTTTTGTAATATGTTAAATTTGTCACATGGAAAATATTTCCATAAATATCGTAAATTACTGCGTTCCCATTCTCTATCAATATATAGTCGTCTCTAGTGTAGTCAATAATTTCTGATGATGCCATTGTGATTGTCATTAATACAATTATTAAGGAATTCTGAAATAAAAGGTTTAAGTTTTAATATTATCTTTGTGTATGATTCTATTTCTTTTATGAATAACAACATTTCTGCCTAAATCTTCTTTGATTTTCTGCCTCTTATACCTAGGTAAAAGTTTATTTCTACAACCTGTAATTTTCTCATAAATTATTTGATTTGGTTCATACTCTTTAGTATTTCTTTTCTTATTATGGGTGTGAAGCATTTTTACTTGAGCTTCTGAGAGTTTTGTAGGTATATGCTCATGAGATTTTTTATTATAAAGGATTTCATATGGTCTTTCATTCGTTACAGAATGTATTGTTTTATTGTATTGTTGGACAGCTCTATATATTGATTCTAAATCACTTATCAAACTAAATTCTTGTTTTATGCACCTGGCGATTTCTATTATTGTTGAATGAACTCTCTCTACTTGTCCATTCGTGGTACTATGATGTGGGTCACAATAGTAAATTATTACTCCTAGTCTTTGCATAAGTGTTTTAAACTGATGTGTTGAAAAACCTGGTTCATTATCAACTGTTATATATTTTGTTTCAGGGAAAGTTTGAATTAATTCTAAAACCTTTTCATCTAACTTTGTTTTATCTTTAATAGTTTTAATAATTAAAAATTTGGAATATGAATCTATACATGTTATAAATTTGAAATGTTGTGCAAAAAATATATCTATGTGTAAATGTTCCCCCTCTTTCTTCGGAATTGGAGCCTCTCCAATTTGTATTTTTCGTGGGTGCCTGTCGTATTTATTCTTATTACATATATCGCAATTTCTCACGAATTCTTTCAATTGGTTTTTCATCTGTGGCCAATAATATGAACTGTAAATTTGTTTTAGATTTTCCCTATGGTTTCTATGAGCTCTATTATGGGTTTGTTCCACAATTGCTGCTTGATCATCTTTATTTTGGATGTCGTTTGGAAAAATTTTAGTATATATGAATTTATTACTGAAAGTTTCTAAAATTTTTGATTTTATGTCATATAAATCTTCAGATGTACAATGGATAGCTACTACCCCTGGTGCTAAATATTCTTTTAAAATTATTATTAAATTGTCTGTAGTGTCATATTCTATAATATGGCGCATTTTATTTGGAAAATTTTGTATTTTTTCATGTATTGTAAATCTACCTTTGGATAACAATATTTGTTGTCGAAAATCATTTAATGGCTTATTCGTTTGCTTAATTTGGATATTATCACTACTTTCTGCAGAATGCTGAGTTGCATCTGATGAAGAACTATTTGTTATATTATTTCAATTTTGCCTAGAAAGGGCGTCTGCAACTACATTTGTTGTACCTGGTTTGTATATTATTTTTGGGGCATATTCTTCAATTAATGCGTGCCATCCCTTCATTTTGGTATTTGGATTACGTTTTGATACTGCAAACGTTAAAGGTTGGTGATCCGTATGGATCTCTAAGTTTGAAACTCCATATAAATAATTTCTTAAATTTTTTAATGCGTATACTATAGCGTATAATTCTTTTTCATTTGCTGCGTAAGATCGTTCAGTCTTACCTAACGTTTTACTTATAAATGTAATGGGTTTATTATCTTGTGATAATACAGCTCCTACTGCATCGTCAGACGCATCTGTTGTTAGAACACATTTTTTTGTGTAATCTGGTTGACTTAGCTCAACCTCGGATTTAAGGTGTTCTTTCAATATATTGAAAGCTTTGATTGCACTCTCATCTAGATTTAATACCGTTTTCTTTGCAACGTGTGTGGAAACTTGACCGTTTTCACTAGACAAATACTTTGTTAATGGCTTTGAAATCTGAGCGTAATTTTTAATAAACTTTCTATAGTAGCCAATCATACCTAGAAAGCTGCGTAGCTGTCTTAAAGTAGTTGGTAATGGATATTCGTTAATTGTTTTTACTTTATCACTATTAGTTTTAATGATGTTATGTGCTACTACATTAACCTAAAAATTCAATTTGATCATTATAAAATGAACTTTTCTCTAAAGATATTTTCATGTGCGCTTCCTTGAGCGTATTAATGATTGTAAATATGTGTTCGGTATGTTCATGTAGTGAATTTGAAAAAATTATTATATCATCAATATATACATGGCAGAACTTTCCGATATATGGACGTAAAATGTCATCCATTGCTCTCTGAAAAATACTTGGAGCATTCTTCAAACCGAATGGTAATCTTAAATATTCGTATTTACCGTTATTTATACTAAAACTTGTTTTTTCTATATCTTGAGTTTTCATCTTTATTTGGTGGAAGCCTGACTCTAAATCAATAGAACTAAAATATTTCGCTTTACCTAGATTACTTAATATGACATTGGTATCTGGAATTGGATACTTATCGGATATAGTATTTTCGTTTAATTTTTTAAAATCAATCACCATTCTATTCTTTGATGTCCCATCTTCATTAAAACCTTTTTTTGGAACAACCCAAACTGGACTGTTATATGGTGATTTACTTGGGCGAATTATTTCGTTTTCTAATAGTTTTTTAATTTCATTATTCACAAAATTATTTGCGCTTAGGGGATATGGATATTGTTTTGACCATATTGCGGTCTCTGTTGTAGTTCTTATTTCGGCAACTACATCTGTCCTAAATGGAATATTTGTATTTATATTTTTATGTTCCCTTTGTATGTATGAAACAACCTTAGCTCTTAAATCTCCTATATTTAAGTTTGTTATATTATGTAAATTGGGGAAATCTTCGTAAAAGAGTTTTTCTCTTTTATTATTTATTATAAGCAAATCGTTTGCGTAATCTATATTTGCTCCTACTTGCCGTAGTGTTTTGCTACCTATTAGAATGTCATATTCTAAATCTTTTATTTCATATATTCGTATTATTTGATCAAAAATTCTAGCTTCGTAAAAATGTTCTATTATTATTTCAGAATTAACAGTAATTTTAGGCCTATTCAGCGAGATCTTTTATTCTGTTATTCTGTTATGAATTTCCATACAAAAGTTTGAGCTGTCACAAAATCTTTTATGAATAATAATTTTGGTATTCGGCAAGCCAAAACTGTTATGAAATCTGTTAGTTATCTGTTATGAACTGTCAAAAATTCGAACTCAGAAGAAAATCTTTTACGATTCGCATTTTTGGTATTCAGCATGCCACAATCTGTTATGGAATCTTTTATGAATCATAAAAGAATAAAAGACACATTTTTGTTACTTTTATCATAAAAGATTTAAAATATATGAAGTAAGAACTTTTATTTCGTTAATCAATTGTTCTTAAAAGGACAGATATAAAAATATGTTATTAAAATACATAATAACAAACACAAATATTAAAGTAATTTCAAACTATTTATTTCAATAGACGAAAGCACAGAACACATTTTGATGGGTGAAACGTAGAAGAAAATGTCGCTTATCTTGCCGCAGTTCGTTTTTATACAACTTTTTATATTGGATATATTAAATTAAAGAACTGTTACTGACAAATTATAAAGATTGATTATTATTTTTCTACGCGACACAAAACACGATAATTCGACAGGTTAATTTTATATTGCCATTAGTAGTGCCGACTGCCGAGAGTTTTTATTTACCTACTACAGCTGATAATTTGATAGCAGATTTTAGGTCTGTTTGTATAAATGTTTCTTTTTCGAAGTTATATAACAGACTTTTATAAAAGATCGAAGTCCTGAATACCAATTATAAAATATCTTTTATGGTGAATATCTGTTATGCATCATAACAGAAAATTCATAGCAGAATAACAGATGTGGCAGAATAGGCCTAATTGCTTTCTTTTTTATAATTAAGTTTTGTCGAAAATCGAGTATACCTGCTTTACAGTAATTACAACTGGCTCCGGTATCTATCAAAACTCTAATTTGTTTATTTTTTATTATTCTTCGTAAGTGGGGTAAGCCCTGCGCTGATCTAAAAAAGTCTCCTTTTCTTCATTTAAATTATTAATTCTTTCAACCTTCCGAGGGGGTGTTTGCAAACTTTGTTGCAGGCTATCATTTCTTTCTCTTTTAAAAATGGGTCTTTGAGAATTGTTAAATGTGTTATAGTTTGGTTTTTGCCATTGTGGTTGATAATTATTACTATTATGCTGTACATTATTTCTATTTTCTTGTCTAAAAGGATTATATGATTTTTTGTTATTATCAAAATTTCTTTGTTCATATTTTGATATAGGCCTATTGGCTGAACTACCTAATTCCATTGGTTCTGTTTTTCTAAGCTGTTGATTATTTTGGTCCCGTTGAGGAAATCTCAAATTGTTTTGGTGATCACGAGAATGGTTTAGTGTACTAGTGTTAGTTCTGTTAAATTGTAATGCGAACTGTGTTCTAACATTATTGGATTCTAGTTCTTGTGCTTTTGCGAGGGCACAAGGTAAATCGTCTGGGGAAAGTGAAAATAGTATATTGGACATGGGAGGATTTAATCCTGTCATAAATACTCGTAGAGCATTTCGTCTGTGAGAATCATTTAATTCTTTGGTTAACTGCGTATTTGTACCATAAGTCATTATAGTTTTGTTAATTAGTAGTGTTAACTTTTGATTGACCAAATTATAATAGTCAATAATAGAAGTGTTTGCTTGACGAAGCACACTTAATTCTTGTTCTATGATATGCGGGGGTCTTTTATCTGCGTATGCAAAGTCAAGTCGTGAGATTATAGCGTCAAAGTTTAATACGGTGCCATGATTGGTTAATACGTCATTAGCATTATTTGTAATTTTGTTTCGGAAAATGGTAAGTGCTGCAAAATATTTTCTGCTTCCCTTGATGTACAATGACATCGAATTATTAGCAGCTTCGCGCCAACTAACATATGTATTTATTTTAAGCTCGGAAAATTCAGGTAGAGATTTGATAACGTCAAGTGTTTCGTTGCAAATAATGTCTTCGTCTATGTTCTGAATGTTATATTCAGTTACTAATGAGGTATTAGTAATTGTCTGCAAATTAAGTTTTAATGCAGAGATTTCTGCCTGCAATGATGCAGTGTTTGCGGCTACTAACCTTGCAACAATTTCTTCCGTAATAGAAGGCATTTTGATAATTGTTTTATTTGACCTAAAATTTAATTTGCCAAAATGGTCAAGTAATTCGTCCAGTTTAATAAATAACGATAAAAGTGCAATTGTTTCACAAAAAAAAAAATTTATCTTAACACAATATAAAATTTGTATAAAAAATATATAAAATTTCTTACTTTGATGATCTGCTTTCTTGCTGATAAACTTCTTCTGTTGTTTATTAGAATTGTCTTCTTTTTATTGTTCAATAAATTTCACTATCTGTTTTTTTCCCCTGTCTATTATTTTTATAATGTCACCAATGTTCACTATGTACTTTTTTTATTAATTAAAAATGTTCACTGTTTCTTTTTTATATTAAACAAGTTATATTGTTCACTGTGTGTTCTATAGTGCTATATTTCACTATTTTAAAATTTTTTCTTTCATTTAATTTTTTATTCACTTTTATCACTTTTCTTATTTTTTTTTTTCATTAATTTAACTTTTGCAATCTATTTTTTCTTCACTTTTCACTTCAGCTTTTCTTCCAATTTATTAAGGAATACTTTTTAAATTAAATTTTTTTCTTTATTAAATAAAGATACTTTATTTTAAATCTTTTTTCTCCTAATTTTTTTAGGGTACTTATTTTTTCTTTTTCGCGTAGCATGTACTATGAAAGCATTTCGCGGAGATCTTTCAATTAAAAGAGCATACTTTACTTTTCTGCTTATTTTTCTTTTTAATTTAGATCACTTAACTTCACTTAAATTTTTTCTCCTTTTTGAAGGATAATTATTTTTAATGTTCGCGATTTATTTTAAATTAATTAAAACGCGCGACAACACAATATTCACCATACTTTTTATATTCTGGTATTTATAAAAATATTGGTTGTCCTGTCACGGTCGCCAATTAATAATTGTATTTTACATTTGTAGTTTAAAAAACTTTATTCAGTTAATTCTTAATAACTAAGAAGCTTCAGATCCCTTACCACTGGTGGGGGGAAATCTTTAGCTATAGTACTTAGTAACTACAAAATCGAACCGTTCACTTCGGTGTCTAAAATACAAGTGATTCTTAATAATAATCTTATTCTTATGTCTTATCCCATTGTCGTGTTGTGGGAGAAGATGATGTCATATATCTCGAATTTGAATATTGTATATGAAATATGATATGACTTTTAAACTGCAGCGGATGTGCTGAGTAGGCTATTTCTTACTTGTCATATGAAGACACAAATTTAATAATAATTCTAATGTAAATAACGTTCCTTAACTCTGAACTATTTTAGATCGTAATTTTTTATAAGATAAAACTGTATGTACTACTAGGTATGCTATACGTACATTTTTGCTTAAACATTTTTTTTCTACTTCAGATTTTTTTGTAGTTATGCATATAGGTACATATGTACCTACCTATTTTTGCATTTTTGAATTTTTGTGTAGGAAGGTATATTTCTAATAATAATACATATAATAATAAAAATAATATTTCTAATCTAAATTTGAATTCTGATACCTTTTTAGGGTAGGTATTATTATATACAAAAATTTCCAAAAATCTTGGAGCGGTTTTTTAAAATAATTTTTACTTGAAATTGTAGGTAGGTATTAAGGCAAGTTACATACATATGTTTTTTCTAACAATCAATCATGACATTACGATCATAGCGAACACCAAAAAAGTGAGTCCCCCAATTCCGCCTGTCTGTTTGTATGTCCTCGAGTCTGCAGCCTAAACGGTTCGGTGGATTTGCTTCAAACTTGATATACATATTATTTTTTTGGTAATAAGCCTACACGTTTTTTTCATTTTTATTTAAGACGAACAAAATAACAGTAGCTCCCATACATTTTTTGGCCAAAAACAAAAATCTTATTTTTCTCAAAAACGGCTCCAACGATTTTGATTAAAAAAAAAACAGTTCATTAATGAAGGAAAACGGTACCTTTTGATAATTTTTTTTTGGAAAAAAAATGTTATTTTTGGTACCTCTAGTAGAACCATTTTTTTTGGTTTTCAATTTTCTCGGATCTCGGTTTATCTGATTTTTTTTTGAAATATTTACGCAGAAGCTCCCAAAAAGGTTGAACACTATTGTAACCAAAATTTTTCAAATACATTTTTTTTAGAAAATCATTTTTCTTTTGAAAACTCAAAATTTCGAAAACGACTCAAAGAATTTTTTCGAAACTACGTAGATATTTGATGGTTTTCTGACATTATCTTAAATAGTTAAAAAAAACTATTTTTCTAAAATAAAAAAACAACGTTACTTTAAAAACAGCTCTTGGAATATTTATAAAAAAAATGTTTGTGTTCTTATAGTAGTACAGTCCATTTTTAAATATAAAAACATTCTATTTTGCGTACTTATTAACAGTACTTCCCATAGAACCACTTTTAGTTTTTATTAACACACTTTAATATTTTCGACTTTCTCGCTATTCGATGGGCCGATTAAAATTATTCTCCTAAAATTATTCTTGCTAAAAGTGTTAATAAAACTGTTTACTCAAATTTTTAAATACGAGTTTTTCGATCTTTAATAAATAAATAATTTTTTTTTTTGAAAAACCGATTTTGCAAAAACCACTTAGTGATTTTTTTTTAAATTTGAATTTTATATGTATATTAATAATATCTTCAAAATGTCGTTCCAATTATTTTTCTAAAAATGTTTTTAAAATTTTATACATACAAAATTAATTAAAGAAAAACCGCTTCAACGTTTTTTGACATTTTTTTTATATATTCTTATTTTTCCAGGAATTCAAATGGCATCTTTGTTTTCTCTCAAACTTTAACAACTAAGCAACATAAAAATATTTACATCAAAAAATGCGTTTTAATCAAGTACTACAAACTACACAAATTATAAGATACTGTTTGATGTAATTTAAAAGGCTATATGTATTTATCGAAAAGAACAGCCGAACTTTTAATTGTACAGGCTATACTTCCAATAAATTCACACACTTTTCTTTATTATTATTTAAAAAAAACACTTAATACAAGCACTATACCAAAAAAAAAAAAAACAAAAATACATGTTCACTCCACATTAAAGATACCAAAGAAGGTGTGTAAGTATGTACATATATAATTATTGACACTTCCCAGATTTTATAATATGTTCACAACACTTAAAATTAATTAAATTCCATTTGCAAATAGAATTGCATTGTAGGTGTTTTAATTACACAAAATACTACCTACAGCACAAACTGAAATTCACAAAACAATTATGTAGGTATGTAATCTGCCCATATTCAACTGGACATTTTTCACTATTACATTATTATTAAGATGTTATTTTTCTTATTCTTATCGAAAGACCTTGAAACACCTTTAACTTAAACTTAAAAAAAATGTAAAAAAAAATTGCCAAAAATAAATCAAAACAAAACATAACAACAAAACGAAACTAAAGTTCACACACACGCATTGAATATTTTTCTATTTACTTGCAATTTATCTGTTCTTTGTCCTTGATATGACAAAAAAAAAATATATTTTTTAATGAACTCTCTTACTCCTTTATTAATATAGGTAATGTACATTATATATCCTGCTCTTTCTAAAATGGTGTGTATATTCGACAAATCTGGCAATTAGGCCTATTCTGCCACATCTGTTATTCTGCTATGAATTTTCTGTTATGATGCATAACAGATCTCCACCATAAAAGATATTTTATAATTGGTATTCAGGAGTTCGATCTTTTATAAAAGTCTGTTATGGAACTTCGAAAAAGAAACATTTATGCGAACAGACCTAAAATCTGCTATCAAATTATCAGCTGTAGTAAATAAAAATTCTCGGCAGTCGGCACTGACGAAAAACAATAAATTAACCTGAGGAATTATCGTATTTTGTTTCGCGAAGATAAATTTTTGTTTTCTGTAATTTTTCCATAACAGTTCCTGAATTTAATATATCCATTATAAAAAGATGTACAAAATGCACACTGGCACGATAAGCGACTAATTTCTTATGTTCCATCCATCAAATGTGTTCTGTGCTTTAGTGTATTGAATTAATTTAGTTTTCAAATTATTTACATATTTGAGTTTGTTATTATACATTTTAATTATTTTTTTCTTATATCTGTCTCCTTTTAAGAACAATTCATTAACGAAATAAAAGTTTTTACTACATGTATTTAAATCTTTTATGATAAAGGTAACCAAAATGTGTCTTTTATTCTGTTATGATTCATAAAAGATTCCATAACAGATTGTGGCATGCTGAATACCAAAAATGCAGTTCGTAAAAGATTTGTTAAGAATTTCGAAGTTTTGACAGCTCATTAGCAGATTTATTAACAGATTTCATAGCAGATTTAGCATGCAGAATACCAAAATTATAATTCATAAGATTTTTTGACAGCTTAAACTTTTGTATGAAAATTCATAACAGAATAGCAGAATAACAGAATAAAAGATCTCGCCGAATAGACCCAAATGTTGCTAATTTTAATGTAGAAACTAGCGCCCTCGTGAGTCCTTATCCAGCGTAAATAAAAGCTACCTCATAATATTACTATAGGTTATATATACAATGGTTTTAGGGTAGTACATTTTTTCTCAGGTAGACATTTTTTGTTTGTCTACCATTTGGCTAAACAAATCATGAAATTGGGACCATTTTATATATTCCCCATCAAACTTCGGTAGCACAATTTTCGGAAGGTTCATTTTTGTAGCTGTTGTGCCTGATTGATCATATATTGTGGTATCTTGTTTATTCTTTGCTAGTTTAATTAATGTATGATGTACCTTCTCTTCGAGCTGGATTATCCATAAACTCCCAAATGGAATTATGGATATCTTCTATCTGCATCCAGTGTCTCTGAATGGTTTTCTCTTGCAGCTCGTAAAACTGCCTTGACTCTCTATTGCGTTCTGCGTGATTTAAGGCTCTGTGCAGACAGGCGATAATAGCTTCTTGTTAACGCATGAACCCTTGCATGTCTTGATTTTGAATTGTGGGTTTTTTATGGTCTTGATGAGACTCTGATTCGACGTTTATTGAGTATGCCCCTGCGCTTTGGGAACCATGTTTGCCAGAGTCTGACTTTATTTCACCTCCGTCTTGTGATGGAGGTTTGTGAATTTCTTCAATCTTTTACTCAAGGGTTTTAATTTTTGTTTAGAATTCTTCCATATACTTGACAGAATCATAATACTGATTGGCATAATATAGATGAGATAATTCACTCGGATGATCGTCGCGTATAATTGAATCCGTAGACTCAAAGTTCGTCCAGAGATCGTCTAATTTAGCCACAAACTTCTGATAGTATGGGAGCGTTTTTCGCTCTTGCCAATCCTTCTTGTAGTTTATTATTATTCTTTGGATGTTTTCTCCTGTCTCTTTCTGCCTTATAGCCTTTTCCTCTAGTGATGTCATCTTATGATTTGAGACTTCTATTGGTGATGGAAATCTTCAGTTTCTGTTGGGACTGAATTTGTTTTCTCTATTTGTGAGAGACAGTGTCTAAGCCCTGGAGGGTCATTCCGTAATTTTCAAAACGATAATCGTCAAAACAATGGTCGTCGACGAGATCGTCTTTAATTCGCTTCACGTAACTCAACCACTATCGGCTCGTCAATCGTTTATAATTTGAGAGCATTTAGAACATTTCAGACACTCTTAAACTTGTGTTGAGTTGAAATGGACTGTCGTAAATGTCAATAAAGTTGTGTGTATTGTTTTGTTTTTGGCTTAAATAAAGTTATATAATTGGACAAAAATGTAAGTTATTTTACTGTAATATTTTTTACAAATTGATAGAAATGTAAATATGTACATCAATTTATATATAGGGCAGCCACACAGTATCAGATTGGAATTTTGATTCGATATATGGATGAACATCCCGATTTGTCTCTCAACCGTTTTCGCATTCGTATTAATTGTACTTTTTCCCAACTTGCGTTTTCATTTCCACTTTCTAACACAAGAAAATTGCTGCGCCGAATGCAAATGCAACAGATAGACAAAAACAAGATGTCAAACTCCAGTGGCTACTCAATTATTCAACTACAGTCACCTACAAACTACTCAAAATTAATGCAAGACGATACCTATTTAGCTATCGTCCAAACGCTATCATTTTGGTGATAGCGTTTTGACGATTATCGACTTACGTGAAGCCAATAAAGGCATCACTATAGTTCAGACGATATCGTCTGACGATAATCGTGTTACGGAATGACCCCCTGGTAACACTTTATTTTGAAGCAAATTAATACAAATTTAATTTGTGAGACTGATAAGTTTTAATGATTGATATGGCAATATCAATTCGGGTTCACCAAAATCTTACGAATTTTTCTGTGGTAAATTAAAGTTCAGATCACAGTTCATGTACTATGACTGAAGTGGCGGTTATAGTGGATCACTATAACACCTTAAGCTACGTGATATTGCTATAATTGAAATTCCAGTATTAACACAACCTTCAAGCGACTCACTTGAAGAAATAAGTCTTGGTTACTGTTTACTGCAATCTAAAAACAATTTTATTTTTCTTCCCTATTTATACAATAAAAATGCTTAACCTTGGTATTTACAAATTTATACAAGAATGCTGATTAAACAAAATGTATGAGAAAATATTGAGACAGAAAATTGGAGTGTGGAAAGGATTGTTTTACATTTATTTTATTCATATATTTTAATGCTGATAGTGCAAAACTGATACAGTCTGTTAAATAAGAAAGGTATAAAAGGAATTAATTTTAAAGTCTTATCAACAAGAAAATTATCAAAAAATAAAAAATATAATATGTTGATATGAACATTATGTATTATTTTTTGTTATGAAGAGTATTATTCTGAAATGATTTCAGAAAACTTACTTTTTTGATTTAGACTTGCCACCTTTTAGAATTATATAGTATAGTAGTTCGTATTTTTTTTTGTTTTTTTGTGTACTATGAAAAGATTTAATTTTTTTATTTTGTTTCATTATTTTCTGATATTTTAAATGAAATTTGAATATTTTCAGGAAAACTTAATTTTCATTTTTGTTTTATTATCAATATTACCCTACTTAAATAAATAATAAAAACTTAATTTATATGACTAATTTGTACTTTTATTTAAGAATTATAAACATCTCGTTAGGTTCTGTGCAACAAAGAATGTTTAATTCGGTGTCGAATTCTTTCAGCAGCTTTTCTTAGGGACAATCTATTGTTGTCCTCAGCCTCCCAATTGTATTGAGTTACATCCTCGCTACTTATTTCCAATACTGGAACATTGTATTGAATGCAAATGTTGTGGAGTGCAGCACATACATTGATGCACTGAGAAACTTTTTTTGGGCTGTACCTACTTTTTCTTTCAAGAAGTACACACCTCCAACTACCTAAAAGAATTAAGAAATTAGTTTTTTTTTTAAACTAATATGAAATGTCAATAACACCTTTCAGAATACCTATGCACCTTTCATTTATGTTGCGTGCTTTGGCGAGGATCGTGTTGAAATATATTTCATCATGAATTCTTGCCCTTTTATAAGGCGTGAGAAGCCATGGCTCTAATGGATACCCACTGTCACCTTTAAGTGAGTTATTTTATACATTGATATTGATTATTGATTGATAGCTATAACTACATACCTAGTAATTTAGAATTTCATCTAATACGTTGACTATAACTTTTTTCCATTTTATTTTGTATTCCCCAGCTACACCATACAAATGAATCGTGAGCAGCACCACCATATATAGCACAAACAGCTATTATTCTATACTCGTAATCGTTTATCTATAAACAAATACATACGAACATATGTATTAAAACATAGATTTTAATTCATGAAAATTAGTTTTACTTGCTATCATCGTATTTATGCTGTGGTATGCTTTTCTATTGTAAAACATTTATTCGTTCTCAGTTGGGCGGATTAAACTTATTTGCGTGCCAACGGCACAACCAATAACTATTTAAAATTTAAAAATTTAGTACTAATTAGGTACCCCATTACTGATTGCTTACCACCAGGGATTTTATATTTGCTATAAAAATAGGATTTTGTTTCTTCCTCTTCAGATTCTGATGACCATTTGATCTATTGCTGGCAAAGTTGATCTTCCAAAGCTTCTAAATACTCGTCGAAAACTTTTGACAAGGTACTCTGTGCAAGAAGGCACACGAAATCATTACCAGTTGACCACTGATAACCTCCTCCACCCAGTAGCTCTAGAGTAGAACAAATCCTCAAAATTGGAGGAATATATGTTATTCGCATCCCTGTTATTATCCATATATATTCCAACACGTATTTAAACGCCAACTTATTTAATCGAAATCGCTGAATAAAACTATGGTTTTTACATAATTATTAACAATAATTTCCAATATAATGAATTATAACCCACCTTTGGTCTGGGAGCGTAAATGGATCCGAATGGTCTCTTAGACTTCTTCTCCCTTTTCTTAAATTCAATGTTTCCGAATTATTGTTTTCTTCTTCACTATCGCTTTAAACGCAATATGTTCTCGAATCATTTTTATTTATTTATAAATTTCTTTTTTTTTTTTTTTTTTAGCAAAATTACATCAACTTAAAGATTCACAATGAGAAACGTCAAAGAATAAGCTGTCGTTTTATTTCTTTCGCACGTGCGAACCAAAGTTTTCGTTTTTAGAGTTACATGAAGCAAATCGTTCGCCCGCACGAAAACGTTTGATCGCTTGTGCGATACAAAATGTCACCCCAGTTCTTAGAATTTATAACCAGGAAGGCGAGACGGAACTACACACTGATGCCTCGAAATGCGGATTTGGAGCTGTGCTGCTTCAAAAATCCGATGACGTTTGTTTTCACCCTGTTTACTTTTACAGCAAGAAGACGAACTAACGAAAAGAGAAGTATTCTAGCTATGAGTTGGAAGTACTAGCAATTGTGAATGCGCTGAAGAAGATGCGAGTATACTTGCTGGGTATACAATTTAAAATCTTGACTGATTGTGCGGCCTTTGCTTTACTGTTTTTACCTTTACTTCCTCGAATCGCAGGATGTGCTTTATTGCTGTTATCAAGCACGTAGATGGACTCAGCCGTAACCCTATGTCAATGACCATTTCAAGTGAATTCCTATTAAGAGTTGAAGATGCCCAATCCACCGATGAACAGCTCTAAATCATAAAAACTGTATTGAATCATGGACCCTATGAAAATTATTTCCTTGAAAACCGAATCCTCTACAAATATGATGAAAAGGGTAACAAACAACTTTGCATTTCAAACAATATGGCAAATGAAGTTATTAAAACCGTACACGACGAAGGCCATTTTGCAACAAAAAAGATGAAGGATATGTTGGTCAAGGACTATTACATTCACAGACCAGATTGATGAAGTGTTAAAGAATTGCCTGAAGTGTATTTTGGGAGATAAAAAGACTGGAAAGCAAGAAGTGTACTTACATCCAATAGCAAAAAATGAATTTCCACTCGATACATATCACATTGACCATCTCGGACCTCTCTCGCCAAAAACAATATAGCTACATTCTTTGTATTATAGATGCCTTTTCTAAATTTGTGTGATCCATGCAAATCTACAACCACATCCGAAGTAATAGCCAAACTAGAGCAACAAAAAGTGATCTTCGGAAATCCTGTAAGAATTGTGTCAGATCGAGGTACGGCATTCACGTCAACTATATTCAAGGAATACTGCCAAGAAGCAGGAATACAACATTTACTCATAACAACTGGAGTGCCACGTGCCAACGGTCAAGTAGAGCAAATAAACCGCATAATCATCTCAGTGTTAACCAAGCTTTCTCTGGACGATCCTATAAAATGGTTTCGATTTACTTCTTAACTTCAAATGTTGCTCAACTCATCTTTTCAACGAAGTATTAAGAGAAGTCCATTCCAAATTTTAACAGATGTAAAAATGAAACTTTAAACCGACGTTGTCTTGGCTGACGCAGTCAATGAAGACTTTAGGCAGGCTTTTGAAGCGAAAGGGAACAGGTTAGAGTAGACCCTCGAAATAACATTGAACTAGTCAAAAAAAAAATTCGCGTACCTTCAATAAAAAGCGTAAAGCTGCTCATTCTTATTCACTTGATGATCTAATTTGAAACTTTTTCCTAAATCTTTAGGTCCATACAGAATCACGAAGGTATGTCCCAATGAGAGGTATGAAGTCCGTAAATTTGGCAGTAAAGAAGGACCACGAAAAACTACAACAAGTGCAGATTTTATGAAGCCATGGAAGACAACAGATGAAGCCTACCCTGAAAGCGATGATGACAGAAACTACACCTGCATTAATTGATGAGAACAGCAATACCGGTCACGACGATTAAACTGCTATAGCTACAACCATAAAACTATCTGCTACGACGATTACTACCTGCTACGACGATAACTACCTGCTACGGCGATTACTACCTGCTAAGACTATTACTACCTGCTGCGACGATTATTACCTGCTACGATGATTTATTAAGAAGATAAGACGACTATTAACCAGAGGTTCAATGAAGATTAAGATGTTCAAAAAAACAACGCTGATTGTTAAGATGTTCCAAGATGTTCGTATTCTAAAAAAATATAACTAAAAACTTTCTATATACTATGATGACTTTAAGCTCTCGAGGACGAGACTTTCTCCAGGATGGCCGATTGTGGGATCAGCCGGTGCATATCGGATATTCTCTATTATCCCATCCACAGACTCACCACAATTGTCAAACTGAAATGACTTACAAGAAAGAAGAAAAGAGCACTCTCATTCTATACTTCAGACAGACCGGACGTTCGCTTTAACTTTTACATATTCATTAATTTCATTTTTTTATAATTTTGCTACGCTAATTACCTATTTTCTAAATTAATTTAAATTAAATAGAACTAGAATACCTATAAATTGTTAAAACTAAATTTTAAATAAAACTATACATTGAACTAAGATCATATAGTAGTAATACATAGGTTGAGTAGTGGTTGGGTTGTGAATAATGATCCTTCCGTCTCTGGAGCGGGTTCTCAAGAGTGCGTCGCAAAATATCCGCGTAAGGCCGTCGAAGGATGGATATAGGGATAGACGTTCTGCTCTAAGGATTCTCAAGACCTTTGGTGACAATCCAGAGGTCCATGGAAAACCGGTGCTGAACGCCAAGATAAAATGGGCGAAGGGCATTGTAGCGAATGCTGAGACCAGCAGCGACTCAACGTCAAAGCGACAAAGGTCTCTGGAGGGTACCCAAACGTCCCAAAGTGCTTAACACCAGCACTCCTCTTGGCGGCCCTTCTAAATCGTTTAGCGACGTACTGGAAGGGAAAATTGTAGTTGCAGTCATCGACAAGAGCAATATCGATGGCTCGATCTCGAATGATCAATGGCAGGTGGTAAATTGAAGCTCTCGGCAAGCTTCTTATGTATAATGCGGGAATACCCGGGACTTCCACCGCTCACCAGCAATGGGGGTTGGCATCAAGGGCATGTCAAACTCATCGCTTGTGATAATCAGAGGTCGTGCGACTATATAAACTGGCTGTCAGCAGATTGGGTGAAATCTGGGCAGGTGCGAGGCTTGAGGTCGTAGCTAGGGAAGACATTCCGTGCAGGCCAGGAGCACGCTAGTCGAACCCTCCGGTAGGTGATATTATGCAAATAATCAAGGTAAGCAACCCGGAATTGCCTACCCAGGACTGGAAAATTTACAAGTTAGAGGAGGTGAGGGGTCTTTATAGAAGTGCGATTGTCGTAATCAATAAAGATTCCCTCACCCCCTTGGCACAGGCTACTCGGTCACCCTAAAAGTTTATAAAAAAGTTGTAATGAGAGCTTCTGCTGAGTAGACGTGTTTCTGTTTCTGGCGACTAATTCGATTTATTTTTTGTTAAAATCGCATTGAAATGTACAAAGTATTTAGTTAAATATAAGTTTGAGAGTTCTTTCTAACCCATTACATTGGTTTGCATTTAACACAGAAATAATTAAAGGTTATTTATTTAATTGAAATAAATTTTACTTTGAACAGCCCAACTTAACAAAAGTGAAAGTATCGGTTTCTATCTTTATGAAAGTGATTTTTGTTTACATACACAATTAAAATACACAATCTAAATACATAGTCAACTTGACGCGTCATTAATTGTATTCATATTATAACTTAATTTACACTCACATGCATCCAAAAACTGTTCCATCGCGCTCTAAAAATACTAATTACTAATACTAATACTCCTCGTAGTTCACCTTCCCCCCTGAATAATTCAACCCAACAATCAAACTTAGCTATGGATAAAGCTTGGATGTACGAGAAATTTCAAAATCAGAGTGAGTTGATTGTTTCACTTTTATCTAAAAAACTGAGAATCTGAGATTAGAGTAACCGAAGAACTTGGTCGCTAAATAAAAAACTTACGAGAAAGCATAATTGATATAAACACCCGTGTTTCATTTCTTGAGTCGTCTCACTCCGAATTAAAATCTGACATTGCCTCTTTAAACACCGAAGTTAACAACATCAAAATATCATTCTCTGATCTCTCTTCCAATTGCACACACACCGAAACATTGCTGGCTAATAAAACTTTAGAACTTGTAAATGTAAACATTCAACTTGAAACTTCCACTCTTGAAATTAAAACTGGCTTTGAACACTTGTGAAAATCGTATTGTGGCCAAAGATGCTTTTATGTTTGGTATCCCTTATTTGCCGAGCGAAAATCTTAAATCGATTTTTAATTTAATATGCACCACCGTAAATATAAAGCCTCCTACTCTCTGCAACATATACCGCACGCGCCCGAGACACAAGTCAAATTTAAACACGGCAATAATGTTGAAATTCGAAAAAATAAATAAGCAACTATGTCTCAATGACATACACCTTGCTATTGACAGCTCTTCTACCAGTGCTTCTTCGTCAAAAATTTATATACGGGAGAGTTTATCGGAGCAGAACAAATGCATTTTTCAACGAGCACTTGCCTTAAAAAAGAACAAACAAATTCATTCAGTATTTACTGCACGGGGGTGGTCTACATAAAACGACAACATGATGACACAGCTTTGTCAATTGAACTCATTGAGGATCTCGACGACGTTGCCAGTTCAGAAGTTTTCGATTGATATTATTATTATTATTATTATTAGTATTATTATAAATTTAAACTGAATATTAATAATTTAAGAATATTTTTTTTTTAATTTCCTTTTTTATCACGTATTAACGTTAAATTAATATTTGCTTTCTTTTCTCTTTTTAATTAAAATTGTGCTTTTTTCTATTCAATATGGTCTACAATAACACTTTACGTTCAATGGTTAAGGTTTTGTGCAGACAGAAAAGCGGTCTTCGGACTTGCCACATTAACGCCCAGAGCTTAATGCCTAAAATTGATGAGTTTCGAAAATTTGTTTATTGATTCTGGTGTTGACGTAATATGTATTACGGAAACATATTTGAAGGATGAACTAAACGATGATGCCTGTTGCTTAGAGGGCTATCGATTTTTTCGATTAAATAGGAAAGAACGTATGGGCGGTGGGGTAGCGGTATACGTTAGAGGAGAGATCAAATGCAAATTTAAGTTTTCCTCTGATGCAGATAGCTCAATTGAATATTTGTTTTTGGAACTCACGAGTAATGAGGGCGTAATTCTTTTAGGTGTAATATACCGACTTAATAGGTACATCGATATGTTACCTCTTAATACCCTTTTAGAAGATATTTCGCTCTTTGCGCCCAATATAATATTATGTGGCGATTTTAACTGCAATTTGCTAAGCTCTAACCTTCTCGAACAAAACATGTGCACTTTTAATTTGGTTCCTGTTAACAATCGTACTCCAACTCATTATTCTGGTGGTGAACCTACGCTGTTGGACCTGTTTTTTTAAGCGACATTAGTTAAGTTACTTTATATGATCAGCTTTCTGCACCTGCATTCTCAAAGCATGACATGATTTTCCTTACTCTGGATTTCAGCTTTGATCAACTAACCAAAAAATTGAATATCGCAATTTTCGTAGCATTGACTTTCAGCAGTTGGAAGATAATGTTAGAAGTACGAATTGGGAAGCTATTTACTTTTTACCTACAGCAAATGAGCAGTTAGAATTTCTTACAAATCATATTAGTACTCTGTTTGAGACTCATGATCCTCTAAGAACTAAGATCATAAAGCCAAGAACAAACCATGGTTTAATCAAAATATACGGTTTTTAATAAATCAGCGTGATGAGGCTTATGACAGCTAGAAGCGTTACAGATTAAATGATTTGAGGCGAATTTATTGCATTCTTCGGAATAAAGTTGTTTCAGAGATACGTTTGCTTAAAACCTGAATGTACTCAAATCAGCTTAATACATCGTTAGATAGTTGTCAGCTATGGAAGAATCTACCTAAGATAGGCATAGGTAAGTCAAGGTCAAAACAATGTTTGGATATTGATGCTAATACTTTGAACGAAGCATTTCTCTCCTCACAATCGCCATCTACGTTAAGTACCTCCAGTCCTATGTCTTTCGTGGATCAAATTAGTCACAATGGTATCGGTTTTCAGGTAGTTGACAGCGCCGATGTTGTTGAAAGTATCCTCTCCATAAAATCAAAAGCCATGGGACTTGATGGTATTCACTACTTGTTTCTCAAAATAATCTTACCAATTGTGTTGCAGTACATCACTTTTATTTTTAACAACGTTTTTTCATCAAGTCATTTTCCTGACCTGTGGAAGATGGCAAAAGTATTGCCCTTGCCTAAAAATTCTAAGGGTGATGAATTCAGACCCATTTCAATCTTGCCTTTCTTATCAAGAGCATTCGAGAGGATTCTACAAAAACAAGTAGGCACATTTCTTGCTACAAATAACATGCTTACCCTGAAAAAATCAGGTTTTCGTAAAAAACACAGCTGTATAACAGCTTTATTGAATATAACAGACGATGTTAGGCAGGCTCTTGATAGGGACGAAGTGACATTCCTTGTGTTACTTGACTTTTCTATAGCGTTCGACACAGTCAACCATTTAAACCTTTGTACAAAACTTACACAGCAATTTAATTTTTCAATTACTGCTACGAAATTGATCTTCTCGTATTTAACACGCAGAAAGCAAGCAATTTCCTCCCGAACGTTTCAGGCGTTCCTCAAGGTTCAATACTTGGCCCTCTTCGTACGTACGTTAATGACATACCTACAGAAATTAAGAATTGCACAGTACATATGCATGCAGACGATGTCCAAATGTACTTAAGCTGTCCTCTTGGTCTTATAGAGCATAAATACATAAGACACGGTAATTCTCTCCGCATTAGTTTAGCCGCCATCCCTGGAGATAAATCTGAGACAACAACCAGTTCTAGTTTCCTATCCTTCTTTCTCTTCTTCCACCGGATGCCCGCGCTGTGTTAAGAAAAACATATAAAGGGTATTCATAATCCATTGAGCGCGTGCAAAGTTATAAAAAAAAAAAAAAATGGTGCCTCGTGCGTCAATGAATACCTTGAAAAGCTTGTACTTTGGTCTAAGTCTAATGGTCTTATATTAAACCCTAAAAAAACAAAATCCTTGGTTATATCGAGAAAGCCATTAGATCTTTCTTACTTCCTTTTTTACAATTCGTTTAAACAATCTTCCAATCGAATATGTCGAAACTGTCAAAAATCTCGGGATGACATTCAATAGTTTTTTAACTTGGGATAATCATATAAATGTAATAGTTGGTAAAGTCTATGGTGTCCTCAGAAACCTATGGGTCTTCCATTCGTTCACACCGGTTAAAATTCGTCTGTTACTCGCAGAAACCCTGGTAATACTAATTTTGACTTATGGATGTGAGATTTTTTGTAAATGCAACTCTGTAAGCAGAAGAAAACTTAATGTCGCATTTAATAGTATTGTAAGGTATATATATGGGTTAAGGAGATTTGACAGATTATCTAGTTTTGTTACCCAACCGCTTAATATGTCTTTTGAAAGCTATCTTCAACTCCTTAGTTTGTCTTTACTTTCTAATATTTTGCTGGATACGATACGATTAGCTTCCTCACATTCCTCAGTTAATTCATCCTCGATTTTCATTTCAAACTTCTGAACGACAATTTTTTGTTAACGTTGTGCGTCTTTGGAATTCCTTACCACGTCATATTACAGAACTACAGAACACCACTAGCATAAAAAAAGCGTTAAAACTATATTTTTCTGAAATTTTATAAATTATTTTTGAATTGCAATAAATATACACTTCCTTATAATAATTATAATATTTAAGACTTATATTAAATTTTTAGCTCTCTTGTAAATTAAGCTTAGGACTATATTATATGATATTGTATCTTACTGTTTTAAGCATTCTCGTATGAATAAATAAAATAAAATAAAATAAAAAAAAAAGATGGGGTAGACAGGAAAGCGTCCCTCTACAGAAAACCGAGGCAGCACTGATGACCGAGGAACCTGAACCAACCAAAATGTTTCCATATGTGGAGAGTAAGGAATTCAGTTCGATTACAGTGCAAGCTTCTCCAAAAGTCGGCAGGTTGACGGAAATGAAGACTGAATACTGCCTAGATAATGACTTCTGATTGAGGAGGAGCTATCCGTGGTGGAAGCTGGTCCGCCTAATTGTATCGAAAATGGTGCAGTTAATCCAGACTAACCTCCAACACCCCATCAAGGCTTCGGCCTCCCTTCTTCTTCGGTTATCCTGATGCAGGAACCTTGGATAGTAAAATCCACAGTGAAAGGACTCAGGACTCGTGGATACTATGTACTGTGTGCTTCCGAGAAAGGTGACCCTAGATCTTGCATATTAGTTAAAAATAACATTAATGTTCATTTATTCCCCGAATTCTGCGATAGAGATTGGAAACTCCAAAAGGAACCTACTGGCTCGTTTAAGCATATCTGGGCCACGACCACCTTGGCCCCTTACCCGGTAATACACTGGAGAGCCTCAGCGCGAATGCAGAACGGCAGAAAATAAGCCTCATCATTTGTAGGGATGCCAGCGCTCACCACATAGTATGTGGAAGTACTGATATAAAGTGAGTCTCTTTGATTTTATTTTAAGTACTAACCTTATAGTAAGTAACGTAGGAAATGAAGCCACATTTGTTACCCGAAACCGACAGGAAGTTCTAGATAAAACTCTTGTCTCAGAAAATATTCACATGATTTTGAATTGGAAACTATCGAAAGAACACTCGTTCTCTGATCACAGATATATTCAATTCAATCTCAATGATGACACTCCGAGCGGCTTGGAATTTCGAAACTACCGAAAACCCAAATATAGGATAATACTTAAAGGTCTGCTAAAACCAGAGCTATTAAATTCGCCTTCAAACAGCCGAACTTGACAGTAAAGCCAAGGACTTAACCTCAGCCCTTAATAAATCCTTAGCCATCTCTTGCCCACTCACTTATGTAAGACGGAAAGGACAGTCACGTTGGTGGGATTCAAGTCTTGAACCGCTCAGGAAAGACTTCCGTAAGCTCTAATCGAGCTAAACAAAATAGGAAATTTGTAGGCTGGGACTCACATAAAGAGTCCCTTAAACTTTATAAGAAAGAATTAAGGAAAACAAAGAGATCTTCCTGGAGGTCCTTCTGTGCCAAAATAGAAGAAGCCTCAGAAGCATCAAGGTTAAGAAAAATTCTCTCCACAAATCCATCCATGCGCATTAGCATAAAATATTCTCACGGGTCATGGAAGAACCCTTGCGAAGAATCGCTCAACTTGTTACTGGATACCCATTTTCCAGGTAGCTCTCAATATGTTAACCTTACGACCACACGGCATCTAATAACAAATCTAATTATCCAAAAGGTCTAATTACTAGGGGAAAACTGATACGGGCACTTAATAGCTTCAAACCTTTCAAGGCTGCAGGACCAGACGGTAAAATTCCAGCGGAGCTACAGAGGAACTCAGATCTAATCCCATCAATTCTGATGTATCTGTTCCACAGCTGGTTAGATCTGGTCCACATACCTCTGCTTGGAGAGAAGTTAATGTTGTGTTCATACCCAAGCCGGGTAAATGCACCCAAGTTATCCCGAAAGACTTCAGACCTATTAGTCTCTCCTTTCTTCAAAAAACTCCAGAAAGAATGATTGATATCCACTTACGTAATAGCATCGACACCAGATTTCTGTTGACAGCACAACATGTGTACTGTAAAGGAAGATCGGTAGATACTGACTTACATAATCTAGTACGAACTATCGAATACTCCCTCCACCACAAGGAGTATACTATGGTCACTTTCCTGGACATAGAAGGCTATTTTAACAATGTCGACGTATTTTCAATCGCATCTGCACTGTCAAGTATAAAAGTAGATGATTCGCTTGGTGAATTGAATAGTCAAATGTTGACTAGCAGGGTTATCAATTCAAAACTGGGCGGTTTCTCTGCAAGAAGATTTGTTAGTAGAGGTACGACGCAGGGCGGTGTTCTATCTCCCCTTCTCTGGAATCTGGTACAAAGTGGCTGCTTTTGCGGACGATGTTGCCATTGCCGTATCCGGAAAGTAACCTAACGTACTAAAAGAACTCCAGAAAGGTGTGGCCTAGGAGTCAATCCAAAGAATACTGAACTTCCTCCTATTTTGAAGGAAATAAAAACATTCCTCACGTAGATCCTCCTAATATCAAAAGTATTCCACTAGCTTTCTCAGAAGAAGCAAAATATTTGTGTCTTATTTTAGATACAAAATTAAGTTGGAAACCTAATATAGAAGAAAGAGTTAAAAAAGCCACAGTGGCACTCTTCTTATGCAAAAAAGCAATATAGCAAATAAATAGGTCCCGTATTACTCACTGGCTATATACTTCGGTAATCAGACCGATTCTTATCTACGGCATAACAGTATGGAATAAACTGCAAATCGTGATAAAACGAGCAAAGTCCAACGATCAGCTTCAATGTGGTAATGCAGAGCATTAAGAACACCATTTGCCGCGCTAAACGTTCTACTCCATCTACTACCCCTCAACATTTTCAGCAAACAGACCGCAGCGGACTCAGCCGCCCGCCTTAAAGCTTCTTCACAATGGATCAATAATGATATTGGGCGTTCTACTATTCTGAACTCGTTCGGATCACTTCCAAGTTACCATCCCTCCAAGATCTGTCTGGGAGCACTTAAACTTCTTGGAAGATCATGCTATCCATTTTTATACTAACATCAAAAACTGATGACGGGATTTGTGGGGGTGTGTACTCAAACAGACTAAAATTAAGTCTCTCTTTCCTTCTCCCAAATCATTGAAGGGTGTTCCAGGCGGTAATTACGGCAATCAGGGAAGTCCTCTCCCGGCTGAAAGAAAACGTGATTTCAACTAGTGATATCCGTTTTTTCTCGGATAGTCAGGCGGCTATTAAATCTGTGGAATCGTCCTCTACAAACTCCTTAACTGCTCTCAAAATGCCTTTCATCTCTCATGGAGATGGCGCAGCAGTTCAATATTCACCATGTTGGGTGCCAGCGCAGAGGGACATTCCAGGGAATTGTAAGGTCGATGCACTTGCCAAAAATGGAACGACGCTACCTCTATTACCTGAAAAGGCAAATATAGGTATACCCATCGCTACATGTAAGTTAAGAAACAAGATGCTGTAGAAAGAACAAACCGAAGATGCAGAAATACAACAACCTTGCGGGTGGCTGTGGTGCGATAATTGTGTCTGCGCCTATAAACCTCATAGTCACCCTGCCATAGTCTATGCCCTCTTATTTTCCATTAAAAACCATTTTTAAAAATAAATGTCATACAATGAGTTGCTGGTTTACTTATTACATTCTGTTTAGGCATAGCACTAACAACATGTGATTAAGTAAAACTAGTATACCGATAAAATATATGACAAAGAATAACAAAATTAATGCGAATTATAAGAGACATAGATAAATAAGACACGGAAATTTCTTCGCATTATTTCAGCCGCCATCCCTGAAGATAAAATCTGTGACAAGAACCACCTACAGTCACACATGTTTCCTATCATTCTTTCTCTTTAAAGGGTATTATAATCCCTTGAGTGCGTGTAGAATATATATAAAAAAAAACCTGTATGACGACAAAACAATTGTGGTCAAAACTTGATCTGAAACGCTCCAAGTATTTGATATCCTTAGGCGGATTGCACATCAGCTCCGTAATCGGACACTGCCTCATAAGCAAGCACGCAACGAGTCTTAGCGTTTATTCAAACGATTTTTGCAGAAGCTGCATGCGTGAGGAGGAGGTGGAATTCCTCATCTTCTGTGCACATGTCCTGCTCTATCTCAAAGACGTAAGCTCCATCTTGGGGACATTTTTTTGCACTACAACAACAAAATACTGAATAGCCCTATTGTATTTTTCATCATTATTTAAATCTAAAAGTTCTTCCATACTTACAGTTTTGGGCCTCATAGCATCGGTGACCATCCGTCATCTTTTTTTTTTAGAGAACAGTCCTTTTTTCGGTATCGTGTACTTTTTTTTTTTTTTTTTTAAGAATGCAGTAATTTGTCCTCTTTTGACTAAATTGTCCCCTTTTTTCTTTGAACTATTTTTCATAATTTAATTTTCACAAATACCGTGATACATAACAATTCAGAATCAGGGGATTCCTCGATGAGAAGCTTTCGCACTATCCAATCTCGTGAAATGTACCCCATTCGTGCTCTCCACTACTCGGTCACTGGTGACATGATGTTAGTGGACGAGTTGCCTCTTCGGGCGGGACGCTCAGTTCGTATGCCATTAGGAATTTAAGTCTGAGCAAGAGTGGACGACGATCAAGATTCTCGTGAAGCCATATTAAAGTATGCCAAAAAAGCATGGTATGCGGACATTCTCCGGAGTTCTGGAATTCATACTCTACCATCACTCAGTATTACAGTGGTAGGCCAAAGTCCAAACCCACTAAAGACGCCCGGATTACACGACAGAACCCGCAACGAAAAAACCAAAATTATTGAAGTCACTGAAATGCCGAGAGTTCGTATGATATGAATTTGAAACCTTTGAGCTCAATGACACCACAAGTATCTCGTTGTTGACGACCCAGGCGAGAATGACAGTGTAGTAGTCGACAGCAGCAATATAGAATTGAAGGAAAGAAGGAAAAATTGCAGCAATCAGGAAACATTGCTACAACGTTGAAATTCATAGTCAGTGAGTTTGAGAGGAGAGTATCGGAATTAGAAACAAAAAACCAAGAACTTCTAATGCAAATGCAGCAGAGCAACTTCCGGTGACTGCCAGATCTACTGTCACGTTGTCATCGTCCGGTTCGCTCACCAAAGCACAGCTATTCAAAGGAATCAAGAAATATCTGAGTGCGTCGATGACGGCATTGGTGCGGTTGGAGATGTTTGGCGACGAGAAACGATTTTCTGTTAAGTTGTTGAAATTGAGCGAAGACGTATATAAATACTTCCGAGATGAGTGGACGTTTCGACTTCCCCCGAAGAAAATGGTTGAGCAATGGACGAACGAGGTTGCCGAAGACGATGTCGATGATTTGTAAAAATATTTTTGCTTTGAATATTTTTCTTTTATAATTTTATTAATAAGCCATCAATATTTCTTTTTGAAAAAAATAATGTAATTGAAGTTTCGAAAATGAAAATGAGCTTTACCTAGTAATTTGTTTGGATTTATGATGATAAAACGGAAATTCCCAAATTGATAACTACGGAGGAGCGACATAAAGAAAAACTTAATGAAACGTGGTATGATGTTTGTTTTTTATGTTTAAATAGAATTTTTGTTACATATTTTAAGCTTAAGATGTATTTATTAATAACTCCATCAGAGTTTTCTAGCAAATTTATTACATTTCAGGACCCGCTAACCTTTAAACACTCAACCATAAACCAAATACCAAATCCGCAACAATTGATATGCGGGTTTGAATTGTATGGAGTGATTGGGTTCACGTTAATAGCAGCATACCGCACAATATTATCGACGGTAACCATACATACAAGATTCACTTCGAATAAATAGAAGAATAGTGATGAGTGAAAATTCAAGAAAAAATTCCCCCCGATGAATAGCAGAATAGGGCTGGTAATACTGCTTTTGAATGTGATTTTTGTTCTATCCCTAGAATTTCGTTTTCGGTATGAATTCTCCAGATGATAAAATTGACTTATCTTTTTGATATCCACTATCAACCGATAGCAGGGTAAGGCCGAATAGAAATTATTGGTATACGAATGAAATTCGATGAATATTACAAAGATATAAAGCTCATTAGAAGAGGAATTCCGGTCCATATCAATTATACCTTATCTATCGAAAATCTGTGAAGGGTTATGGTTATCTGGTTCGAAATTATGTGTTGGCTTCTTGCTAAGATATTATTTACCCTACTTCTCATTTAGGGATGTGAAATATATTACAATAACTGCGATAATAAGTCTAAAAGAAAGTTTCAACTAGATTTTAACAGTACTCTTCGTTATATTTTAATAAATTTCAGACAATATTATTGTCCAATATTTTCAAATACCGGAAAATAGTGAAAGGTAAGATGTTACAAACATCATCTAAAATACGTTAAATAAGAAAATTTAGAAAAATTTTAAAGATCTAAAAATTATTGTACGCTTAGGTGCTTATTAAAATACGTTATATTTCTTGTACTGTGTAGGAAAGCAAAGTGGCTTTATTGCATTAAGAAGCAATGTGAGAGATTATCGCCTGAATGGACAAGACTTAATGCGATAATGATAAAGATAATTGTCATTTATTGCTTAACATATAATTTTTCATACATTAAGCCCTTATACAAGATAGACACAGATTGAGTGTTAGAATCTTGTTTTGCTTGAATAACATCTTCATGAACCACGAGAACTTTTGCGAATTTACCAATACGACTTTTTTCCTGACAAGTGCGCAGATGTTCAGTTAACTCCGCAAAAGCGCCATATGGCAAAAAATTAAAATAAATTGTAATAGTCAAAATAATATTTCCAAGGCACTAGAATTACCTTTGAATTTTGCAATTCACAAAATTGATAATTAACTGAAATGTCAAAATGTCAGTTTTGAACTTTCTATACATTTTATCGATAACTTAATGAAAAATAGTTTGATAGCACAGTATTTATCCTCTGCAAAAGCTACGCCCCGAGAATTCTCTGGGTTTAAGTTAAGCACCCCCGGGGATTAGTTGTGGTTGGATTGGTTGGAAAAAACTCGCCTAGAGTAAAGTACTTTCTTGTTTCTTCATTGCTAAATGACTAAGGGCGGTATTCGCGAAGTGCTCATAATTTAAGAGGCTCATAAACATATAATGTAGCTACCATGTGCACTCAACCTAACAATAAAGTGCACAATTATACATGTGGTTTAAGAACCTTAACTCAGCATAAAGCTGAAGAATCTTGTATGTTCTAACCTTTAAGCCTAGTACGCTGCTGATGCGAAACGAAGTTTTTCGGTGGTCTCCACTAGGAGAGCGAAATGCTAACGAAAACCACAGCGGAAAAATATACGCGGAGAGTTCTGTAAGCTGTCAAAAACAATTGACAAGTTGTAAAAAAAAGTAATTTTGTCACCAAATTATTTTAAGGTTTTAAATTTTTTGTCGCCAAATTACTTTTAGATGTAATTTTTTGAAATAATTCTTGGATTTAAAAATGGTTCTGGTTACACATAGAGGATTTAAAATAAAACTCAGAACCGTTTAAATGATGGAAATTAAGCAAATACTTTGGGACTTATTAACTGGTTTATCTGCCGATTTGATGAAATTTCTATCAATTTTAAGAAAATCAATGAAATAGGGAGGTAAACCACTCTATAATTCGAAAACTACGTGCTTCATTGGGATGGTGTAAACGGTTATGAGTTCTAATTTGTGGTTTCTTACTAATTCCGGATACCATTTTCAAGTCCGAGAATTATTTCAAAAAAAATTATATATAAAGGAAATTTGGTGACAAAAAAAAAATACATCTAAAAGTAATTTGGGGACAAAACTACTTTTGGTTTTGTTAATGCTTCCTTTGAAAGTATGAAGTCTTGATTCTAAAAAGATATCGCTCGCCTTTATTGGACAACCTGTTCCAAAGATTTAGTTCAAAAGCTATTCACTGTTCACCTTGAAATACATAATCTGAAAATACTTTGGAGCGTATCTTTGGAACGGGTTATACTAAAAACTTGGTTGATAACTTTTTGTAATATACTCTTGATACTCTCAAAATCAGCATCAAAAGTTTTTAGGTAGAAGGATTATTGCAAAAAATCACTCTTGAAATACGCATATTTAGAATGAAGTATGTGTATTCCTGGAGTAATTTTTTTTAATACAACTTCTTTGCAAAAAATGTTGATGCCTCATTTGAAAGTATGAAGTGCTGATTCTAAAAAGATATCGCTCGCCTTTATTGGACAACCCGTTCGAAAATATGGTCCATTATATTTATATTATATAGTCTGATTATATTTTTCAGACTATATATTTCAAAGTGAACAGTGAATAGCTTTTGGAGCAGTGCATCTGCCATTTAATGGTTCAATTACATTAAAAAACTTCGTCCAGAAAAGAAAAAGAAGGTAGGGATGGCAATGCGAGGTAAGCGATTTGTCATCATCTTCTTTCTATCACCACAACAAAGGACTATCGAGGTCATCACCAGAAATTGTAGACTAAATAACAATGTCCATCCCGTGCCGATTTTCACGAAGTAAACATTAAACAAATTATCTGAACTTGAGAAGTAAGTTCTGGGGTATGGTATCGTCAATCAATGAGATCGGAAACAGGCTTCCCAAATAGGGGTGGGTATCGTTTAAGATGCCCTTTTTACAACCAAACATTATTGTGGAAAAGATGATTTCCTTAATTGTCGTTGGTGCAGCGGAAGGCCGCTTACCTTTGGCTTCCGGCCTGGATACAACTTGTTCCGACCAGGTCGAAAATTCATATTCGTACTGCCAGTAGCGGGCAGTCGATTTGATTTTTTCTTTGTGGCAATTGATTTAATTTATGTGTTGAAAGTATGTCGTTAGAAATGGTAAGTGTTTTTTTATATTTATATGGTGTCAAAGGTCGCATAGAATTTAAAAGTCGGAGTAACAAATGTATTTTAAAAATCGTGACATGGACGGTTAATTGCAGAACAAACTACTGAATCTTGTTTATAACATTTTTATTTAGTAGTCACTTAAAATAAATTAATTTTAAAAGAACATAGGTTATTTTTAATCTAAGTACTAGCACTAGGTATGAGAAAGGTCGATAGTTGGTTATAGTAAGCCTTTGTATATATAACCTATAGTAATATCATGGGGTAGCTTTTATTTACGCTGGATAACGACTCGTGAGGGCACTAGTTTCTACATTAAAATTAGCAACATTGTCAGATTTGTCGCAACATTTTGAATATACACACCATTTTAGAAAGAGCAGGGTATATTATATACATTACCTATATTAATGAAGGAGTAATAGAGTTCATTAAAAAATATATTTTTTTTGCCATATCAAGGACAAGGAACAGATAGATTGCAAGTAAATAGAAAAATATTCAGTGCGGGTGTGTGAATTTTACATTTAGTTTCGTTTTGTTGTTATGTTTTGTTTTGATTTATTTTTGGCAATTTTTTTTAAACATTTTTTTTAAGTTCAAGTTCAAGTTCAAGTTCAAGTTCAAGGTGTTTTAATGTGTTTCAATAAGAATAAGAAAAATAACATCTTAATAATAATAAAATAGTGAAAAATGTCCAGTTGAATATGGGCAGATGACATACCTACATAATTGTTTTGTGATTTTGTGAATTTCAGTTTGTGCTGTAGGTAGTATTTTGTGTGAATTTCGTGGATAAAATTTAGATATAATTAAAACACCTACAATGCAATTCTATTTTCAAATGGACTTTTATTAATTTTAAGTGTTGTGAACATATTATAAAATCTGTGAAGTGTTTTTAATTATATACATACTTCCATAAATTCTTTGGTATCTTTAATGTGGAGTGAACATTTATTTTTGTTTTTTTTCGTATAGTGCATGTATTAAGTGTTTTTTTTTTTAATAATAATAAAGAAAGGTATGTGAATTTATTGGAAGTATAGCCTGTACAATTAAAAGTCGTCTGCCCTTTTAAATAAATACATATAGCCTTTTAAATTACATCAAACAGTATCTTATAATTTGTGTAGTATCTTAAAATATAACATTTGTGATAAGGGAATTACTAACAGCTGGACTCATGACTGCAGTGATTGTGATTTATCCTCCACACCAAGATAAATGACCAGCAGCATCGTATTAATATGGTAATATATGTTTGTTTGTATACTTGTACCTACATACCTATCTGTTTTACATTGTTTTCTCAAAAAAGAAATTTTCTGTTTTTATGTCTATACCATATTAATATGCCATTATTTTATTTGAATTTCATGTAATAAAATGTTTGGTTTTTTACGTTGTTATGGACATGGTTTGACATTTTTTTCATAAAAATTTATTTAAAATGATTTATTTTCCAATAACGTGAATTTGATTTGCAAAAAGTTGAACTTGATTTGTAAAAACATGAATTTAATTTGGAAAGGCTATATAAGGTGCGTTTTTTTGCAATCCCCGGGGGAATTGGTTGAAAAAAACGACCAAGGCGCTTAAGTGAAATACTTGGTAGCACTATTTATTAATTAGCAAGATGACATTTGAAGAACAGCTGTAATGCAAGAAAAAAATTAACATCATTTATCCCGGTTATATGAGTGAATTGAGGAATCGAATCGAATCGAATTGAGATTTCGATTCAGGTATATGGCCTCGTGGGATCGGAAGATTGAATTAAAATGGAATCGAAGTGACAATTTGAGTTTACAGAATAAACAACAAAAACATGCAACAGAAAAAAATTCAAAGAAACCGGAAACTCACTGAACACAAAAAAACACTATTGGTGCACACACACACCAAGAATCAGATGTGAATTCGATTCTTCAATTCCTCGATTCAGGTATATAAATACATTTTCAATTCGATTCAGCTCTTCTAGTGGGATCGGATCGAGTAATCCTATTTTAATCCGATTCAAGTATACAAAGACCTAAATCCTGATTCAATACCGATTCAATTCTGCATATAAACGTAGTAATTTACCCCGTTTATATGAGTGAATTGAGGAATCGAATCGAATCGAATTGAGATTTCGATTCAGGTGTATGGCCTCGTGGGATCGGAAGATCGAATTAAAATGGAATCGAAGTGACAATTTGAGTTTACAGAATAAACAACAAAAACATGCAACAGAAAAAAAATACAAAGAAACAGGAAACCCACTGAACACAAAAAACACGATTGGTGCAAATCCACACCAAGAATCAGATGTGAATTCGATTCTTCAATTCCTCGATTCAGGTATATAAGTACATTTTCAATTCGATTCAGCTCTTCTAGTGGGATCGGATCGAGTAATCCTATTTTAATCCGATTCAAGTATACAAAGACCTAAATCCTGATTCAATACCGATTCAATTCTCCATATAAACGTAGTAATTGTTTGCCTCATCCTCATTCTTCTAAAAATCATCGGGTTGATTTGTTTTGTGTAATTTCGATATATTTATTGAATTTAAACTACTTTTCTATTAAAAAAACATAAAACGAACCAAGTTAATTATTATTTATACAAAAAAATGTGAATCAAGTAATTTGAAAATTGAAATAAAGTATTTTGGAAATTGTTTTTAGCCGATGTGATTTTCTTTTAATTTAATTTTCACGAATACAGTGGTACATAGAATTCAACTACTTGAAAACTACCCCATTCGTCGGTCACTGGTGACATGATATTAGTGGACGAGTTGCTTATTCGGGCGGGACGCTCAGTTCCTATGCCTTCTCAGAGAAAGCTTTGGTTTGTTGTTCATTCAATTCTTGTTAATTGAACGAATATCAACTTCAGGAAATGCTTTTTTATTTAATAATAATTTTACAGTCAAGTTTTAATATACCTATAATAAAAATAAACGCAAAAATGAAAATCGCTGTAGAAGGTTGTGCTCATGGCAAGGTGGAAAAAACCGTAGAGGCAATACAAAAGCGAAAAATGTTAAAATAGATTTGTTTTTGCGGAATGTATATTAAAAGGTAGGTTAGGTTAGGTTGACATGACCGTCAGGAAAACAACTAACCCACAGAGACCAAATGCTCAACCAAACCAAACATTTTTTTGATTTGATTTCTTTATTGAGCCTTTTATAAAAAGGTTTTACAATGGTGTGTTTCTCGTTTGCTTTAAAATTTTATACTGCGGCTGTTAAGTATTGCCTGCTTTGTCTGTCAAGTAGTTGTTCACCTCTTGGTCGCTATAGTTTTGTATGGCATAAACTAATAACTTAAAGACCAGAAACCTCTGCTTTCATTTGACATTTGCCTACAAGCTGAAACACGCACACAAGTAACATTTCTGTTCCTCTTCCAATAGACACATTGATAAAAACGCACACAAGAATCTTTTCTGTTCCTCTTCCTATAGACACATAGACAACACAGCCCTAGTAATTCGTTTTTGTTTTGCTTTTCGATTTCCCATCTATTCATGGATAGATTTTCAAAGCTACAAATACAACAATGTAAACAAATGGTTTTTAGGGGGTGAAACGTACGAAGGTTTCCAATCTTTATTATGGCTTATTTGTGTTGTATGGTTGAACTGCTTTACTCATGAGCAGTGTATCAGTTACTTGTGACGTGTTGTCATCTGATGTTTATGATAAAGTAGTGGAACTGATCTTTCAAAGAGGCAGTGCATCTGTAACTTGTGGCATAGTGCCACCTAAAACTAACTTAAAAAAAAATAAATATGTACATATAATATAACTTGTGGCGCAGAGCCACGTAAAACTAACTGTTAATAAACCTGATTATTATAACGACCCCAAAAGTCTCAAAGATAAATCAATCAATCAGTAAATATATACGTATATACAAATACTTATGTTTAACATTTCATTAAGATAGAGCGAGAACTCTACATCGTTAATACATGAACATGTATACATTAACGTATAAATGAGTGTGATTGCAAACGCATATATATATTACATAAGACATGTGATTTTGTACTTATATGAAGAAACTAGTTAAGAGATTAACTATTAAAAGGTTATGATTTTGTATGAAATACATTATTAACTTATCACGATTTTTTGTTTTATACTATTGAATGACACAGAAACATATGGAATTGTGGAGTTAGTTGATGAGGATGTGTCCTTTCTGCTTCACATGAGGCTGTTTGCTCCTCTGACGCTTGCTTTTATGTGGTTCTAGGTAACTGTTATGAACAGTAGTTGATTAACGGGTAATTCCGTTTGTCGGTTATGGGCGGCTAATGCGCAGATCCCTCGTCGAATTATATGCCATTCCTGGGACTGGCAATTTTCCATCAGTTGTTTTTATGTTATGCATCCTAGGGATGCTTCAGTTACGGTATAGCATCATCCATACGTAGATGATATGTGGACAAAGAGTGATGATTGTGTGACTTCCACTTTTGTCGGACGTAATTGACACCTTATATTTGTTTCATGGTTTCAGCACGGTTCACTCTTATTTTGTTACTTATGATAGTTTTAAACAATATTTGTTACTTATTACTGTAATAGCAAGAATTAAAATATAAAACACTGTTACTTTTTTGCTAGTGAGACGAGGGAGTAAGCCCCCGTCTGTTCTTGACGGAAGCCAGAATTCGAATCTCCCAAACCAAACAAAATTGATAATTATCTGACATGTCAAAATGTCAGTTTTGAAGTTTCTATACATTTTATCGATAACTTAGTGAAAAAGTGTTTGGTAGCACAGTTTTTATCCTCTCCAATAGATAAGCCCCGAGAATTCTCTTAAGCTAAGCACCCCCTGGGATTAGTTGTTGTTGGATTTAACATGCAAATTGTTAATCCTACTCATCGTTTTTTTCGTCCAATTTCCCCGGGGTTTAGAAAAAAACACGCCTATATTTACATCGATATTATATTTTTTCATTGGCTAAACATTTTCAAATATTTTTTTTTTTTTGACAAAAGTGAAGTTTCTGATTAATGTTTTTCTTAATATGAAATTTGAAAGAAGACAAATATTTTTGAAAAAAATATTGAACATCAAAGATAAGCTAAATTTTGTTACAATACAAAACGATGTGACGCTAAAACTTCATTAAAAACGCATTTTTTATCGACTAAAAATAAATGGATAATACCAAATGTAAGTATTTTCATTTGCTTAGTTGTTAAAGTTTTAGGGAAAACAAAGATGCCATTTGAATTCCTGGATAAATAAGAATATATAAAAAAATGTCAAAAATAGTTGAAGCGGTTTTTTTTTAAATTAATTTTTTATGTATAAAATTTTAAAAACATTTATAGAAAAATAATTGGAATGACATTTTGAAGATATTATTAATGTATATATAAAATTCAAATTTCAAAAAAAAAATCACTGACTGGTTTTTGAAAAATCAGTTTTTCAAACAAAAATTATTTATTTTTTAAAGATCGAAAAACTCGTATTTGAAAATTTGAGTAAACAGTTTTATTAACACTTTTAGCAAGAATAATTTTAGGAGAATAATTTTAATCGGCCCATCGAATAGCGAGAAAGTCGAAAATATTAAAGTGTGTTAATAAAAACTAAAAGTGGTTCTATGGGAAGTACTGTTATCAAGTACCCAAAATAAAATATTTTTATATTTTTATAAAAATTCTAGGAGCTGTTTTTAAAGTACCGTTGTTTTTTATTTTAGAAAAAAAATTTTTTTAACTATTCAAGATAATGTCAGAAAACCATCCTAACCAAATACCTACGTAGTTTCGAATAAAATTTATTCAGTCGTTTTCGAAATTTTGAGTTTTCAAAAAAAAAAATGATTTTATAAAAAAAATTGATTTGAAAAATTTTGGTTACAATAGTGTTCAAACTTTTTGGGAGCTTATCCGTAAATATTTCAAAAAAAACAGATAATCCGTTTCCGAGAAAATCGAAAACCAAAAAAATGGTTCTACTAGAGGTACCAAAAATAACAATTTTTTTCCAAAAAAAAATTATCAAAAGGTACCATTACCCTTCATTAATGAACTGTTTTTTTTTAAATCAAAATCGTTAGAGCTGTTTTTGAGAAAAATAAGATTTTTGTTTTTGGCCAAAAAATGTATGAGAGCTACTGTTATTTGTCGTCTTAATAAAAATGAAAAAAACGTGTAGGCTTATTACCGAAAAAATAATATGTATACCAAGTTTGAAGCAAATCCACCGAACCGTTTAGGCTGCAGAATCGAGGACAAGCAGACAGTCGGAATTGGGTTACTCACTTTTTTGGTGTTCACTATGATCGTAATGTCATGATTGATTGTTAGAAAAAACATATGTATGTAACTTGCCTTAATACCTACCTACAATTGCAAGTAAAAATTATTAAAGAAAAAACCGCTCCAAGATTTTTGGAAATTTGTGTATATAATCATACCTACCCTAAATAGGTATCAGAATTCAAATTAAGATTAGAAATATTATTATTATTTTTATATGTATTATTATTATAAATATACCTTCCTATATGCATAACTACAAAAAAATCTGAAGTAGTAAAAGATGTTTAACCAAAAATATACGTATAGTATACCTAGTAGTACATACAGTTTTAT
Organism: Philhelius pedissequus; assembly: GCA_910595825.1. Classification (NCBI taxonomy): domain Eukaryota; kingdom Metazoa; phylum Arthropoda; class Insecta; order Diptera; family Syrphidae; genus Philhelius; species Philhelius pedissequus. The sequence goes on along the minus strand of OU343162.1, from coordinate 119,972,564 downwards.
CTTATAAAAAATTACTATCTAAAATAGTTCAGAAGTTAAAGGCTTTGACCTTTTTCTCGATTTTCTGTTGACATTTTTTTTGATTCTAACCGACAAACATTTAATAACATTACAACCATACCTACATCCCACATTTATGTAGTTATATCTACAACGTTGCTGGATTTCGCACCAAAATTCAAAATTCTAATGATATTACCTACAAAAATATCAATGAATTCGTAAAAATCTATACACCCAAACCAAATCCACATCTACAGAAAAACACTGTATTTCTATTTTCTCGCTTTTAAACAAAAAAATATATTTTTCATTCATAAGGAACTACACGAGAGGGGGGCCACTTTGGAACGTCTATGGAATGTAAATAGGCTAATCGCTAGAGTTTGTTGGAATTTTAAGAAAGAGAAAGATGAAAATCGGGGCAATAGGCCAACGACCGACGATGCCATACATAATTTTGATTTTATTTGGAAAGTGAACGTGCGTAAGCTAGTACCCTAACAGTATGGTTCAACTGGATTAAGACCAGAACAAAGAATTCTTTTCGTGTCCTTTGTCCGAATAGGAAAATTTTTAATTCTTTTTGAAAAAAAAGGAATTAGAATCAAGGAAAAGTGTATTTGTTCTTAACAAAAAAAAAAAGTAAGAGGTACATATACTTACCTGCCTATAGAGACACACGAGAGGAAATAGGTAGCGAAAATTTTCCAAAAAAAAGCCCAAATAAGAGTTAGAGCACCGGTAAGGTGGTCTAAAGGTGAAAGTCGGGGTATACATACGTATGTCAATCAAGTTTTGAACACAGTGCTGCGGATATACATACCCGTACATATGTATATTCTTGGTAGAGGATTACTTGTTTTTATGATCAAATACATAAATATACATAGATATACATATATATACATCTATATATAATAAAGAAAAACTGAAAGAGTGGGCTTGGCCTCCGGAACTTTGTCGATTATCCCTAAATCGGGACGACGGAGTTGAAGACACCTGACAAAGGTTCGTCTACCTGGGTGCTCAGGAAAAGGGTGACAAGTGCGAATCTGGAGAGTTGTGGCCCAATAGTGAATTTTATATATGCACCTAAAGTGAATAGTCAGCGTCGTTGGAACAATACCTACTTTTCAATCTATTTTATTTTATTTTTTTATTATTAGTTACTTTCTTTTGGATTAGTTTGTTTAACTATTTTCTTTTAAATTTACTCATAAGTTATAAGCCGTTTCCACATCTAATGCACAAAAAGGTAAAAGAAGTTAGATAAACTTTTCATATTGATTTTTTTGTGAATATTTGAATATATACATGCACGTATACCAATTTTAAGAGCGCGATTAGAGGGCTAATATTAAAAATTCCAACAAATTACCGTCACCAGGAATGCACTGCCGGCAGAACTTCGTGGGACGACGAAACGTAAGTCAAGCATATTAAGGTTAGTTAATCCAATACATTCTGAACATAAAGATCTATATCGAATATTCAAAGGTGAGGGCTTTCTCTAAACGGTTGCGAATGTTTTACCTTCTTTTTTTATTCCTTTTTTTATTATAATTATTTTGAATTTTGAATTTTATACAATTTTTTCCTGAATTTGTAAGCTATACATCATTTTTTTTGCTTCTTAATTTGATTTTATCACTTGCAGGCTGATCGCCAAAAATAAAATAAAATTGTTTAAAATTATATAGGGTTGAAATTTGATTTGATATGGAGGGCTAATTTTCTTTTGCAGCGGTGTGTGAAGGGCTGGGCAGGCCGGCCTCCTGAAGGAAGATCAAACGTGTGACATGACGTAGAAACGACATAGAGAACGGTTCGAAAATACCAAACTGGTAAGAAGACGTTACGAAAACTATGACAGAAGAGGACTAAAACTAGATATGAGACAGTAGGGATTTTTTTTTGTTTTGATACCATGAGTTAGGTGGACAATACCAGAGGACGAAGAGACGATAATGTGATCGAAGGTAACGGTGATAGTGACTGGATGATACGTTAGGGGCTACCTCAGAGAACTCGGCCACGGAAATAGCAAAAGTTGTATCTCAGATACAAGGGAGGGTTGGCCAACAATTGACAACAACACCTGTCATTGCTCTTGTCGACTTGATGAACCTCTGTGTGGTTGAGACATTGGGGTGGGAGTCGATATTTTTTGTGTAAGGAGAATATTTGTTCTCTTCTTGATTTAGTTATATTTTTTCTTAATTATTTTTTTAATTTTAAGATTAAGATCAGAAGTTAATATAATGGGAAAAATAGGATAAACTAAATTTTATCCATTATATACTGATAGGAGATAGGTTTAGAATAAGGGTTTAGCGAATAAGTAGTTTAGTTTAAGCAATTTAAAGTTTCCCTTCCTGGAGGACATCGACTCAAACCCCACCCTTTCTCTCATGCAGTCGCATAGGGCACTGGATTTGTGTTCATCCTTATCCTTTTTGTAAATCCGATCCAAATAATTACCTTTCCTTTTCCTTTCCTATCCCTTATCAAGGAATGATTTTGTTTGTTTGTCGAGTGAGAGGTGCATGGAAAGGGGTAAGAACCGACCCCGTCCTTCGAGCTAGACCAAGCTGAAAACAAGCATGCCTCTGCCCCACTCCCAGCACCGAAGTTAAACCCCAGTGGTACCTAAACTCACAACAACGTTTTCATTTTTGCACCGAGATTCAGCTAATTCGAAACCGCAGTGAGTGAGTGATCGATTCAGCTAGCAAAAGTGATGGAGTGAGTGAGTGAAATTAAATGTCAGATTAATCGCCTGAGATTTCAGCAGTGACTGGTGCATTTGTTGGTGTATTTACGTTTACAATTAAGTATTTGTTCTTTTCTCAAAGAAATTGTTTCACACCTGTTCACGTACACGAAATAAAAATTACAAACACAGAGAACTAGCAAAAGAATCCAACGAACTATTAAAAATATGGAAAAAATGATTTGCAATAACCTTGTGAATCACATTAATACTCGTAACAATGTAGGACTTGTGCATTTGTACTTAATGTTCAAAATACGTAGATGTAATTGAATAAATATGTGTATTTAATATAAATAGGTACTTATTTTGATTTAATGTGTTGAACATTTTCTTATTTGATTTGTTTGTTTACATTTTCTTTGCTTATGTACGTATGTAGCATTGTAGCTACCTACATTTTGTTGTTGCTTGAAGACAATTAGGGGTTCGAAACTAAATTCGAACATACTCATTTCACTTAAATAGATGAATCACTTTTTGCCGGAAAGTGAGATGAGTCGGCGAGTAAGGCGAGTCATCTCCCTTCACTCGCCGTAATAGATGAATCTCGGGGTTGGTGTGGCTTTCATCTTGTCTTTTGTGCGCACCATTTATATATAACTGAATTAAATAAAGTTTATATTTGTAGATACATGTAAATAGGAAACTATTGTCTTATTTTGTATTTTGCACAAGTGAAGTTGCAAGAACTACATGGTGGCAGCGGTTAAAATATAATAATAAATTGCATTGAAAACAAAATGTCTCAGAAAGAAGACAAAATTGACAATATATTTGTCGCAAACATTGCTCCCCCAGAACCCTTTAATTTCCAACAAGTTGAGAACTGGGCCAAGTGGCGAAAAAGGTTCGAGCGATACATACACATTGCAAATAGATCTACTCTGATGGGCGACAAAATCGAAGAAGTTTGGTTGCAGTTAGGAGCTGCTCCAACAAATTTGTCAGATGCCCTAGATAGATTCGACAGTTACTTCAATCTACAAAAAAATATTATTTTTGAACGATTTAAGTTCCACTCCGGAGTTCAAAAGCAAGGTGAACACCAGTTTCATCACCGCGCATCCAGGTGCACAGTGGTTGGGTTTGTATGAGACAAGTGGGCAAAACTAAAATAACCGTGTTTTATTGGGAAATTTATCCACCGTAAGTTTATCCGTAGTAGCATTTTGCATACAATTCGCTACCGTCGATAAAAAGCTAAAGTAGAAGCTACGGTGGATGGCTGGTTGACGTTCAGTCGAGTCTCGATTCTGATTTTGTTAGTTTTGTTGGTACGATCGATAATTGAATTGAATCTCGACGGATGTGTTCATGGAGTGTTATAATTATTAATTTTATTCGTAAGACAAATCGTCTTTTTGATTCTTTTTTTTAATAGTTGGCCAGTTTATATTTCTCAAATCTTAGATAACTCCATTTTTTAATAAATTATAAGCTGTTCTTCTGACAAGTTTCTGACTTTTACTATTAAAAACTGTATCATTTGCTCAATTTTTTCTGAAGTACGTCTAAACTTGCACCTATATCTGCAATTTTGCATACCCCTAATGTCAATTAATCAATTTTAACAAATTTTGATATCCGTTTTGAAAAAGAAAATAATATTTATCGAACGAATTCCGTTTTACTTTTATTTTTGTTTAACCAAGTCCAATTTTCGTTTTATGTTAATTTTTATTGATAGTTGTAAATAAACGGAGTTTGGTGAAAAAAATCATCTTTTTATTTAGATCTACAAAAAAGCAATTTGAGAAGACAAACTGCATTGGGTGGAACTGCACTATAGAGGAATTGCTTCGCCGCAAAATATTTATTCGTATAAAATTCTAATTCTATGCTATATAGCGCGCACATGCAAAAACTATTCACTCCGCGATTCGAGCAACTTAAGAGTTTGTGTTTTGGCACAAATCGAACGATCGCCCCAAATAAGTTCTTCAGTTTGTATCACATCGAACTATAATGTAACTGCGCGCACATTAAATCAAAATGATGTTTGTGTGTTGGTTTATCCCGTTGATTGATTTTTAAGTTGCTTATGTGCGAGATCATCGTTCGTGGTTAAACTATTTCGTTTCGGCAAAATTGCATGTGTGCGCCTAGCCTAAACGCACTAAGCGGAAACTGAACTCATAAAGTGTGCTTTTTCTTCACTGTGGGGTATTCGATTCACTGACATGGACTGGGCATACATTTTTGTGATCCAAAATGGTGAAATGGCAAACCAAATGTTAACTTTTTTTTACTTACTCCGTGTATGTTAAGTGAAGTTTGATGAGTAAATATTGAATTGAAAGCAAAACATACTCAGAAAATAAATTTGTAAATTGACTTGAAAAATAAAACTCTAGCTATCGATAAGCTCAGAAAATAAATAAAAGCATGAAATATAAGGGGAGTCAATAATTTAAACTACGTTGTAGTGTGCGTTCCAAACCAATAAACATTAAAAGGCAACAAGTAAATCACCGGCACTTTTGTTTCCTCATGTGAAATGCATAGACCATTTTTAAAGCAATACAAAAATTGGACTGTCTAAAAAGGGACTTGATCATAGTCTATGAACGAAGCCATTCACTTACCATTTCCGTTCTATTGGTGCAAAATGAATGTTCGAATTTAAAACTGCAATTGCAGAAAAAATGAAAACAAGAAATAGGTTTGTAACATAAATTAAATATTGGTACGTTTTTCTACTTCCTATTTTATACGAATAAAAGCTAATTATTGTTCATAACTTTGATATTTTCTTAATTTTACTTTGCAAAAGAATATTTCATTACTTGTGACTGCTGTGCAGGAGTACCAATCTTACAAAAATAAAAAAGCTACGGTCTATGCTACGGTCGATGCGTTTTTTGGGAATTCCTTACTGAGTTATTAAATCAATAACTGTAATACTTCTTTGCTTAAGTTAGATTTTTGTTTTTTTTTATTCTAAAGAATGAAGTTCGACAAAAGAGGATCCGAAGAAAGAAATAATCTGTTTAAGTCGGTGTTGGTGGCATTTCTTGAAAATCTTCCGGTGTTTTTTGCTCTGACCGATTTCACATCTTTGTTTTTAGCTTCAAAAGCTGCTTCGGTTAACACGTCTATACGCAATATTGCATATTGGACAATTTGCCTTCCATGTATAAGCACTTTATGCACTGAAGCTGTTTTAGGATACCATATTGATATTCATTTACAATTTCTCTTGCCGTATCTTAGCAGTAGTTTTCAAATGCCTCAAAGCAAAAGGCCAAAGTTTCCCAAATAACAATACCAGTGCCGTAACTAGGATTTTGTTCTGGGGAGGGGGCAATACTTTTTTAAGATAAGAATATGACTTTATTCAATACATTATATGTACATATTACATTACAATTTTGAAACCATAATATTATTTCCAAACGACGATTTTTGTTTTTAGCAAGAATGTCGATGATCCTATTGACATCTATTAAATGATTGTCACTCACACTTATTATAGCTAAAGCTGTCATACGGTTTTGTAAAAAAAAGTATTAAAAATGAACTTTTTAAAAATTAAAATGCATCAGTTAGTACCTAGCCTATGGTATTTCTTAAATATGTTTTGATTCGCTTCAAGGTATAAAGGGACCATTTACTTGTTGCAGTGGATACGGGAAGTGTAATCATAATCTGTAGAAGCCTAAACACATTTGGAAACATATCCTTATGGCAATTTCCGATTGCATACATTGCAGTGTTATAAATTTTAGTTCCGCATAATTGATGCCAAAGGGACATTTCAGCGTTGACAACTGTTTTACTGTCTAAGAACGGATAATCCCCATAGAACTCAAGAAGACCACCTATATTTAGGCTTTGTTCTTCACCTGAAATTCCAAGTAGAACAGAAAATCCTGTAAATAGCTTCCCGTGTGATGAAAACCTTTCCTTAAGCGTTGAGATAAAAGTATCAATGAAAGGAAGAAAAGCAGTTATTCGAAAATAACTTCCGACATCATTCACTTGTAAGTTGTTGAGATGTTGTCGGCGTTTAGCGATTCTTGGAAGCGAAATGGAAATATCGTGATCTTTGGCTTTAGCTTTTCCTAAGTTAAAAAAATGTCTGCGAATTTTAGTTCTGAGTTAACACGCATGTCCTCAAGTACCGCCAGCAAGTTGTCAGCATGATTCACAGATGCTTTTAAATCAATATTTTTTTTTCAACATTGTACTAAGAGACAAACCAAACGCAAAAATATGTGCAATAACATACAATAACGACAATTAAAAATTCTGCAGACATTACTGAATTTAAAAATGCCATTGCATCTCTAGTAGTTTCTTTGTCATCCCATACACAAATTCTTTCAAGGGATTCTAGTACAAAATCGTATAGCTCCAGAAAATCTTCAACTGCATGAAAACGTTCAATCCATCTTGTTTGGGAGACGCGTTTTAAGGACTGAGCTCTCAAATTCAATTTCTCAATACAATTTTTTAATATTGATTTGCGTTTTGGCGAAATGAAGAAGTTTCGAACAGACTGTATTGTGCTTAAAACATTTCGAATGATGGGAACGGAGCAAGCATCGGAGACGACTAAGTTAAAAGTGTGTCGCATGCAATGAACATACGGAGCCATGGGTATGTTTTATTAATTAAAGCTTGGACGCTTTTTAAACGTCCTGACATCGCAGCGTCACCATCGTATTATTGTATTAAATAACTCAAATCAACATTAATATTTTCAAGACTGGTTAATACAGCATTTGCTAAGCCACTTCCAGTCAGATCTGTTACAGGTACAAACAGAGCAAACTCCTCGAGTAACTCTTTTTTTTTCAGTGTCAAAGTACCTCAAAGCTATGGTAAGTTGCTCTATACCGCATATATCTGCTGTCTCATCAGCTAAAACTGTGATTGACTTAGCACTATTCACTTGGCTCACCAAGTCTTGTAATAAAATTTTATAGGCCGCATCAATGACCTCATTTTGCACCAGAGGACTTAAATATTTATTGCGCTCTGTCCCCTGCAAAAATGCATCAAGCTCTTCATTACCTTTGGCTCTATAGGCTAATATAGCACGAAAATTACCCTGTTTTTTGGTGTTATTGGTAAGATTTATAGGACCACTTCTCGGTGCCATCGTAAAGCCAATTCTTGACGACCACATAGTAAACTGGCTTCAATTATCGGGATAAGCAATTTTCTATTCCTTGCAATTTTATTACAATTTTCTTGATCCAACTGAGTATTACCTGAAATATGTTTTCCTTCAACTGATCGTTTTATATCATTCGCATTCAAAAATGCGTTTCGGTGGTAGATGAGGTCTGCATGCTTGCGAAAATTAATTACGTAACAACGTTCTGAAAGAAAATACACCTAAATATCCTACAGCCTCCAGTATCTCGAAAACAAAAGTGAAAATAAAGCTTTGGAAATAACTAAACATTTTCCCAGACTTTTTCGGGGCATGGGAGAGTTTGAAGGCGAAATAAATATAAAACTAAAAAGTGATGTAACTCCCTTTGTATTTACAAACGGTGCCAAGAAGATTACCAATTCCATTATTAACAAAACTAAAATGGACATGTTTTAACGAATGGAGGACGTGACTTAGTGGGTTAGTCCCATAGTAATTCTTCCAAAGTCAAATAGTGGAATTAGACTTTGTGTTGACTACACTCAACTCAATAAAGCCGTGAAAAGGCCTTATTTTCAATGTCAAAAATAGAATTATCACTTGCAAAAAATAAGAATCAAACATTTTTTCCAAAATGTATGCAAATAAGGGATTTTATCAGATAAAACTTAAAACTTACAGTGAAAGTCAGTTCCTCACGTGCTTTCTATGTCCATTTGGACGATTTATTTTTAAAAGATTACATTTTGGTTTTCGTGTGCGCCCTAATAGTTCGCTTCAAAACTCTATAAAATTTTAGATGGAATTAATAATTGTATCTCGCATGTTGACGATATTTTAATATTCGGAAAATATCGCAAAGAATATGACGCGACTATCGAAAAAGTTTTAAAGCGCCTTGATGAAGAAGGAATTACTTACTATCAACATGGGTCGCCATAGATCAAGTAACATAATTAAGGCTATGTTTTTTCGGCAAAGTGCATTTCTATCGATTCAGAACGAATAAAAGCAATTATTAATTACCCGAGACCAGAAAACAAACTAGAAGAAATAGAATAGCGATTACTAGGTATGGTTCATTTTGTAGCAAAGTTCGTTCAAGATCGCTCAAAAATTTAAGAACCTATCAATGTTTTGACGGGTAAAGTTGACTGTATTTAGAATAACATTCAAGAAAAATCATTTTAAGAGATTAAAGATAGTTTAACGAAAACTCCAACTTTGGCTCACTATGACCCATCAAAACAAATAATCATTAGCTCAGACTCATCTTCTTACTGTATTGGGCCATGTCTTATTTATTTCGCTTAGTTCAAGTATAAATGAGTGTGTTTCTGTATTCAGTCTGGTATGCACAGAATATTCGGAATACCAGTTTTGCGTTTCTTTATTCCATGAAATATTCCGGATAAACTATTTTGTTGTTTCTTTATTCATTCCGGAACGTTTGGAAAAGAATATTCTCGGAATAATCCTCTCATATGAAAGCAAAACAAATGACAGCAGCCAAAGGCGAAAACCAAGTAAGTAAACAATGTGGATGACCAAACATTGTTTATATTTTTATTATTGAAATAAATATATAAATAACAATTAAATGTGACTTTTCATGAATTATTAAATTAATAATAATTTGTTTTTACTATTTTCCATAGAGATATCTGTTTTCACTTTAAAACAGCTGATTGATGTCATATTTTTTCTTTTCTATTCCGGAGAGAATTTTGTTTTCTTTATTAATTCCATTCTGGATATTCTAGATAAACATTTCGTCTTTTCCATGCATTTTATTCCTTATCCGGAATAAATAAAGAAACACACTCAATAACAATAATTTCAAGTAGACGAGAAAGAAGATAGACAGGTTGTTTCCTATATTTCTAGAACAATGATTAATACAAAGAAGCATTATGCTCAAATTTAGCGTGAAGCTTTAGGCATAAACTGGGCAACTGAAAAGTTGGCTGAATATATTACTGGGATTATCAGGTTATATTCGAATCCGATCATAAGCCGTTGGTTCAGATTTTATAATAAAAAAAATTAGACGTTTTTACACCAAGACTTCAACGGCTTACAATGCGCCTCATGCGCTACTCAGTGATATAATGTTGTTGAATATCCTTCCAACGCAAATCCTTAATCGTAATCTTCATTAATTGTAAATTGAATATTTTGTCAATTCTACTTTGCTATTTTAAATCAAGTTACTGTTTGTTTGTATATTAATTTTCTGTTTGTCACTTTAAGTATTTTATAGATTTTCTCAATCATTCTATTATTTGCCTTCATTTAATAAAGAAGTTTATCTATTAAAATTAAATTAGTATTTTCTTATAAATGTACCAGGAACGGACTTAAAAATAGCTGACGCTCTATCCCGTAGTCCAGCTCCATGTAAAAATAAACGAACAACAGGAATTATAAATGGAAACTGAAATTTTGTAAGCTTCGTGGTAAAGAATCTTCCTGTAGAAGATTAGTACATGTATAAAATAATTGTTCAAAGACTAGATCCAGTATGCAAATTTTTAGTCCAGTGGTCGTCGGACGGATGGCCATCTCGAGATAACTTACCTGATTTTATGGTGTCGTATTATCAATACCGTTTTGACATCTCCTTTACGGAAAGTCTACTATTAAAAGTGATAACGGGCCTCAATTTCAAAGTCTAAAAAATTCTGATATGATTATTATTTTAAGCATGTAACAGGCAGCCAGTATTACAATCAATGCAATGGTGCTGCAGAAGCAGCAGTCCAAATTGCAAAAAAATTTATCAAAAAATGTACTAATATTCAAGAAGGTGTTTTAAACTTTCGTTCAACTCCATTGTGAAACGGATTTTCGCCTGCCGAATTAATGAAGGAAAATTTAAGTCTTTGGTTCCAATTTTGCACAGTTTTTAAGGAATAGAAAATAATAAAAAATTATTGAAAAAGAACTAAAAATAAATGAAAAATAAGTTGAAAATTATAACAAAAGACATACGGTTAAGCCATTTATGAGATAGTCGAAAGCAAAAAAACCGTCCAATGGAAAGTACCGATTTTAAACATTTTTCTAATTTTTTTTCAACTATATCGGTTGTAGCTAAAAACCCAAACTGATTTTTTTTATCAAAATCGTTAGAGCCGTTTCCGAGAAAAATAGGTTTAAACGTAACGGTTATATGGCAGGTACCGTTATTTTTTTAGCTAAAAAAAATTTTCAATTTCCCCTCTGTACAATACCTAAAAAATTCTATATGCCAAGTTTGAAGCAATTCGGCGCACCCGTTTGGGCTGTAGGTGTCTATACATAGATACAGACAGGCTGACAGACTGACAGACTGACAGACTGACAGACTGACAGACTGACAGACTGACAGACTGACAGACTGACAGACTGACAGACTGACAGACTGACAGACTGACAGACTGACAGACTGACAGACTGACAGACTGACAGACTGACAGACTGACAGACTGACAGACTGACAGACTGACAGACTGACAGACTGACAGACTGACAGACTGACAGACTGACAGACTGACAGACTGACAGACTGACAGACTGACAGACTGACAGACTGACAGACTGACAGACTGACAGACTGACAGACTGACAGACTGACAGACTGACAGACTGACAGACTGACAGACTGACAGACGACAGACTGACAGACTGACTGACTGACAGACTAACAGACTGACAGACTGACAGACTGACAGACTGACAGACTGACAGACTGACAGACTGACAGACTGACAGACTGACAGACTGACAGACTGACAGACTGACAGACTGACAGACTGACAGACTGACAGACTGACAGACTGACAGACTGACAGACTGACAGACTGACAGACTGACAGACTGACAGACTGACAGACTGACAGACTGACAGACTGACAGACTGACAGACTGACAGACTGACAGACTGACAGACTGACAGACTGACAGACTGACAGACTGACAGACTGACAGACTGACAGACTGACAGACTGACAGACTGACAGACTGACAGACTGACAGACTGACAGACTGACAGACTGACAGACTGACAGACTGACAGACTGACAGACTGACAGACTGACAGACTGACAGACTGACAGACTGACAGACTGACAGACTGACAGACTGACAGACTGACAGACTGACAGACTGACAGACTGACAGACTGACAGACTGACAGACTGACAGACTGACAGACTGACAGACTGACAGACTGACAGACTGACAGACTGACAGACTGACAGACTGACAGACTGACAGACTGACAGACTGACAGACTGACAGACTGACAGACTGACAGACTGACAGACTGACAGACTGACAGACTGACAGACTGACAGACTGACAGACTGACAGACTGACAGACTGACAGACTGACAGACTGACAGACTGACAGACTGACAGACTGACAGACTGACAGACTGACAGACTGACAGACTGACAGACTGACAGACTGACAGACTGACAGACTGACAGACTGACAGACTGACAGACTGACAGACTGACAGACTGACAGACTGACAGACTGACAGACTGACAGACTGACAGACTGACAGACTGACAGACTGACAGACTGACAGACTGACAGACTGAGCTGACAGACTGACAGACTGACAGACTGACAGACTGACAGACTGACAGACTGACAGACTGACAGACTGACAGACTGACAGACTGACAGACTGACAGACTGACAGACTGACAGACTGACAGACTGACAGACTGACAGACTGACAGACTGACAGACTGACAGACTGACAGACTGACAGACTGACAGACTGACAGACTGACAGACTGACAGACTGACAGACTGACAGACTGACAGACTGACAGACTGACAGACTGACAGACTGACAGACTGACAGACTGACAGACTGACAGACTGACAGACTGACAGACTGACAGACTGACAGACTGACAGACTGACAGACTGACAGACTGACAGACTGACAGACTGACAGACTGACAGACTGACAGACTGACAGACTGACAGACTGACAGACTGACAGACTGACAGACTGACAGACTGACAGACTGACAGACTGACAGACTGACAGACTGACAGACTGACAGACTGACAGACTGACAGACTGACAGACTGACAGACTGACAGACTGACAGACTGACAGACTGACAGACTGACAGACTGACAGACTGACAGACTGACAGACTGACAGACTGACAGACTGACAGACTGACAGACTGACAGACTGACAGACTGACAGACTGACAGACTGACAGACTGACAGACTGACAGACTGACAGACTGACAGACTGACAGACTGACAGACTGACAGACTGACAGACTGACAGACTGACAGACTGACAGACTGACAGACTGACAGACTGACAGACTGACAGACTGACAGACTGACAGACTGACAGACTGACAGACTGACAGACTGACAGACTGACAGACTGACAGACTGACAGACTGACAGACTGACAGACTGACAGACTGACAGACTGACAGACTGACAGACTGACAGACTGACAGACTGACAGACTGACAGACTGACAGACTGACAGACTGACAGACTGACAGACTGACAGACTGACAGACTGACAGACTGACAGACTGACAGACTGACAGACTGACAGACTGACAGACTGACAGACTGACAGACTGACAGACTGACAGACTGACAGACTGACAGACTGACAGACTGACAGACTGACAGACTGACAGACTGACAGACTGACAGACTGACAGACTGACAGACTGACAGACTGACAGACTGACAGACTGACAGACTGACAGACTGACAGACTGACAGACTGACAGACTGACAGACTGACAGACTGACAGACTGACAGACTGACAGACTGACAGACTGACAGACTGACAGACTGACAGACTGACAGACTGACAGACTGACAGACTGACAGACTGACAGACTGACAGACTGACAGACTGACAGACTGACAGACTGACAGACTGACAGACTGACAGACTGACAGACTGACAGACTGACAGACTGACAGACTGACAGACTGACAGACTGACAGACTGACAGACTGACAGACTGACAGACTGACAGACTGACAGACTGACAGACTGACAGACTGACAGACTGACAGACTGACAGACTGACAGACTGACAGACTGACAGACTGACAGACTGACAGACTGACAGACTGACAGACTGACAGACTGACAGACTGACAGACTGACAGACTGACAGACTGACAGACTGACAGACTGACAGACTGACAGACTGACAGACTGACAGACTGACAGACTGACAGACTGACAGACTGACAGACTGACAGACTGACAGAGACAGACTGACTGACAGACTGACAGACTGACAGACTGACAGACTGACAGACTGACAGACTGACAGACTGACAGACTGACAGACTGACAGACTGACAGACTGACAGACTGACAGACTGACAGACTGACAGACTGACAGACTGACAGACTGACAGACTGACAGACTGACAGACTGACAGACTGACAGACTGACAGACTGACAGACTGACAGACTGACAGACTGACAGACTGACAGACTGACAGACTGACAGACTGACAGACTGACAGACTGACAGACTGACAGACTGACAGACTGACAGACTGACAGACTGACAGACTGACAGACTGACAGACTGACAGACTGACAGACTGACAGACTGACAGACTGACAGACTGACAGACTGACAGACTGACAGACTGACAGACTGACAGACTGACAGACTGACAGACTGACAGACTGACAGACTGACAGACTGACAGACTGACAGACTGACAGACTGACAGACTGACAGACTGACAGACTGACAGACTGACAGACTGACAGACTGACAGACTGACAGACTGACAGACTGACAGACTGACAGACTGACAGACTGACAGACTGACAGACTGACAGACTGACAGACTGACAGACTGACAGACTGACAGACTGACAGACTGACAGACTGACAGACTGACAGACTGACAGACTGACAGACTGACAGACTGACAGACTGACAGACTGACAGACTGACAGACTGACAGACTGACAGACTGACAGACTGACAGACTGACAGACTGACAGACTGACAGACTGACAGACTGACAGACTGACAGACTGACAGACTGACAGACTGACAGACTGACAGACTGACAGACTGACAGACTGACAGACTGACAGACTGACAGACTGACAGACTGACAGACTGACAGACTGACAGACTGACAGACTGACAGACTGACAGACTGACAGACTGACAGACTGACAGACTGACAGACTGACAGACTGACAGACTGACAGACTGACAGACTGACAGACTGACAGACTGACAGACTGACAGACTGACAGACTGACAGACTGACAGACTGACAGACTGACAGACTGACAGACTGACAGACTGACAGACTGACAGACTGACAGACTGACAGACTGACAGACTGACAGACTGACAGACTGACAGACTGACAGACTGACAGACTGACAGACTGACAGACTGACAGACTGACAGACTGACAGACTGACAGACTGACAGACTGACAGACTGACAGACTGACAGACTGACAGACTGACAGACTGACAGACTGACAGACTGACAGACTGACAGACTGACAGACTGACAGACTGACAGACTGACAGACTGACAGACTGACAGACTGACAGACTGACAGACTGACAGACTGACAGACTGACAGACTGACAGACTGACAGACTGACAGACTGACAGACTGACAGACTGACAGACTGACAGACTGACAGACTGACAGACTGACAGACTGACAGACTGACAGACTGACAGACTGACAGACTGACAGACTGACAGACTGACAGACTGACAGACTGACAGACTGACAGACTGACAGACTGACAGACTGACAGACTGACAGACTGACAGACTGACAGACTGACAGACTGACAGACTGACAGACTGACAGACTGACAGACTGACAGACTGACAGACTGACAGACTGACAGACTGACAGACTGACAGACTGACAGACTGACAGACTGACAGACTGACAGACTGACAGACTGACAGACTGACAGACTGACAGACTGACAGACTGACAGACTGACAGACTGACAGACTGACAGACTGACAGACTGACAGACTGACAGACTGACAGACTGACAGACTGACAGACTGACAGACTGACAGACTGACAGACTGACAGACTGACAGACTGACAGACTGACAGACTGACAGACTGACAGACTGACAGACTGACAGACTGACAGACTGACAGACTGACAGACTGACAGACTGACAGACTGACAGACTGACAGACTGACAGACTGACAGACTGACAGACTGACAGACTGACAGACTGACAGACTGACAGACTGACAGACTGACAGACTGACAGACTGACAGACTGACAGACTGACAGACTGACAGACTGACAGACTGACAGACTGACAGACTGACAGACTGACAGACTGACAGACTGACAGACTGACAGACTGACAGACTGACAGACTGACAGACTGACAGACTGACAGACTGACAGACTGACTGACAGACTGACAGACTGACAGACTGACAGACTGACAGACTGACAGACTGACAGACTGACAGACTGACAGACTGACAGACTGACAGACTGACAGACTGACAGACTGACAGACTGACAGACTGACAGACTGACAGACTGACAGACTGACAGACTGACAGACTGACAGACTGACAGACTGACAGACTGACAGACTGACAGACTGACAGACTGACAGACTGACAGACTGACAGACTGACAGACTGACAGACTGACAGACTGACAGACTGACAGACTGACAGACTGACAGACTGACAGACTGACAGACTGACAGACTGACAGACTGACAGACTGACAGACTGACAGACTGACAGACTGACAGACTGACAGACTGACAGACTGACAGACTGACAGACTGACAGACTGACAGACTGACAGACTGACAGACTGACAGACTGACAGACTGACAGACTGACAGACTGACAGACTGACAGACTGACAGACTGACAGACTGACAGACTGACAGACTGACAGACTGACAGACTGACAGACTGACAGACTGACAGACTGACAGACTGACAGACTGACAGACTGACAGACTGACAGACTGACAGACTGACAGACTGACAGACTGACAGACTGACAGACTGACAGACTGACAGACTGACAGACTGACAGACTGACAGACTGACAGACTGACAGACTGACAGACTGACAGACTGACAGACTGACAGACTGACAGACTGACAGACTGACAGACTGACAGACTGACAGACTGACAGACTGACAGACTGACAGACTGACAGACTGACAGACTGACAGACTGACAGACTGACAGACTGACAGACTGACAGACTGACAGACTGACAGACTGACAGACTGACAGACTGACAGACTGACAGACTGACAGACTGACAGACTGACAGACTGACAGACTGACAGACTGACAGACTGACAGACTGACAGACTGACAGACTGACAGACTGACAGACTGACAGACTGACAGACTGACAGACTGACAGACTGACAGACTGACAGACTGACAGACTGACAGACTGACAGACTGACAGACTGACAGACTGACAGACTGACAGACTGACAGACTGACAGACTGACAGACTGACAGACTGACAGACTGACAGACTGACAGACTGACAGACTGACAGACTGACAGACTGACAGACTGACAGACTGACAGACTGACAGACTGACAGACTGACAGACTGACAGACTGACAGACTGACAGACTGACAGACTGACAGACTGACAGACTGACAGACTGACAGACTGACAGACTGACAGACTGACAGACTGACAGACTGACAGACTGACAGACTGACAGACTGACAGACTGACAGACTGACAGACTGACAGACTGACAGACTGACAGACTGACAGACTGACAGACTGACAGACTGACAGACTGACAGACTGACAGACTGACAGACTGACAGACTGACAGACTGACAGACTGACAGACTGACAGACTGACAGACTGACAGACTGACAGACTGACAGACTGACAGACTGACAGACTGACAGACTGACAGACTGACAGACTGACAGACTGACAGACTGACAGACTGACAGACTGACAGACTGACAGACTGACAGACTGACAGACTGACAGACTGACAGACTGACAGACTGACAGACTGACAGACTGACAGACTGACAGACTGACAGACTGACAGACTGACAGACTGACAGACTGACAGACTGACAGACTGACAGACTGACAGACTGACAGACTGACAGACTGACAGACTGACAGACTGACAGACTGACAGACTGACAGACTGACAGACTGACAGACTGACAGACTGACAGACTGACAGACTGACAGACTGACAGACTGACAGACTGACAGACTGACAGACTGACAGACTGACAGACTGACAGACTGACAGACTGACAGACTGACAGACTGACAGACTGACAGACTGACAGACTGACAGACTGACAGACTGACAGACTGACAGACTGACAGACTGACAGACTGACAGACTGACAGACTGACAGACTGACAGACTGACAGACTGACAGACTGACAGACTGACAGACTGACAGACTGACAGACTGACAGACTGACAGACTGACAGACTGACAGACTGACAGACTGACTGACTGGACAATACTGACTACAGACTGACAGACTGACAGACTCGACAGACTGACAGACTGACAGACTGACTACTGACATGACAGACTGACAACTTGGACAGACTGGACAGACTCACAGACTGACGAGCAACTGACAGAAACTGACAGACTGACAGACTGACAGACTGACAGACTGACTGACTGACTGACAGACTACTGACAGACACTGACAGACTGACAGACTGACAGACTGACAGACTGACAGACTGACAGACTGACAGACTGACAGACTGACAGACTGACAGACTGACAGACTGACAGACTGACAGACTGACAGACTGACAGACTGACAGACTGACAGACTGACAGACTGACAGACTGACAGACTGACAGACTGACAGACTGACAGACTGACAGACTGACAGACTGACAGACTGACAGACTGACAGACTGACAGACTGACAGACTGACAGACTGACAGACTGACAGACTGACAGACTGACAGACTGACAGACTGACAGACTGACAGACTGACAGACTGACAGACTGACAGACTGACAGACTGACAGACTGACAGACTGACAGACTGACAGACTGACAGACTGACAGACTGACAGACTGACAGACTGACAGACTGACAGACTGACAGACTGACAGACTGACAGACTGACAGACTGACAGACTGACAGACTGACAGACTGACAGACTGACAGACTGACAGACTGACAGACTGACAGACTGACAGACTGACAGACTGACAGACTGACAGACTGACAGACTGACAGACTGACAGACTGACAGACTGACAGACTGACAGACTGACAGACTGACAGACTGACAGACTGACAGACTGACAGACTGACAGACTGACAGACTGACAGACTGACAGACTGACAGACTGACAGACTGACAGACTGACAGACTGACAGACTGACAGACTGACAGACTGACAGACTGACAGACTGACAGACTGACAGACTGACAGACTGACAGACTGACAGACTGACAGACTGACAGACTGACAGACTGACAGACTGACAGACTGACAGACTGACAGACTGACAGACTGACAGACTGACAGACTGACAGACTGACAGACTGACAGACTGACAGACTGACAGACTGACAGACTGACAGACTGACAGACTGACAGACTGACAGACTGACAGACTGACAGACTGACAGACTGACAGACTGACAGACTGACAGACTGACAGACTGACAGACTGACAGACTGACAGACTGACAGACTGACAGACTGACAGACTGACAGACTGACAGACTGACAGACTGACAGACTGACAGACTGACAGACTGACAGACTGACAGACTGACAGACTGACAGACTGACAGACTGACAGACTGACAGACTGACAGACTGACAGACTGACAGACTGACAGACTGACAGACTGACAGACTGACAGACTGACAGACTGACAGACTGACAGACTGACAGACTGACAGACTGACAGACTGACAGACTGACAGACTGACAGACTGACAGACTGACAGACTGACAGACTGACAGACTGACAGACTGACAGACTGACAGACTGACAGACTGACAGACTGACAGACTGACAGACTGACAGACTGACAGACTGACAGACTGACAGACTGACAGACTGACAGACTGACAGACTGACAGACTGACAGACTGACAGACTGACAGACTGACAGACTGACAGACTGACAGACTGACAGACTGACAGACTGACAGACTGACAGACTGACAGACTGACAGACTGACAGACTGACAGACTGACAGACTGACAGACTGACAGACTGACAGACTGACAGACTGACAGACTGACAGACTGACAGACTGACAGACTGACAGACTGACAGACTGACAGACTGACAGACTGACAGACTGACAGACTGACAGACTGACAGACTGACAGACTGACAGACTGACAGACTGACAGACTGACAGACTGACAGACTGACAGACTGACAGACTGACAGACTGACAGACTGACAGACTGACAGACTGACAGACTGACAGACTGACAGACTGACAGACTGACAGACTGACAGACTGACAGACTGACAGACTGACAGACTGACAGACTGACAGACTGACAGACTGACAGACTGACAGACTGACAGACTGACAGACTGACAGACTGACAGACTGACAGACTGACAGACTGACAGACTGACAGACTGACAGACTGACAGACTGACAGACTGACAGACTGACAGACTGACAGACTGACAGACTGACAGACTGACAGACTGACAGACTGACAGACTGACAGACTGACAGACTGACAGACTGACAGACTGACAGACTGACAGACTGACAGACTGACAGACTGACAGACTGACAGACTGACAGACTGACAGA